>OY998153.1:15850574-16431846 GCA_963921925.1 Sphagnum tenellum
AAGGCTAGTTGTAAGCCACCTTTTAGTTTGGTAAAATTGAACAAGTTTAATGTGGGACTAAAGGATGAATTATAATAGTTTAAAGGTTCATCTTAACAAGATGAATTGAAGGAGACACAAAAATTTGTATACATTGTATGCAATGACTATTACCTTGGCCATTCAAATATTTCATAATTTTATTTTAATGTTTATTTATCATATTTCAAAACTTGTATTGGTTATTGTGTTTGAAAATATACCTAAAATATTTGGAAATGATCGTGAAAAAATAGTTTGAATTTTAAATTGACTTAAATAAGTATCTACGTATAATCAATTAAGATGAATGAAGTAAGAACCATTTGTGAAATAGTTAGTCTTTAAAATAAGAAAAATGTAAGAACTATGAAAGGAATATTTTTCAAAAGGAAAATTGTCCAATTTTTTTGGAAAAATAGAGTGGAATAATTAGAATACTTGGTCATTAAGAAAATTTGATATCTTCCCAATGTTGGTTCAAACCTTGATACCAACAATTGTATGTTGACCATATACATGCCACACAACTTTAAAATATGACTATTATTGATACGTGTAAATTTCCTATTCAACCAAATGTTAATGAAATCATTATGTCTATAGCAACTTGTCCTTGTTCACTAAAATGCATAACAAATTCACTAAATGTTTAATTTAATGAAATTATCCCAATTTTACTCAAAACTTAATAAAAAACTGATCCCCATTCATTAGAAACCATCACAAATACATTAGTTTCTCAATTAATGAAATTGTCTCAATTTCACCCAACTTGTAGCAAAATTCCTAGTGAACTTGATCACATCCCCTATTAGTGTGAATAAAGGGATCAACCACCATTCATTAATTCATCATTCACAAATAAGTAAAAACCAATGTTGAACATGTACATATTACAAACTACACCAAATCTTGGTATCAAGATGTTTCTTAAAGTCCATAACCCTGGTTTTATAGAAATAAAATTCTCAAATTTTGATATATAATCACAAATTTCATTTTTTTGAAAAAACCACAAATGCATGTTAACATTGCAACACGTGGGCTGCGCAACTTTCAAATCATGTTCAAATTTTGAAAACTTCAAAACTAACTGACTAATTAACTACTATATATATACATGATCGATGTCATGATATTATGTGACAAAATATATTAATGTCATACTTATGTGTATATCATAAGTGAAAATTCATAAACATGACTTTATAATATCCAATAACCTATTATGATGTGTGTGTGTGTGTGTGTGTGTGTGCACGTGTAAGTGTTTTTGAAAAATTAAGAACTTGTCAAATAATCTTTTACAAAATGATTGAATTGAAAATTGAGGATATTTACTAAATTGAAAACCATGTTTATTTTGTGACAACAAACAAATTTAAAATTACTTATGTAAAATTGTTCTCAAATTCAATGACTTTTTAACCACCAACATTTGAAAAGAAATTCAAAAACTTTAAAGAAACCCAAGAAGAAAACTAAGTTTTAATAACAAATCAATTTGTGACTACTTGTGATTTTTTTTGTTTGAGACTATCATTGGTTATTTCTAGAACTATTTTTTTCATTTGATTATGCTTATAACTACACTACAATTACCTTGTGGCTAATGTTTTATTCATTCTTCCATTGGACAACTTTTAACATGATTTAACCAAGAAGACCCATCTATGTCCCATTAGTTGCAAATGTGGTCAAATGAATCGCAACCCCATGTGTATTCAAAGTGCATTTGCAAACTCCAAGATGTATGTTGGATTTATAATAGTGTACTGGATCTATTCTATTCATTTATATATGGGTGGATACTAAGATGTACATGTGTACATGATGGATTATGCATAATGGCTCTACTTTTTACACCAATTATTATTATTTTATTGTCATAAAAGAAATCCAAATAATTATAGTAAGTTTGATTACTACAATTAATGCAACATTGTAATAAAAAAAACTATAAATATAGTTACACATTAAATGTAGTAAAAATATAATTGATAATTCAAGTTTGTATCCATAATGTCTGATTTTATTTTAGATTACTATTAAAAATATTTGTAGTAATTTTATTGTAAAAGATTATTTGAAATAATTATAGTAATTATTGTACTTCAATTAGACTAAGTTATTGTATTTTACTACTTATGATCACTTATTTAAAATCAAAGTATTATTGTAACATAAAATTTTACACTAATTATTAAGAATTTCCAGTTATCAAAATTAATTTTATGAAAACCATTCTAATTACTCTATTAGTACATTGATTATAAGTGTGGAAAGTTTTACAATTAAATGAAATTATTCATAATTTGCAACTTATAGTTTTTAGTTTATAAAATTATTTAAATTTTTTATAGTATTTTCAATGGAAATATAATAATTACTGTAACAAATGTAATTCTAGGATTATATTATAGTAAATTAAAATATTCATTTACGTTTTAAAATATTCAGAATACTTTTACTGTAATTAAAGTAAGTTTGACATAAATACTGTAATTATATTAATTGAACTAAAATAATTTAAATAATTTATAACCAATACAAACTTATTTGAAAAACTAATTGGTATTATAACATGGAATTTTACACTAATATTTAATATTTTCACTAAATTTTAATAAGAGAAATTACATACTAATCACATTAATTACATCCTAATCATATACTTCATAATTTAACTTGGTATTCAAAATTTTGACTTATAACTTATAATTTTAAAATATGTTTTAAAATATAATTTAATGTAAAACTCTAAATTGATACAATTATTTTATATACTATACAAATATTATTACTTATAATTACACATTCAAGTTTTTAAATATCAGTAATACATTTTTATACAAGAATAATTAACAATTTTAGATTATTAAAAACGTATTCATGTAATTAATGTCTAATTGCTTTAAAATAATTGTAACTTATTAATTTATATATTAATTACAATAGTTTCGTAATTTATAATGGAACTCAATTAGTCATGATTTAGAACTTAAAGCTGTTAATTTTTAATCTGATTTTTAAAATTTATAATAATTTTACTGTAACTATATAGAGTAATTAGAATAATTAATGTATGATCAGGGATTATAATACAGTAAAATTAAATAATCACTTTTGATGATTACTTATGTATAAATAATTGTTAATACATCATAAAAAAATTTAGTAAAATTTCTTTAATTAGTACAACTAATGTAATTTTTATAGATTATTGTATTTATTATTTTTAATTACTGAATTATAGTTAATAATTACTATCACAACTCAAATTTTTGTAGTGAGTGTTGATATAAAGTGATAGATTTCTTATTTTACAGTAATTTCAGTAATTAATTTTATGTCTTATGTTTATATAATATTAAATTTTTATTATAGTAGTTCAAAAATAATTATAACAAGTGAAATACTAATTCGATTAAAAATTAAATAGCAAGACTAAATTACAACATGAAAATCATTGCCTCACATTTTCATATTCAAAACCATGGCCCATATGAGATGAACCAATTAAAAAACTTAACCCAAATTTTTAAATACAAGTTTATGTATTTTACCCCTTAGGTACCCTACTTCCCTGACCAACCTATTACCCCAACTATTTACATATTTACGTACCTAAATAAATATCTAACCTAAGTAGGTAGGTATGTGTTTAGTCTAAATAAATAGGTGGGTAGATCCTACTTACCTACCTACTTAGTTCAACCTATTTACATACCTACTCACCTAGTTTAACCTACTTACATACCTACCTACCTAAATTGGTTTTGCACAAATTTAATCAATATGCCATGTGTCACATTTTGATTGTGACATATTTTGCAATCTAAAACCATCTAAGCATATAAATTGGATGTTTTAGATTATTTCATAATTTTATAAATATAATAATAATATTGAAAATATATTAAATTAGTGACATGTGGTAACATATCATAAGAGCACAAGGTTGACCAAATTAATTGCAATCTAGTTGCAAGCAACAATACATATATGGTGAGTCAATGGATGAACATGTATTTTTAATTTTTTTTTAATTTATATGATTTGTAAAATTTAATTTGCAAGTTTGATTGTGCATAATTCTTTCCTTAAACAATGAATAGCTTATTGTGAAAGCAATTAAAACATGGAATGGAATGGATTATTTAGAATAGGAAATTTGCAAGGCATATTATAAATATATTTGGTCACAAAGCTCAACAAACTATCTTATGTTAATTGTTTTAGGTTGAATGTTCCCCACTAGTGGCCTTCGTGAATGCCACCAATGATAACAAATTGGTATGTTCCCATGGTAGGAAGTCTATTCAAATGGAAGGGGACCAAAATCAACACAAAGTACAATTTAATTGGCCTTTCCATAAATAAATAAAAGGAAATTAACCATCATTCCATTTGGGCAAATTAGACTCAATTTTCCTTAGAAAGAAATTCATTGGTAGCCTTTTTTCTAGGAAAGAAAAAACCAAGTTTTCACATAATATTCCATGTTCTCGGGTCATTATAACAAATATAACATAATGTGTGGAGAAAGTAGCAAGGAAAGGTTAGAAGTAATTACGTTTGAAGGTTAATTTTTAGGTAAGGAGGTAGGTTTATTGAGGTGAAGGAGTTTGGGTATCCCTTTGTGGGAAGGATGGGAGGAAGTTTGTAAGGGGAGGGATAAATGTAAGTATGTAAACCTCACATGGACATGCATCCTCCGCATGTGGATGATTTTCAATTTTTACATATTAGCTTTCATCATCCACAATGTCCACTTAAACAATGTTACAATTGCCATGATCATGAAATTGATTTTCATCCAAGTGATAAATCTCATGAAGAAATCTTAATTTGTCATCAAGTTTTTCATATGACCAATGACACGTGTGGTAAATTTCATCCATGAACATAAATTTATTCATTCATGTGGATTGGAAACTCCATACAAAGAAAATTTTCATTGATGTGGTTACATTTCATCCATTTGTGGGCAATCATCTCTTTGTGGTCAATTTCATCCATGAATAAATTCTCATGTATGTGATATACCTAGTTCATTGTTGATGCTAATTTTAAATCTAATTTTAGACATATTGTGAAATTGTTTATTCCACAACTTTGACCCTTG
This sequence comes from Sphagnum tenellum, assembly GCA_963921925.1. Lineage (NCBI taxonomy): Eukaryota > Viridiplantae > Streptophyta > Sphagnopsida > Sphagnales > Sphagnaceae > Sphagnum > Sphagnum tenellum. Next base: position 15,855,724 of record OY998153.1, read on the forward strand.
ACCACCCCTTCCCATTTGCAAAATAAAACAATTGAATGCATATAGTGTATAAAAGAAAGCTAAAAATTAGGGGTCCAACATGTTGATTTGAGGCTCAATGTTCAATCTAACATTCTTCCAAATTTCAGCCCCAATTAAGCATATAACTCCAAGATAATAGGGATTATAATGAAGAATTTGGGCATTGATCATTGATGACCAAGCTAAATAAGGCTTTGAGACTAGAAAAAAATCTTTATGAATAGTGCACTTGAAGGTTTCTAATAATGTTTCAAAGTTCCTTAATGTGCTAAAAAGGGAGCAAACTCACATGAATTGAGCTAAAAGCGGTTGAAGCCTTGGTAAGTCTAATGTTTTACAATGTGAGATGAAGTTTTGCAACTTTTAAAAATTTTGCAAATTTTGTATGATTTTCCAATCCTATAATGAATTTCAAGAAAACCTAATGGTGGAATATAGGCAAATGTAGGTGTTCTATAAAAACTACATTAGAAACATTGAAAAGTGCCTTATGAATTGATTCTAAAACTAATGTTCCTCATTTATTTATGCATTATGGCTATTAAATGGGCAACTGAAGCAGGAAGCTTGGAATTTTAGAAAATATTTGTAATTGAAAGAATTGTTGGACAATGGTTGTTGGTTTTGTCTATGGCTTTTGCTCTTGAATTATACTAAACAAAATTCCAAATTTGAGTTTAAAATTGAAAAAAAAAAAATCCTTGATTTATTTTTTACATTTTTTTTCAATTTTCTCCCTCCCATAACTATAGTAAAATAATGCAATGCAATGAAAGTAAAACGTCATCATGAAAATTTAGAGCCATATTGTTGGTGTCAAATTTCAAATATCACATCTATTGGTATTAGCCATTAATAAATAATAATTATACATAATAGATATTTCAAATTTCAAATTATCCTAGTGTCTAGGTTGATTTTCATAATAAGACACCTAATGATGATTATTTTTTGTCAACTATGTTTGGTAGTAAAAATAATAATAATAATTTACAATTTGGCATTGTAATAAATAATGAGGTTATTGCGTTTAATGCCTTCATTCATATTTTTGGCATGGCTTACACCTTATTTTCATACTTTGTTGACAATTTCAAAAAAAAAAAAAAAAACTAATGCTTAACCAACCTACGTATTATGTATAAGAACATGTTTGGTCTTTATGAAATATGATATTTGCCCACCACTAGTAGAAACCTTCACACATTCAAAATAAAACTTTGGACTCTAACTAATTCAAACACCTTTTTAATTGTATTGCTCAATGTGTACAATTATAACCTTGGCCAAGGACACAAGATGTGTTTCAAAAAAAATTTGAAACATAAATTATTTGGATAACATCAAAGAACATATTCAATAACTAAAGTGAATAAGTTTATGGTGTTAGGTCATACATCATATTAATGTTGAATAAGTTGAAAGTAATTTGGGAATTACTTATATTACCATGAAATCAACATAAGCACTAGCGCAATTAAAATTTCATATTAAGGTTGTGAAGTTTCATGCAAAATAAAAAAATTAATCCTTCAATAGACAAAAAAAACACAAATGAACCCCAAATTTAATTGCTTTTGCACATAAGATAAACAAATTGTTTGATTTAAAAATAAACATCAAAACAAGATATAATTCAAATAAAACAATACGACAACTTTGGATACCATTGGAACAATAATTAAGTAAATCCATCAAAGGATGAAAATCCATTAAGATGTACCACACAGGATAAAAAAGGCATGGTCCTTATTATAATCCTTTTTTAACCCTATATTTTGATCCATGTAAAATATAATGGGTTAAAAACTGTCAAAAATTTCATAAGGATTATATTTTCGACATTATAATTTTAGATTCCATCATAATCATCCACAAATATGTCTTTACATGGTAAAAAAGACTAGGTCAAAAAGACAAAAAAAATTTGATGTGTGACAAAAATTTGGTACACCTTAAAAGTTTTCACCTTAAGGGCTTTCCCACCACAAATCATGTAATGCATTTTCCCACCAAAAGTCATAAGGAATAAAGGAAGGGTCGACCCAACATAACTTTGCAATCCTAAAGTAAAAGTTTATAGTTTTGAATTAAATACATTACATCAAGTATGAAGTTTGTTGCAAAAGTTTCAATGTGTTTAGAAATATTACAATTTGAAATGAGCAAAAAAACTTGAAGTGGAAATAATGCAAAAATAACTAGATTTAATTGGCATACCAAAATTAGTTTAAGAATACACAATGAAATATCCAAACTACTTCTATTATTGTTGGGTTCAACAATCATCACTCCTATAAGTGCCATCACATTCTAGTAGTAGCATCAGTCATAAATTTCCTTATTTTTCATCATGACACACTTGGAAATACATTCCCATAGCTTGCACATCCATAATTAATGTCACATTAGTTGGAAATTTTTTATTAACCTCAATGATTTACTTGTTTCTTGTGAGGAGGTCAACGTATGCATTTGAACATTATTTGGATCTAACATATTTTTTGATATGTTGGCTTCATACAAGAAACATTGTCCAATTCATACTTCTTATAGGACTTGAATAAACACCCATGAATGCTTGGACATTGGGTCCCAAGAATAATAGGATTAAAATGAATTGCCCTCCAAAACATCTCAATGTGCCAAAAAATGGCGGAATGGGGTTTCATGTGCCAATTGTGAAGAACAAGAGAACCAACATACCCAACCTACCACCCCAGAAACACATGTGAATCAACACTTGCAACCAACCACAACAATAACACAACAATAGCCATCTTGTCACAATAATAATACAAAATTCAACCAAAACTAACAAACAACCTATTGCTTTTAAGCAAGGCATGTGGATAAATCAACAACTTGAAGATGTCATCGATGTAATGGAGAGGGAACACACATTTTCAAGGAAGGTTAGTAGGTATTGGAACATCATGTTAACCTTACTTTTAGATTACCTCAATAGTAGAATGGGAATCAAGAAAGTGGGCCCCCAAGGTGTGTTAATGAAATAAAATGATGAAGCAATAGCCACTCGGGTTCAAAAAATGTAAATGGTTGGTTTATTGGTCACCCTTCAATAATTAAAAATTGAAGGTTGATGAAGTCACACAAACTTGACCTACCCCATTCTAGAATGGTGTTCCAAGAAATAGCTAATGGTCATAGTTCAAAAAATGTCATGCAAAAATCACCATAAGCCTTGTCAAAGGACTGTGGTTTTTGATGGCATTAATGATGGGTAATCAAATAAGAGAAAAGGGACAGACAAATAGAATGGAGGGGTATGGGAGATTGTGATGGGTTTTATTGGCTTTGGTGACTTAGAAGGGAAAAAAAAATTTGATAGATTTTATAAGAAAGAAAAAAGAGGGACATTGAATGAAAGAATATAAAGGGATTGACAAAATGAAGGATAGAAAGAAAAAAAATGATTAAAATATAAGAAAAAAATGAGAAAAAAAGAAAAAAAGATTTGTATGTAGATCTTTTGCATTAAAGTTTTTGGGTACAATTTGTTTTTTGAGAATTTCAATTGCACAAGTCATTTGTAGTAGAAATTTTGGGTATTAAAAATTTCTTGAGAATTTGAGGTATGTAGATTTGTAATTCCACTATACATTACATTAATTTTGGGTATTGAAAATTTCTTGAAGTACATAGATGTGAAGTAAAATTAGGTTTCAAAAATTTCTCCAACATTTGGGGTACATAACTTTATGGTTGAAATGGGTACTAAAGATTTTTCAAGGATTTTCCTAGTGCCAATGTGTTGCGAGTTGTCAAAATCATTCATTCATCTTCTTCTTCTCCTACACCACCATCTTCATCGCCTTCCATTACAAATGACTTGTAAAATGCCTTGAGACAATAAACACATCACTAGACATTTGACACTTTAGTTGATCACCTTCAAAATAGTTCTTTAAACACCATTTTTCACTTGAAAATTTTAGTGGTTTTGATGGCACAAGTGTCAATTCACGTGAAGGTGGTCTTTGTTTTCTTATAAAAACACAAAACAAACACAAATAAACACAAAGAAGAGAGAAAAGGGGTAAGGGACTTAAAGTGAACAACTTGTGTTCTTCATGAGCGACAATGATGGTGAAAACTAGGGTATGTTACAATTATAGGGTGATGCGGTGATCAAACTGAGTTGTAGGTTGCTTTGGTCAAAGTCAGGTGAATGTTAGATTTTTTCCACCTCCCACACATTCCATCATATTTTGCTTTGTCATTTCCAAATGCACACCACCTAGATGAATGCCTTCTTAGTTGTGCACATCAAAGAACACATTCATTTCCTCCTATGAAAAAAAATTAATAGATAAATTTCCGCAATTTTAGACAACCACATAATAATGAAGGGGAGGAGGACCATTTTGGTCTAACTCATTCACATAACTCACACAATGGGATGGGGTCAAGTAACTCCTAGAATTTGAACAATGTGTTGATAATGACTTTAAGGACAACAAATTGTATTAAACATTAGCAACGGCATTGGGTATAAGGAATTGGACTAAACGTTAGTGATGGTGTCATGTATAACAAACTAAGCTTAACATTGGTGAGGGTGTCTAATAAATGCTAATATGACATTGTTTATTTTAGAAATAATGTATTTTAACATTTTATTTTCAAACATACAAAGTTTGTCATAACAACTACAAAAATCATAAGTAAAACACAACATAAATACATTCTAGAATGCATATTTGCACAACTATTACTTATACATTGATTTGAAAAACAAATCAAACCATGCCATATTGGAAAAACAAAAAAATGAAACAAAATTATATTAGAGTATCAATTTTATTTTCCATGAAAAATGATCTTTAACTCTATCATGAACTTCTATCTCTTTCAAAATTACTCAATGTTCTTTTCCTCTTCCTCATTATATCTAGCTATCTTTAGAATTTTTTTAGAAATCCTTTTAGGTTGCTACCATAAGCCTCAATTCAAAACTCCTCATGAATCAAAATCAACTCATTTATTTTGTTTTGCCACTTTTTTGTCCACCTTGTTAGACATTGATATTCCATTTCTATCCAGGTATTCCAATAGGGACCACACAATTCCGCCATGAACAATGTCAATTATAACAAATTGAGTTGATTGTCAATGTAAGGTGATGGCATTAGTTTAAGGCATGGCATTGGATATAACGAACTTAATTAAATGTTGATGATGGTGTCAACTATAACAAGCTAAGGTAAACATCAATATAAGGTGATGGTGTTGGTGTAAAGTGATGGTGTCAAGTTTTTATAAATAGATGTAGACACAACACAAATAGCATACACAAACATAGACACAAAGACTATACACAAACATATGCATTGATCCCGTATGTATCATTCTCACATGATGGTGTCAAATTTCGATAGACAAACATTAACACAACACAAAAAAATACACATACAAAGAGAGAAAAAGAGACTATGAAAAAGGGAAACATAGCTTAGTTGATTTGAGGAAAGAACTATAGCGACCATTAGTTCAATGTTCTTTTACATCTAAGGAGAGACAAAGAAATTGCCCCATGCGGCGTTTGGGGGGTTGTCAACCTTAGGGTAGAAGGTTATTGTTTTAAAATGTTCTATTTAAAAACTCTCAACGACTTGTGATTGTGTGATTGTTGTTCCAAAACTTTAGACTTCTTATAATTTTAAAATTAATTGAATGGTATTAAATTAAATTAAATTAAATTAAATGATTATTATTTTGTTTATGTAAGGAAAGGTGTCCTTCCATAAGATCGGAAGTGTTTGTTCATAAGGTGAAAACTGCATAGAGATAAAAGTCTTACGTGCTCAATCCATTTTTTTTCAAAACATCAAGAACGCCCTTACTTTCAACAACCACAACTTTCTCATTTTAGCTTGGAATTGAGTGTCATAAACACCTACCCATGCTGTGGTTGAAGGTTCATGTAAGCTCTTTGAGGACCTTGATAAAAAATGCATGACTACTAAATAAGCCCCTGAGATTCGAGTTCTTAATGTTTACTCACCAACTGTTTTACCCTAGTGTACTTTATTCCTAAACCCTAAACCCTAAACCCTAGTGTACTTTGTTCCTCTTTGTTTAAGAGTGTGTACACACCTACAACAGTAAAATAGCCTGTACCATATATTTTGGATGAAGTATATATTTAGGATCAAAATAGTGTGGAAACTCAAGCTAGTGTGCTTGGGAGTTTCTTTCAGATTTTGGGCATGGCAGGTAAGTGTTTTTCAGAATTTTTTAGCAAATTCAAAAACCCTAAACCCTAATTAGGGCCTAACCAGCTTAGGTATTACAGTAAATGATTCAGTGGGGAGTGCTGTTGTCTGAGGTTTTTTAGAGAGTTCGGATTCTATCCATCTTGGATTCTGCCAAAATGATGACCCGAGCTCAAGGGATGATGTTACTATAGAATATATAGTCTCTTCCAAGGTTCATCTTCAATACCCACATCTTCAGGCATTTCATTTTTGGAAATGCCCATTAGCGATGGACAATGGATTTTGTTGGGATAATTGTGTGTCCACATACACACTATATCTTGGCTGAGTTTATTATGTACACTTAATCAATTCGGTAAGATATGTTAAAAAACTAAATCTTTCATGGAATATTAAGCTGTTTGATATCCCTTTGATTTTCTTACCTTGAGCTTGATTTTCAGCTTGATTTTCAGTTCCTTACATTCAAGGCATGTGCAGAGTGCAAATGAGTATCTGATATCACTTACTGCACAGCAACAAATTTTTGACACCAATTGTTGTTTTCCCCCCAGTTTAGTAGTAGTTTGTTGGCTCAAATTGAGTTGCAAAAGACCCAAAACATGTGTTGTGCGGTTCTTTACATTTTCAAAGATCCCTCACATCTGGTTCTTTGATTACTTGCACATGAGAGAACCTCGACCATTCTAGAAACCAGTGCTCTTTTCATTGATAAGATCTGGTCAGGTGTTGTTCGTTTTCTTAACAAAAAAATTTTAACAGAAAAAACAAGCTTGATTTAAAACATGATTTGACATAAAATTTCTCATTTGTTCCCTTCGTTTTACACATTAAAAAAGTTGATGACAATTTATTTTTTAAAAGGAATGGGGACTGGCTGAGACCTCCCAATTCCCCAAAATCCAAGAGATGTTTTTTTATAAAAGGATCAGCAGTTGACTAGTATTTCACATCTCCCCAAAGCCAGACATGTTGATAAGAAAATTTAATGAAAAAACGCTGGCGACTGCATCTTGTGTCCTTGGAGTCCAAAAAGTATTTTAGTTAAAGTGAAGACTTATCACTTCACTTTGATGGCATTTCTCATTCACACAATGGACAAACACTAAATACTAGCGACGAGTTAAATGCGGCATCAAGCTCAACACAATACAATAGAGTACAGTGACTACCAAGGAAAAAAACCCCATGCCACATTTAACTTGTTGTTACTATTTAGTGTGTTTGTCTTCTTGCAATGTTCAACATTCATCAGTTCTTTCAGAAAATATGCATCAATTTTCTGAGAAAGAATCAGCTCGAACTGCATAAATGGCTCTAAACCAGATTTTAATACACAATCAAAACAGCAAAAAGAAAATTGTGTCAGAATTTTCATACGTGTGACACTTTTCTAAGAAAATTGTTGCAAGATTCTATTTATATGCCTATTTAGTTCACAACATTCTGAGCAGAAGAACATGGAAGTCACCATATTTAGACTCTTGGGTCCTTGGAGGTCACCAAAACGTATAGCAGGAATCTGAAAATGTCTACTGTCCTCTCTGACGTGTAGCCAAATACATGGAAGTCTCCAGCCATATTACTGGGTTCTTTGAGGTGACCAAAACATAGTAGGATTCTAGAAAATATCCTTCTATCCTCTCTGACCTATAGCCCAAATTTGGAGCTTTCCTCTTGTGGATGTTTGCCACTATGATTACAATACAAAATTGGAAAAGAAAAAAACCCTGCACCCAACACTGCTCAAAGGGTTTAGGTTTCTTCGGCACTTGTTGAGCAGTACTGGTCCCTCGACCCATTCAAAATGCCCCACAAGTGTGCAGGTAACGAGATCTTGTATACAAAGGTCAGTTTGATCAATCTTCAAGCTGATGACCATAAGCTTTATCATAGTAGTAGTACTACTACAACTACTAGAAGAATAGTCTTGGAGCTTGTAGCATTTATTGAAATTGTCAATTTTTCATCTCCAGGGCTCCTCCTTAAGGAAAAGTAAAATTTTCAATAAAAATCAGCAGTTTGCAAAGAGCTCCATGCAGAAGAGTCTGCAACAATCCAACATATATATGTCTGGTTGGTGGGTGGGTGGTTAAGTGAGTTCAAATGCCTAGTGAGTGGGTTAACATAAGTCCCCAAAAGTAGTGATATATGTAAAGCTCCCAGAAGAGATTATCTTCACCAACTCCTATGGGATTCTAATCTATGGGCTCCATGAATGAAGTTCCGTGGAGGCAGGCAGGCAACCAGGCAACCAGTTTGCACAAAGCTTAAGAAAAGGTCGGTGGTGGCACTCTGTGTATTGTCAGTCAGGCCATAGCATATATATTGATCTACATAAAACGTTGTATAATTGTAACATTTCTTAAATCCTTGTGATCTGAGATTTCTCAGACCCATAACCACCCGTTGTAAGAATCTTGATGCTTATGTTTGGCTTTCGGGTCTTGAGTTATACACAACCTTTGACCTTCATTTCATTAACGACCTACTAGGCAGTTAGCACAAGGTGCCACCTTACCCATTGATTCTGTAACCATTCGTGCTTGGATGAACATTTCATAATCGCTGTCTGAAGGATGAAAAGAATGCATCTTGATTCTCAAGACGAGTGGATGGTTATCTTTGATAATTGACAAGAATGTGCAAGTTAATCGTGTATAGTCTCAACAAGAGTGTGCAAGTTATCGTGAATAGTCTCAACAAGAGTGTGCAAGTTATTGTGAATAGTCTCAACAAGAGTGTGTGCAAGTTATGGTGAATAGTCTCAACAAGAGTGTGCAAGTTATTGTGAATGGTCTTGAGGGGAGTGTGCAGGTTACTATGAATAGTCTTGAAGCTAGTGTGTGCCTCAACTATTCACAATAACCTATGAGATTTGGCTGGGTACTTAAGTCCATAGCTCATGGGATGAAAGTGTGCAACACCAAATGATAAAAATCTGGCATGAAATCTTGTCAAACCCTGTACAAACTGCTAAGTTCTCTCCTTTTACTCTCTAGATCAGGAAAATGCAGCTACCCACCACTTGCACCTTGGCCAATCATTATGACCGACCAATTAGAAGCAGTTATTTTGTAAAAGAATTAGGCCTTGTGGAGACCGCTATAATCTTGTGGACATTTACAGTTCCAAACCAGCATTTTTTAGGGGGGTGAATTTTGCAATGTGGAGATTTATTTATTTATTTATTTATATTTTTTGGGGGGATTCTTTTTCAGTTTAAATTTTCTTAATTAAAAAAAATCTCAAAACTTTCAGAACTGCTAAACTTATTTATTTATTTAAAGAAAATAAAACCAACTGGATTGTAACCCATTTTCACACTATTTGAAGGCAGTACTTGATCCAAAAGAACAGTGTCCAGGTTGTTTTACTGGTGCCAGCTGGACCTGCTCTTAGTGTGAACATGTTTTTAATATTTTCTGGTTTGGTTTTGATGTTTTGGTGAATTAGTAGAACAGAAGGGTATGTAAGTAACTAGGCTAGTATCAAATTAGGCTGCCCAAATCTCAACAACTGGAGATCCAGTTAGCCTGCATGCTAGCAATTATGGGGATCTTCCAAACCTGCCATGAACAAGTAGTGCACACACTAAATAGAATGTCAGAAACTAGCTTTAGCCAAATGTATAGTATCCTAGCCCCTATAACTCTATAGGTTCATTTTCAGGTTCCTCTTTTTGTCATTATTAAACTACATATCTAAATGCCTAAAGAGGAAGGTTTTTTTTAGCAAATCATGTCATATCTCAAAACAATTTTTGCTCGTTCTTGTGAAGTCTTATGTATAAAATGTCAATGCATATTTGTATCATCTATCCAATATCCCCATACTACTTTCTTCTTTTGAAAAGCTTATGAGAGAGAGAGAGAAAGAGAGAGTTTTATTAGTCGTTTGTGTATGCTTTGAGTTTTTGATGGTAAGAGTTTATAATCATTATATTTAGTAGAATTTGTGTTAAGCTTTGGTTTGAATGTATGTAAAGAGTTTGGGGACATGATCTTCTTTGTTCTGTGTGGTGTTTTAGACTTCATGGGAAGACCTTTTCGAATCAGATATGTTTGCATTGTAGAAAATCGTGCTTCCTTGGATTGTTCCTAGAATGCTAAAGAATTTTTAGAAGTAAGAGTTTGAACCTTTCTTCTTCTTTGTATTCTGTCCAAGACCTCAAGATTGGCTCCTTTTGCAACACAAGTGCATTAGAAAGATGACGGCTTGAAAACTCATTGGTGTTGTGGTTTCAATCTGATAATTTGAGCAACAGCAATATTAAAGCTATCTGTAAAGTCAGGCGATTACGGGGCAAGAACGGCCAGTTTCAGCAAAATAAGGCATCAAATGCGTAACTGGCAATGAAAATAACTGGGACCCAAACTAGTTTTTCCACCAATTTTGGTGGTAAACTGAGTTTCATCCTCTCTTTCCTTCTTCCTCAGCTCCTCCACTGGTGTGACATATATTTTCACTACTCCTACCTGTACAACTACTATAATTACTCTCGAACCTTGTGCAACCACTACCTTACTTACTTTGTGGATACCACTGAAAGAGGGGATAAGGGGTGAACGGAGAGGGAATAGTGGCTGAAAGATAGGGTGAGTTTAGGATAACTTTATTGACCAAAAGAAGTCAAGTACAAATTTCTGTATACGAGTTTCATGACTAAATTTAATACATTTTCTAATTTCATAATTTCATTTTTTATTTTATTTAATATCAAATGTGGAGAAATTACTTTAATTTCAAAAAATAGTTAGTTTTTTCAATGCAATGCAAACTAGAGGGAAAAGGAGGGAACAACTATAGCATGAAACACGTGATAACTATAGAAAACTAATATTTTGGAGTAAACACCTAACACACCCTATTGTAGAGAATTAAAGGATGATGAGGTTTAGAAGGTCCCAACAAGAATTTAAAAAATTCTCAAGTTGATAAATTTTAATATGTACATCTTTCATCTTGGTTTCTATGTAAAATGTGGTGAAGAGGTGCATTTTGCTACCATGGAATGGCTTATGTTCTTTAATAGGTTCTTGTCAAATTAGCATCGTATTCTTTGGTCTCTTGAACTTTTGTCAATTGACTCAACTTTTTGTAAGAGCCGATAAGCCAACTTTTGCCAACTTGTGATGCACAAAGATATTATTTTCTCCTCTTGATAAGAGGTCAAAAAAAAAAGTGGTGGGTGTGTGGGTACCTTTGAAACTATCATGTTGGGAATGATAAAGAATGTGTGTCAAGGCTTGAGAAGTTTTGATGCTGATTACAAAACAAAGTTTAGCAATAAGGACATCAAGTTTCCAATGCATCCAAGTACATATGGTGGTGGTCCTTTTCTTGCTTGGAATTTGGGAGCTCATTTAATTAAAAATAAGAAGTTAGAAAATTGGCTCTAATGAGCCAGTTTCTACTCTCATCAAAGTTTTATGATAGCATAAAATCATGTTGGAAACAAATGCATGAATATATGGACACTTAACTCAAATCATTCCACAGCACAAAAGATGTGAAATGTGTTTTTCTAACTTGGGTGTCTGAATCCTACCCTATGCAAAGGGTGGATGGGTTGATTTGGGTGTGTAGCTTGTAACTATGAAGATTGTTCACCTGTGGGGAGCTCACATAGCCAATGTGTTTTGGGATCCATTTCAGCAATACCTGTATGCAGCATTTTTTTAAAGTTTTCGGTGGCAAATTTTTGTCACTTGGCAGCTCACATACCAAGGATTTTGTGAGAAAAAAAAGCACCAAAGTTGGTGGATTTCAAGGAATATCTGAAATCGCCATATTCAGACAATAGGTTTCAGCAGGTTGCCAAAATACAGCAGAATTCATGAAAATTTTCCACTTTCCTCTCTAACCCTCTCTAAACTGTAGCCAAGTTTGGCTAAATCCTCTTGCAGGATGATTGCCAGTGTGACTACAAAACAAAATTGGGAAAAATTAATAATAAATAAAAGAAGAAGAAAAACCAAGTGCGCATGTGAGTTGTAAAGGGAGAATTTAGAAATTATTGGGTTTCAATTGGTTTTCCATCTTCAGATTGGAGTCTGCCATTTCCTTCATTCTGAAAGACTGTTATATAACAGAACCAACTCTCTGATTTTCTGAGAAAACTGGTTATGTGATTAAACCCTAAACCGTGATAACTGGAGGGCATTCAGTGCCATTTCTGATCCCTGCACAACACTAGTCTCAATGGGTACTCTGGACATTGTGACTTCATGGTAACACAATTGCACTCAATTGCATACTCTGGACATTGTGGGTTCTTGCAATCTTGTAGTGCTCATGCTTGTTGGGGTTATTGAACAACCGACCCTAGAAGATTCTTTCAAGAACTCAATCTTGGTGAAGGTGATGATAGCCTTTAGAAAGATGATTAGATGAGAACCTGTGCCAAGACCAAGTCTTGCATATTTTTTTGGTCACTAGGTATGTGTGTAGAATGTCTCCTTTGATCAAGGCGAATCTTATTTGCTCAGGAGGTTGCAAGTCTCAACCAAGAAGAGACCAAATATCATAATTTGTTACAAATGGACATGTGATCCTCCATTTGTTTCTTAATTGAAAAGTGCGCATGGCTATTTAGACTCCTCTAAGGATCAATAACAAAGTATACCAAACCATTTGTCTCTCTAATTGTAGGCGCCCAAAAATTTATCCATTCTATTGGTTTGTTTGTCATAATGTCCCCAAAACAAACAAGACATGAAAAACATGATTGGTTTTATGCACGTGACACAAGTTGAAGATAATATGATTGAAATGTTCATTGTTCAAGAGGATTGAACCCTTGTGAGGTGCAAAAGCAACTTTCTAAGAACCCTTTGCACGATGGTAGTTTGAATGGTGAAACAATAATTCAAACCAAAAGAAAAAAATGTCATTTGTCTATGTGAAGCATTGTTTTTTTAAGGGATTTTAGAATAGTGCTAAGGTGGTGACAATCCATAGAAAGATTTAGCTAGATTTTACTACAATTGAATTATGACAAATGAGAAAAACATTGAAAATCTTTTTATATTAATGATATCCTTTACAAATTCATAGAAATATCTAGTCACGGGGATTGGGAAGGAAGGAAATCACATGTTGATGAAATTACACATTGATGAATGGAAATTATCAAATTGACCAAATTGTGTAAATTGATGAAATAACAATCTTCATGGCAATAATGAAACTATAAGTCCACAAATTTGAAATTGATATTCATACATATATCTTAATTTATTCATGTTGACATTAATGAATAACCTGCCTATTTTCCCACCTAATCTTTTTTTTAATAGGTAAGCTTACATACATATTTCCTCTCTAGAGATTCACATCTTTACTTACAAGTTAAAAGGAAACTATGTTCAAGCTTGTTCAAGCTTTTTTTTTGCACACATTAACTTATAATTAAAAAAATGAGCACAACCAATTTTTTGATTTAATGTTTCCATTTTTGCTCATGAACATTTTGTGGGATGATAATAATAATAATAATGATGTTTGAACAGTTACAACATTCATGAAAATGATAGGTATCCCAACCTATATTTAATAAAATAGGGCATGAGCAAGCTTGGCTAATATCATTCGGAACCACCTTGTCAAAATCAAAAGAAAGTTCAAGCCAATTTAATTTTTAGAATATTTTTTATTTATCTATTTTCTATCAACATATAGCACATGAATTAAGTCTTCTTCACTTATGCACGCACTTATGAAAAATCATAAACATTTATAGACATATACTTTAAAACAATTGATAGGTGTCATGACTTCTTTTCTTGTCTTTAAATGTGTTTGTAAATTTACATAATGTATTTTCATTCATTGCATATAGCAGTGCATGTATGGTCCAAAGTGTTCATGAGAATTGAAAAACACAATAATTGTTAAAAATTTGTGTTCTTAATTGTAATGGCTAGTTTGGACCCATGTTCATGAAGTTTGAAAATTGGCAACTAAATTATATCTATCTCAATGAATTGCCTTGCGCATTTAAACATCATGTGAGGTATTTTAAAAAATGGTATTAAGGTTCTTTTTGTGTCCTTTACCAAATGAATCTTGAATTTTATACTCTTAAAATTTTATGGGGATGCAATGATTAGGGACATCAAAATACCAAATATTGTTGATTTCATTAAGACCTACAAGTTTTGCTTAATATATTCACCATTTTTTAATTTAAATTCATTTTAAAGTGTATCTATTTTATTGTTATGAAATTTGATGGATTCAATAAATGAAGGTGTGATGTTTTTTATGGTACCACCCATTTGTACTTGCCCTTAATAGATGGAAAAAAATAAAACTAAATGAAATATGTTTTAATTATCATTCCCTTTGCTACATGCACATTATTAAAAATCCATTTTTTTTTATATCCTTATTTTGCTAGTGTTTTACAATGTAACCATTGTACAAAATGAAAATTACTTATTTTGTAAATGTTTTAAAATGTAACCATGTTGGAAGCATGATTTTTTTGGTGAGTTTTTTGTCGTGTGGCAAAAAAAGGGGTTGTGAATTGTCCAAATGTTTTTTTTGGAAAAAAGGCCCAAAGTTGTGACATTTCAATGAAGAAAAAGTGAAAATCTCCATATTTAGAGCATAAGTTCTTGTATATCACCAATTTATAGTGGGTTTTGAAAAGAAAAAAATTGATTTTAACATCTAACCAAATTTGACTTAGTTAAGTCCTTTTGTAGATGATCACCAATCCATTTATTTCACAAAATTGAAAAAGAAATCCACGATTGCAAATGTAACCATTTAAAAAATAATTTGATTTATTTTTAATTTGGTGTTATCCATGAATCCAAGTTATGCAATTGGTTTAAAATTGAATAGGTGGTAAATTTTGAATTAAATAATAATGTCTTGATTAAAATTAAATAATGATGTTTCCATGTGTTTCATTTGGAAAAATGATTTGAATATTACATTAAAAAGGTGATGCTAACATTGGGTTTGTGATTAAGTGTGAAGTGCAAGGGCCCATGAGGCCAAAAATGTGTTTAGGTGTGAAACACACTTTCACTAATGTGGGAGAGTGCAAGTGATGAAGCCTAATGATTATCAAGTGCACTCCCACTTTGGGAATTGCATTTGTGAAAGAATTATGAAGGTTTAAAACCTTGGTTGGAAAAGGCAAACAAACACCAAATTGGACCCCCATGACACCATTAGAAAGATCATGAAGTTTAGATGTTTAAGATGCCTTCACATTGTTCATTGAAACATGATTTGCATGAGTTATGATCGAAAGAAGAGGTGGGAGTCAAATTGGGAATTTGACTCTTGACCATAAATCCCTTAAAAACAAAGGTCAAATGAGCTTTGATTGAGGTGTGCTTTACATCGTTGGAAAGATTTTTTTGAAGGCTATAAGATATTGATATTTCATTTTCAAAAAAAAAAAAAACTTGATTTGAAAAATATGAACATCCAAAGTTTTAGGACAACAAAGGTTCCAATTTTGGGACTCCAACTTGGGAATCTTGGGGAAAAGTGACATTTGGAAGTAATCCGCATGGAGAATCACATAATATATTATAGGGAGGGGAGTGATGTCTCCTCCCAAAGGTTGCAGGTCATTTAAAGCTTGTATTTGAGGTTGTCCCTACTAAATGTGTTGCACCACTTCCATTCAACTTGCAATAACCGCTTTCTTTTTTTAGTTGTGCAAGCTGACCTTATTTTGAACTTTCGTTTGTGACTTTGTCCTAGTCCCATCCTAGAACTCCAACACGCCTTCCTACACTTGAAGTGCTATGAGTTAAGGAATGTGCCCCAATTCTTTTATTCTTTCGTTATTTCACTCTAAGACCCACCTTTAGGTCTCTTGAAAAATTTGGGGGCACATTAGCTTTATTGGGAATTATAAGTAAACCATCTAAATGTGATTTGTTTTTGCCCTTTAAGGTTATTGTTTCCTTTTGCATATAATCATGTTATAATTAATGTTGGTCAATTTAATCTTGGTTTTTAAAAGAAAAAAATATTGATTCCAGGTCTAAATTGTTTTTTAAAATGGAAGACCATTTAGTTTCAGGTATAATAAATATTCTAACAAACTAAAAGCTATCAATTTCAAGGCCAAGTCCAGCCTTTTAAACTATTGGTTTTTCAAATTAACAATTTTAGCTTTTATGAAACTTGTCGACTCCATATTCAAAATGGGTTTGAGTTCACCTACCTAGATCCAGAACCCAAGACCAACCATTTGGATTTTTTTAAAAAAACCTCCAATGAAATGAACCAATATATATATCTAAAGAAAAACATCATAACAACATATCATGACATATAACACATTACCAACATTAATTGGAATTGTTTATCATTTTTGTTCAACCTATTAAACTTGTTAAGTTTAATTTCATTGTCCACACTTTCATATATGCAAAGCTTTTTACACCTAACATTGGAATGAATCAAAAGCCCAATTTTTTTACACAAAAATATGACTTGTAGTTTTTCTAATACAACTATTGCAAGGTTATTGTCAACCATATATTACAAACATAATTCTTATTTCACTTGATAACTGTAATGATGATACATTATGTGTAAATTACAAAAAATACCACGCCTATACATATATATAAATATATATAAACATTTTGAACATCACATAATAGAATTTTTTTTAAAAAAAATTCAAATAATGACAATTGGTGGTATTAAGAAAATAACACACCTAACAACATGTATGTTTAGCTCATGTTTCTATATTGGAAGTTTGATGGCATATCATTGTTTTGCAAAGGTTAAAAAATGACAAAGATTCAATCAAAAAATGTGTGCACCTTTTTTGAGGATTAAATTTAAGATATATTTGTCCTTTGCAACATCACACACATACAAGGGTCTTGAAATGCGAATGAAAAAATACATCACATAAAATGTGACCTAACTTTCATTTCTAACATTGGACATGATAATTGAAATGAAAGGATATTGGAATGTATGGATCAATTTAAAGTGCAACCAACATATTTCTAAGCACATGTTATTTTACATCACTAAGGTTGGAGTTGTTATGTTTTCTTTTTGGAAGCATTTGAAAAGAAGCTCAAAAGCTCCCCTTGTTCATGTAACATCAATTGTGCTTTATACTAGTTTGAACCATCAAACATATGACAAAATTGTGTTCATGTGGAAAGTTGGGTTATTTCAAATAAATTATGTCACTAATTGTGCCTGAAATAATAACCATAACTTGGTGAAAACAGTTGCAAATGAATGATAGTCTTCACGGTCATTTGTGATTGTATAATAAGCTTTTAATATGTCTTATTCATGAAATGTTGAATTATTGATGGCTAGGCAAGGTACAAGTTTGCTTGTATCCTCCAATTTAAAAAATGAAAACAATAACACAACAAATACATGAATAAATAACATGTTATTGATGCATTAAATTTTTTTCATAATTAATTTATTCTATTTTGTCATATAATTTTCCTTTTTTAGATAAATAAATAAATAAAACATAAATAAATCTCTACTAAACAATTCATGAAAAATATTCCTTGTCAAATATGTCAATACAAGTGGCTTGTCAACAATGATTTAATTGAGGTCATGGAAATATTCAAAGACCTTTGTGGTTTGCCATCAATCCATGGCACCATTAATGCAACATAGATCCATTTGCAAAAGTTAAAGGGCGAGAATTTTGTTTTAGTTGATTTCTATTTGTTCAAGTCCAAAGGATATAACATCCATATGTGAGCAATTGTTGATCATTGCAAAAGATTCCAAAATGTTTTTGATGGTGTTCATGGCTAAGTGAATGATGCTCAAGTCTTGTGGATATATTTTTTAGATCATCAAACAACTAAAGAAAACTAGTATGCAATTGAACATGGAGAAAAAAGGTTTAGGCCATACCTTTTTGGTGACAAGGGGTATCCCCTTTTGTTGTTAATAGTGCCTCCCAAAAACATTGGTGTTTGTCACAATGTTTTTGGAGCATTGTTCAATTAGTAGTTGTTTCATGATAGAAGTGTTGTGGAAATTCCTTTTGGAATTTGAAGAAGATGTTTTGAGAACTATTATTCAAGACAAGTTTAAATGTCCTTTTTTTACCTGACATTTACATAATATGTTGTTGCATGTTACACAACTTGATCATGAATGGCAAGGATGAAGATATTAAACCTTTCATGGCCCAATTGGAAATTGAAAATGATTAGCTAAGTGGAAGGATGAAGGTCGAAGAACTGCGAGTTGTAAACATTGATGATGAAGTTGAACAATAACCTTTGCAAGACAATGACCTATCTGGAACTACACAAAAAACATAGTTGGAACAATACCTTGGAAATTGTAGGCCTCAAATTTGAAGGCATTAATAATATTAAATTTTATTTCTTTGTTATAATGCAAATGCAAACAAGCTTTCTTAAAACATTGCAAATTTGAAAGATAGTCAAGATTGAATTTTTTTCACATCTATCTACTTCATTACCACTCTACCTTTCATTTTTTTATTTGGCTCTTCACCATCATCCTATGTGTTTACTTCTAGATTTGTGTCATCTGACAACAACTACACAAGTGGAAGCATCCTGGTTTTGTTTTGTAAAAAAACATGGCACATTTGCCACACTCATATTCACCAAAGATAAGGTTCTTTTTATCTAATGCATTTTCCGATCTTTGTCCTTTAAATATTGGAATTATTATTTGGCAATTTGTTAGTGGACTTAGATACAATGTTTTCAATTTTAAAATGTGTGATATTTATGTGTTCCATATTGTCAACTATGACTTTGCTGTTCTTGTTCACATCTTCAACCTCAAGGGAGAAAACATTTGATCATTTTTGCTTTACATATGTGTTCTAGGGATATAATAGAGTTGTCATATTGCTTACATGTTCTTATGGAGTGTTAGACTTAAGATTCACAAAATTGACATGTACTTTGGTTTGAATGTGACAAATCATCCAAGTTTATGAAATTTGTCTAATTGCCTTGTACATTTACATTTGCAACTTCACTTCCATTATCTTTAACCACATAGTCCTTTCAAAGAAGCTATTGTAGCAAAGATATTTAAGGTGCAACAAAACCTTATGTATCTTGTGCTGTTGTAGGTGGTGTATAATTGTATCTCTTTTGACATGAATATCTGTCATGTGCCTTGGTGCATTGATCAACCTCTTTCTTTAGAATGCTTGAATAAAATTGTAAAATTCATTATTGAATTGTCTTGGAACATGGTGCCTATCACGCTTTTCAATTGTTAGATCCCAAAATGGAGTGGACAATGACAAGTCCTTGCATGATAATCTACAACTTTCTTGTATTTAGAATTAAAGCCATTCCACTTATCTTTGCACATCTTTCCATTGTGAGGGACTTTGAATTTTGTGATCTTTTGCAAGTCATCAACCATTTTATCCCACTTTTGTGTGGTAAGGTACCAATTGGCAATGAGATCGACCAGTTTTCTAAGTGCTATGTGTTCCATTTGTTTACATTGAATTAAAGCTAGGACCTTGGAATGTTCCTAGTTTTCTTGTCATTGTTGAGAAGATTTGGATTTTGAGATCGACATTGTTCTTAATGTTGATTGACCTTGGTGATACAATTGTTGTTTGTGGGTTTGGTGTTGCTTGTGAATTGTTCTTCGTGTTGCACTATTTCGAATGTTGTAGATGCCTTTGATTGAGTTTCACAATGTAGTTGCCATGATGCATATCTTCCCCTTCTTTTGCCTCTCTTTTTCCCCAATCCTCATCCTACAAAATTTTGTGACAAATGGTCTTGATCCATTAGTCTAGATTATAACCAAGATTCTCATAATGAAACTTTGGCGATGGCAAGTTGGAGTTGGACACAATGTAGTCATGCAATGACATTGAACATAATTAGTAATTTAACACCTTAATTTTCAGATTGATAATTTATCAACCACAATTTGAATAGGACTAAAATGTTAATAGTTTACCATTGACATTATTAGTAGATGATAACATTATTAACACAACACCATGTCATTCTACCACGTCCATTACTTACCATGTAAAGCGACATTATATTTGAGTAGAGGTTGTATATTGTCGAGTTATAACTTATTGTGTTACTTGCAAATGTGAATATAGCTTTAGTTCTAAGTTTAAGATTTAAGGTTGAAATCCATGTTTACTAATTAATGATTTTTTTCATAACACCAAGTAAGTTATTGTTTTGAAAACATTTTCAATGCTGGTTAAGTAATCCATATCAATATCAAAAATTGGATGCAAACTAGGATATCAATATTTAGAGGGTAATAACCATCTACTATGCATAAAAATAAGTCATAAAATAACCGATTATCTTGTTGATTATTGGTTATAAAAGGGTTGTAACAAAGCTTTAAAAAGTTTTATTTTTAAAAATTCTATCATAAAAATATTAGTGTTTTAAGATTGATAATCTACCTAGATGTTAACTAGGTCTCCTCGGTTTATGATTAGATTTTGAAATTTTAATACCTATTGGTTAGGTTATTAACTAGTTATTGAAAATATCAATAACTAGTTGGTAGTGGGTTATTAATAACTGGATTGATAATGGAGTTGATGATGAGGTCAAAACTCAACAACCAAGCAACACAAGTTTAAATTCATAAAATCCTTGACCTCATGAGCTCTTGGGGGTTAGTGAATTTTCTTCTGGTGCTAGTTGCAAGTTTAGGATTTAGGGACTATATTTATAAAATCCTTGACCTCATGATCTCTTGGGTTAGTGAATTCTCTTGTTGTGCTACTTGTAGGATTTAGGGTTTAGACTCATGAAATCCTTGACCTCATGAGCTCAGCTCTCAGCTCTTGGGTTAACCATTTGTCTAGTACCTAATTACCATCATGTCCATGGCCCCTTCATCTTATTATCTCTCTCTAGTCCAAGGAAGAGTTTGTAGTGACTAGTGATTTAGAATTCCATATCCTTGAACACATGCAAACTCCTCATAAACAATAAATTTATCTGTAAAGTCACCTTGTCTTTGGGCCTTAGTTTGATCCTCCAATCCATGTTTCATCCCCAATTTGAGTGTAACTGGAAAGTATGTGTGAAATTGGGTATACCATCTAATGAAGCTGGGTATATAGTTTGGAACATTTGCAGGAGGATTTCATGGAGACAAGACTGGATTTTTTTGGCAAATCCAAAACTGGGGATGAAACTCCCCTAAGAGGACCAACGACGGTGAGAAATGTTGTTTGGTCCCCCTTTTTGTTCTCATGTACCTATTTTTTTCATGCAAACTTTTGGTTCATCTCCAGTTTTGACAGATCTGGGGCCCAGTAACCCCTAGTTCGGAACACTTTATGATAACTCTAACTTCTTCAATTACTGTTATATCTGGCCCATGGTTTTTAAAATTTAATTATATATTATATATTTAGCTTTAAAAATTGAGATATCAAAAAAACTGGTGGGAAATTTCCGAAATAATTAGAAAAAATATTGAAATTTACACCCCCAAAAAAACACATTTCCACAAAAATTTCAAAAAAAGTTCCTCGAAAAATAGAAAAATATTGTCAGAAAAAAATCACTGAAATTCAGGCCTTAAAAAAAGAAGAGAAGGAATAAAAATTCATAAATTTCTTTTCTTATAAAAGAAAAAAATCACTGAGACTCAGGCCTTGAAAAAAGAACCCAAAACTATTATAGTCTATGCAGGATTTCGAACCTAAACTTCATGTGACTGGTGACAGGGTTCGAAACCACAACCGCTTTCAAAATAAAATCGTTTGTGCCAAGCCTGTGCCGAGCCTGATTCAGGCCGGGGGATATTAGGTTAGTTTTAGGTCGGGGATTTAGGTTAGGGACGAAGCTGTGGCCTCCCCGCGCCCGCCCGCCCTTTGTCTCTCTCTTCTCTCTCTATCTCTTCTCTCCTTCCCCTGCGTTAATTTGCTGCTGTTGCGGCGGAGCTCTGGTGTTTGCGTTTCGGTCTTGGATTGGGATTTCGAGGCGGAGCCGGTATCGAGATGCAGATCTTTGTGAAGACCCTGACGGGTAAGACCATCACGCTCGAGGTCGAGAGCAGCGATACCATCGACAATGTGAAGACCAAAATCCAGGACAAGGAAGGCCCGTTTCTTGCAATTCCCTTCTCTCTATCTCTCTCTTCAAATTTTTTTCCTTAAGCCTGCGGCCGCTTATTGGATTCGAAATCTGGAACCTAATTACGAACTTTTGTTTTCATTTTGGTGTAGGTGTAACTGTGGGCTCGGTTCTCGTGTTGCTTTTTTGGGGGAGTCGGTATTTCGTTCCTTGGTTTGATTGTCGAGTTAAGTCACTGATATTATTATTGTTTTTTGCGTACAGGAATTCCTCCTGACCAGCAACGTCTCATCTTTGCCGGCAAGCAGCTCGAGGATGGACGCACTTTGGCTGACTACAACATTCAAAAGGGTTAGTTTCCTGGGACAGAACTAGGGTTTACATCGTAGTCACTATAGGCATTGCAAAATGGAGATTAATAAATGTGACATTGCAAGCTGCAAAACAGTTGAACAAAATCCTTCAGTCCATGGCTAAACTCTGTTGATTACCGGGATCAAACATGACTGTTTCTGGCTCTACTGTGTATGGAACTCCATTGGGGATAATGCAGAGTCAACATTGCACTTGGTATTGCGATTGCGAGGAGGAATCATTGAACCCTCATTGATGGCTTTGGCAAGGAAGTACAACCAGGAGAAGATGATTTGCCGCAAGTAAGTTCTCTACTTTCAATCTATGTTGTTTTTTCACCCTATTTTGGTGAAACCCATGTTTGCAGTCACATTTTTGGGTGGAAATGTATGCATTATATGCACATATGTCTATGTGCACAAGTTTTTGGGAACTTGACTGTATAAGTGTTTTACTTTGGCGATGGAGAGACAGGATGACCCAAGAAGAGTCCAGGGTTTTAGGTTCAGCAACTTGCTCTAGCATGAGCTTTCTCTTCTACCAGTTTTAGAGAGACTGAGTAGTCTCTTTTGTCCCTTTGATGGCTAGTTTTGTTGATTAAATGGTGTTTGTGCACTACTTGTGCTGTTAAATGCAGTCACTGTATGCCTTCTACAGAGAATATTTGGACTGTTACACATGTTTCAAATGTGGTAAGCAAATGGACATAATGTTCTAATTATGTTTTAATGCTCATTCCTCAGGTGTTATGCCCGTCTTCACCCACGTGCAGTGAACTGTAGGAAGAAGAAGTGCGGCCACAGTAATCAGGTCTGTTGAAGCTGTCTCTTAATACCTTTTTTACTTTTGCACACCATATGCTATGTTCACAATAGAGTTCAGGTGGGAATCAGCTATGTGAGACTGGCAGCTCCTGGTGTTGTGAAGCTTTTGTATTTGTTGCTGGGGTTTGGTCATTTGTGTTGGTTCTTCCTTTTGAATCATCTAGGTATTACTTGTTAAGAAACATGTTTTGTGACAGGTTTGTACTGAATGTGTGCAAAGTTGCTGATTTTGTTTGGATGTGGATTGTGATTGACAGTTGAGGCCCAAGAAGAAGATCAAGTAGGTCTGTTGTCAGGAGGCTGGTTGTGGAGTTTGTGGCCCCAAAGTTCGCACACACAACTTGTTGGAATCCTTTCTCCAGCTTTTCTTAGAAATGACTGGAATTGGACATTGTTACCAAAGTTGAATCATTTCAGGACTGTGCTTGCAAGCACTGTGTTGTTTCTTGACAATCTATTGCTGGACACAATGTGTGTGAATCTGTCATGGTGAATAATGTTTGCTTAAGGGAGAAACTTAAAACTGAACATTCGTTGCAAGATACCCAGTATCTCATGAACTCTCTCTCTCTGTGTTTTCCTGTTTTACAGGCCCTTTTACCTGTGGAGGTCAATTAGGTCATAGTGATGCATTGTTTTGTTTGTCGGAGATTCCTCCATCCTCATGAGAGTTATGTTTGTTGGTTAATGTATATGTTTGCTGCTTTGGTGAAACTCCTCTTGAATGTGGTACATGGCTGTGTGCACACTGGCCAGTGACTGGAAGTGAGGGAGCATGTGATGGTTTTCTGATTTCAATCGGCATGCCATCAATTGCGAATATGGGCTCCCTGCTTTTTGGGTTGATGTATAGAGTGTGGTTGTATGGAACAGGGTCATATTTAATTTGTAAACTGGTCTGTTACCACAAAGTTTGTGGTGTCTAAAAACACTTTGCTGAGAAGGATCAGCATACTGAGTTCCATGCATTGAAAGGATGATACAGTAACAGCAGTCCTGAAGCACTTGCTAAAGTGTCAGTTACACAAATCTGCACCAGTTGTGTAGAACTCCTGACTTATTTTGTTCTGCGGAGGCATAACATATGATAGTTACCAACAGAAGGGACCTCAGAAGTGCCAGAGATCCACACACGACACAGCACACACTGGCAAAACACTTGATTTCTAATCAAGATTCACTGTTGCATCAGACATCCTCAAATTCTGATGCACATTTCAGTCAGGAACCCTAGATTTCCATGCAAGCATCCTGCTCCTCCTTTGCACTTTGTCTTCTATTAAATTTCTATGCAATTAGTATGTGGCATGAAACTTGTTGCTGCTGTTGATTTAAAAACAATCACTTGTCTTCTGTGATGGCTTGAGACTCAGCTGTGCCATGGTGATACACTACTTGACTTGATGCCAAGCAAAAAAAGAAGGAATTTCATGTGCTGAAAAAGTGGAAATCTAAGATTCAAGGTGGCAGGTAGACTTCTTTCCTGGCCTGATGTGGATTGAAAAAGATGGAAATCTCACAATCAAGGTAACACCAGGGAGATTCCATTCACTTGGATTTGTAACATGCTAATTGCATAGTGTTCTGGTTAGAGGCAGTGTTCCTAATGGACAAAATTCTCTTCCAAATTGCTCTCTGCTTGGATTGTCTACTTACAGATAGCTGACACCACTCTCAACTACAAAGGCCCAAAGACATGAGGCCCACTCTCTGAACTGGAGGTTGCTATTTAAAGGTTCACACCCTTGTTGCTGAGTTTTCGTGGAGGGGAAATTCCTGTGAAATGTCACTTGGATTCTCCTTTCACATTGATTTTCTGCCTTGAAAATGCATGATGATGAATGTGAATCTAAGAAAGACAACATCGACCATACCATTAAGAGTTTTCCTGATAAATGGAGGAATAGACTTGGAACTAAGAGCAATTGTGATAATTGCGATAAAATATTGCCAATTTGTATTTTAAAAGAAGAGTATTGGAGATTGGAAGGTTGATGGGAAAAACAATTCAAAGGAAAAATTTCAGACAACATAAAGTGATTTCAATCAACAAAATGAACAATAACCAAAAACAAGATGGAACAGGATGAAGAGGTAGTAGTGGCAATTCCAAGAGATGAAATACCATTTCAATTTCACAATTCATGACATCCTCTTCTAATGATAGAACCTCAAGTCCATTCTCAAAGTGATTTTCTTTTTGTTGCCTCAATGATCCTTCTTCTAAGTTAATCAATTAATCCACAATCTGGAGAGTATACCCCATTAACATTAGCATGGCTTTGCACTCTAAAGAGTAGCTTCATAGAACATACTCATGGATTGCCAATTATTAATGAAGATCATTATAGTTGACTGTGTTTACAGACTACACAGAGCAGCCTACCTTACAACCATCTTCTTGTTCTCCAAGCTTCCAGGCAGATGTGGTTGCAGCGGTCCTTGAGTTTCTGTTTCCAGTTGCCTTGCAGCACCTTAGCATGCAGATCACACTTGTCCAGTCTGAATTCTGCAGAATCTGCTGGGTTCTCTTGCTTCATGCGCTGGTGGAGACACATTTGGATAGCAGTACAGGGCCTTATGCACTTTTATCCTATTGTTCATTGCACGGCCTTTCCAGGGTGCAGCCCAGCCTGTGGCATTGCCTAGCCACATCCACTACTGCTCATCAACCTCTGATCCTCCAGAGTGCACATTCACCAGGATGGTTCACAACTCAGGCTCTTCATTTTGGCCACAAATTGCAATTCACAATCATGGTTAGCAGCAGCCCAAACTTGAGATAAGATTTCTCTCCAAGTTGTCCATTTTCAATATGTCCAATCACCAAATGTGAGAATGACTGAGCTCCACTGCAACCAGGAATATTATGAAAGGGGACAGATATTCTCATCTAGTGTATAGTACAATGATGCCTTGTCAAAAAGTGCAATAAGTTCAGGCCACCCTACTGGAGCAATTCCTATGGTACAAGGACCTCTCCCAACATCACCCCATCAATCCCACTATAACCAGAAATTGTGTCATCAATCCCAAATGGATCAGGAACTTTTTGTGCATTACTTGAACTTCAAACCCTAACAAAAGCTGCCTCTGAATGGCATACATATCTTGTTGAAGTTATCAGCAACATCATATGTTCCTGTAACAAAGCCCATTGCTAGAATTGCGATTGCATTCTGTTGCACATATTTCACTCATGCTCAAAATCCCTTTTGTGTTCCCATGAGTTGATGTTGAACTGTCCAAGCCCTTTACATTTTCTTTGGCCCGCTGTGCTGCCTGCTGAATCTGACATTCATGTTCCTCAAAAAATTCCTCATAATCTACAGCAAACAGCCCCCCCCCTCCCAAAATACCATCCTCCCAGAATAAGCAGAATGGAGAGATCGTCCTGAATGATGAAACCTCTTCTTTTTCACTCTGCATCCTCCTGCAGAACATGAGCTGGATAAATTGCTTAACTAATCAACTGGAATCCACTTCAATCAGCAATCCTTCATAAAATCCAAACACAGCATGGGTCCAGTTCAATCAAGAGCCTCAGCAAGAAGCAAGGGTTAATTCATCAAAGGAATTACCATAGGCTTTGAAAGGTGATTCGCATCCTTCTGATGGGAGTCAGCTCCATTATGGGCATCATCAGAAATCATAGATGACCCTTGACCATGTGTACGAGTTGGCTCTTGATTGGAAGGCATCTCCTTCTTACTGTGCAAGTCCCGTCTTTCACTTCGCCTGTTGACCTTCCCATTGTCATATTGAACACCCATATTTTTAGGTCCCCCACCACCTTGCTCTCTGTAGTGATTATCACCTGCCCCATTTTTAGCCACCACAAGAGGTGGGATGCTGGACATATCAGCAGCATGTTGGGGATAGGCCACTGGTGAAAAGTCAGTGACAGTCATCGAATTGGTAGTCCGTGACACTCCACGAGGTGGAGCCATACGTACATCCTGTTCTTTGTGCTTCTTACCCCATAAGTTGCCTGCAAGGCTTGCACCAAGTGCTGGCTGTGGTCCAGATTGGAATGAAATGGATGGCACACGGGTTTCCGGAACAGGTGATGTGCCTTTCACCTCTGTCAAAGGCTGTTTTGGTTGTGGACGGTGCATAGAAAATTGAACAGCTCCATGCTCATGAAGAGGTGGAAATTTCTCGCTCTTACTTTTCATAGCAGCTTGTGGGTTCATGCGTCGTTTCTGGATTGGACACATTGCATAGTGAGTTCCAGACAGTACATTTACTGTTTGTCAACTAGTCAACATTTATATCAGCTCATTGCTACAATAAAAATTCTGTCCTCCAGATATTTGCATTGCTTTCAAACAGTGATGTACAATTCTACATTCAAAAGCTCTGTAATTCCACCACTACAAGAGCTGAACAAAATGCCCACCTCTAAAGACACAGCTAGTTCTGCATTGGCATCTGGGGCACCAACTGCACGGCTTGTGCGATCTCGGCCACCAGGTCGCTTCGAAGCATCAGAACCTCTCATGCGTCCCCCACCTGCTCTTTGTCTGCAATAGAATGATAATTGATCTCCAGTTACTTGCAGTTGCTCTTGGATATGCAAACAAGGTTAAACTTAATTCACAGGACTTGTCCAGAAAAGCCCAACACTAAGGTCAGTACTTAATCCAACTGGTGCAACTGTCTGACCAGCTATAGCCAAGGACAGACTCGCCAACTGCATCACTGTTGCAAACAACTACTTGTCAAGGTTTATGATACCTGCGAGCCTCATCATCCCGGATCTTGGCATCAAACTCCTTACTAGGAGGATAGTGAGGTAAGCTTGATGGGTCACATGCAAGTGGCTCTGTCTTGAAAAACTGCCAATCCTTCCACCCAGCACATTAGTCCCAAGGCACACCCATAGATATTTCGGCGTGCATCATACTCTCAAGAGACATCTAAGGTGGAGTCAAAATCCATGGTGCTGTTTGAGACAGGAAAATACACTTACATCACTGTTTAGAGCTTCGGATGCACTGCCACGATCAGCTGGTTCAATGGCAAGGAGGATATCCAGTAATGCTAAGGATGAAATTGGAAACTCTTTAAAATGATCCCTAATACTCCGCTTGTAAGGTTGCTGAGGCTTGAAAATGGTTGCATGTGGCAATTTTGATTTTTTCCAATACTCTTCTGATGGGGAACCACATAGTTTGAATATCTTGTGCAACTGTTCCACCTGCCAGGAGAGACAGCCCTCTTTGACTCAATGGCATTCAGACCAAAGTAGGAGGAGCTGACAAGGCCCACAGACCATGATAGTAATACATATCTATGAGATTGCACAGAAAACTGCATAGTAGTGTACTTCAAAGTATCCTTGTATGCGTTCCAGCAAAACCAAAACTTATATGACTAGAAATGAATGCATTCACAAAGTATTGGACCATCACCTTCCCCATGCTTGACATACAGATCAAACATGTTCTGATTCCAAGTAGCATCCCCTTGCACTAAATTCCCAAGCAATCAATAAGTCATTGCTGAAGCAATGCTACTGCAAAGGGTTGAAGCAAACTTTGAAGAACAAGAAACCAAGGTTAAATTTGTCAAACCTCAGTGCGACCTGGCATAATGGGCTTTCCAGCTAGCAGCTCAGCCAAAATGCAGCCTGTACTCCAAAGGTCCACTGCAACTCCATACTCGGTGGCACCAAGGAGTAGCTCTGGAGGTCGATACCACAGTGTAACCACACGGCTTGTGAGTGGCTGTTTCTGGTTGGGATTAAAGAAAGTGGCAAGCCCAAAATCTGCAATCTTCAATATGCCATCGTTGTTCAAGAGCAGATTTGAGCCTTTGATGTCTCGATGGAGAACTCCATGCTGATGACAGTGATCCAAACCATCTAGTAGCTGTTGCAAATAGCATTTCACCTGTCAAGCCCATTGACAACATTTCCACCCAGCTAGTCCATGAGGACAGAAAAAGCCAGCACCTCAGTCCACACAACTCTTAGACCTTTCATTTCAGTTGGAAAAACAGGATTGCAGGAAAATGATGAAACAAAGCTATGGAAATGCAAGGTTAGCCAGCAGCTCCAAGTAGATATATACCTGAGCTTCTGTGAACACAATCCCAGGGCAAGCAGCAAGACCCGCAAGGTCATGTTCCATGTACTCAAACACGAGATAAAGACTGCATGACATTCGAGAGGTGACCAAACCCTCCAGCTTCACCACATTTGGATGATCCAATCGGCGCAGCACCTGAATTTCTCGAGCCATGAAGCGCACACTTTCAGGTTCCAGGTTATCGAAACGCACCTTCTTCAGAGCTACAATTCTGCCTGTCTCAAGATCTCGTGCCTTGTACACATTGCTGTATGTCCCTTGCCCAATCTGCACATTTGCAAAACATGTTGGTGAAGACCTACCTACATATGGGACATGTTCATTCATGGCTTTGAGGGCCATCATCATCATTCTCTTGGACTTGCTGAAGCCAAAGCTCTCTCCTCCCCCTTGAAAACCCCGTTTTCCTCTAGCGAAAAACTCTTGGAAACCCATTTTTTCTCTAGAGCAAACTTACTTACTTTGTCAAGTTTCTCAAAGGATGCGGCATGTCGAGGGATCCAGCCCTTGATAGCATCCCCGGCAACAGCAGATAGCCACGCAGGCCAGCCTGCAGCGACTTGTTCGCCGCCCTCTAGATTGTTGCGGGGGACGTTACTGGATCTGTTGTGACGAGCTTCTCCTTGCTCTCTCCTCTCTCTTCTCCTCTCCCGTGCTTCCTCCAACACCGCATGCGAGGTGCCATTGTTGCTGTTGTGTTTACTCCTGACTTTCACCACTCGACCTTTCTCTTTCTCTAATACAACAACAACCGGCTCCAGCTGCTGCTGCTGCTTCTTCTTCTCCACTGCGGAGGCGGCAGCTGCCGCAGTGGAGACAACGACAGCAGCTGGTGGAGCTACGTTGTTGTTCTTCTCCTTGGGGCTTTTCAAGTCCTCTTTCGACACCTTCTGCTTCCCAAAAGCACAGCCCATGGCTGTGCTTTCTCAAGGAACCCTCTCCCTCACCAACAGGAGCTTGGATGAACTCCACAAAACAAAACTCCCGTCAGGGTGAACTACAATACTACCTCTAGTACTGCTGCCTCTGCTTCCTGCTTCTCTTCCTCTCCATTGCCATTGGCCTGAGCCCCTCTCTCTTCACTGCAAAACACAAGAAGACACAGAACAACAATACTTCCTGCAAAGCACATGGGCTGCACGCTAGCAACAACACAAAGTTCCTAAATACCCCTACTACAATAGACAACGGAAACAGACAAGCTCTGACTCTAGCTCCATACTACTAGCTGCTGTTGCTCTTGTTGTTCGGTTTTGGCATTCATTCCTCAAGCAACAAAAAACAAAGGAAACACACTCGGATGGACACACATTGTGCTGCTGCTGCTGCTGCAACACACAACCTCACAATCCTGCAATGCTGCTGCTGCACAGGTACTAATACTGTCAATGCTGCAGCAGAAGGAGGAGGAGGAGGAGAAGAAGAAGAAGCTCAAAACGAGCTGCTGCTGCTGCTGCATGGCTGCTGCAACAAACCCAAGAAGAATAAAATACAAAAAACTACCACCAAGATGGACAGAAAGAAAGGGGGAAAAAAAAGAAACAAAGAAAAGAACACGACAATAACGACAGCAACAAAAAAAAATCACATGCACTGCAAAATGCAGCAACAAAAAATGGAATGGTTTGCAATAAAGAGAGAGCAAAACTGCCACGGTCTCTTTGGAAGAAGAATAAATGGTGGCCAGCAACGGCAACAAACGGATTTGCAATCTACGTCAAGGAGAAGAAGGATCCCTAGGGTTTCGCCACAGATTTGGGCCCTGGTCAGGACAAAGACACAAGACCGATCCGCCCGCCCCCTTCCCTTCCCTTCCCTTCGGGTCCCTCCCCGACAAGTGACAGAGAGAGGAAGAGAGAGATTCCGCCTGTCCCTAGGGTTTGTTTTCCTGCCCAATTTTGATGAGGACTTTTTTTGGGCACTACAAGATTTTTTTCTCGGGCACTGCAAGTTCTTTCTGGGACTTATGGAATGGTCAATAATCCCCTGCCCATTATTATGTCGGGTAATGCATCGAAGCAATCCCTCTTAGGGCAATCTAGGCAATTTCACACCCAACATAAGTGATTTGAAGGAGTGTGTGTTAGTGGTAACACTGCAGCATGATCTTGGATGAGAGCTCCCTCGTTATAACATCACATATCTTGTTGCCTTATGATATTTTCATATACCTATTCCCTAATTCCTTTTTGAAGAGAGCTCCCTAGTTACATCATATATCTTGTTGCCTTATGACATTTTCACATACCTATCTCTAATTCCTTTTTGCATGTTCCTACTTGCTTCTTGTCTGAACCTCATATCTCAGGGTCCTGTGTGCATCCCATAAGCTCAACGCTCCCATACAACTGGTAATGTCTTGTAACCAGTTGGTCAGCCCCTGCGCATTATGTTGGGTAATGTGTGAAGGCAAGATAGGTGACGCACCCAACAGAACTAGTTATAAGGAGTGTCTCGCTAACATGGCAATGTGCTATCGGGCAAGAACTCACCTATTACATCATCTATCTTGTCATCCCATGACATTTTCATAAATCCCTAATTCTTTTTGCACATTCCTTGTTGATGGTTGGTTGAACCTCATAACTCACACTCGTATGTGTCCCACATAACCCGTAAGCTCGATGCTCCTATCGAGTTGGTTATGTCTTGTAACTAATGTGCTCTTCCAGTTACCTGGTCCATAATGAGCCAGGGCGAGGCCATTCCATCACATTAAGGTCTGGGGTGGACGTTGTATGATTATAAATAATTTTTTTAAAAAAAAATCTTGTTCAGCAAAGGTTTTGGTCATTATTATTATGAGTTTTTGTATGATCATCTGGCTTTGGAAGATTATGTCATAGAATGTGGTAAAAAAAATGACGGAATCTGCCACCCCAGGCCTTACTGCAACTCAGAAGAATTTAATTCACCTGGCATCTATCTATTTCTTAGAAAACACTCTATTTAATGGGTCCTTTCTCTACGGACCTTTTCTGCCTCTTTTTAGTTCCCTTGCAAGGCAAAATGCAGGGTGTAGTAGTGCAGGGTATTATTATTATTGTTATTATTATTTTTATTATTTCAATGTTGTAATGTAGCTGAAGTGGTGATCGCACATGAAATGATGTAGCCAGATTTGGCTACATACTAGATATGAAAGTAGAAAAAAAGACCAGAACCCTTCTATGTTCTTGGCTACCTACTGGAACTTATCACAAAAATCCAGTGATTTGGAAAATTTCCCCTTAAAATCTGGTGAATTTGGGTCATATGCAAATCCACAACTGAAAATGATTATGCAATGGACTGTGCTGGGTACAGGTTATTATGCCCATCATTTTGCTGCCCATTCGGCAATTTGGGCTTGCCCAGATTCCTTGCAAGCACCTCACCAAGCACAATCGCCTGTACCCACCACTCTCCATAACATATAATGGGTCTGCAAATTTGGAGGGTGGGTTGGCATTTTACTTTTTAAATTTAATTAATAAAAAACACTTGGTTTCTTTTTTTTAAAAACCACATTACCTGATGGTTCATGGAACTGCAAATATTGGAAAATTGGTATTTTTTTTGTTTTCTTAATTCTCTTTTTTTGGTTTCTAAAATCCACATTACTTGACACATGGTACTTGGCTACAACTCTGTATAAGGGTTGGCATTTTTTCGTTTGTTTTCTTAATTCCTGTCTGTTAAAAAAAAACACACTACAAAATCGAATTTGATGATTGATTTGCTGATGGATGATGCCCCACACCAAATGAGCTTCTAAACAAGATGATTTGCTCTTCTTTTCTGTTGGGACCCATGCAAGTTTAGTGTAAGGTAAAGCTCAAGGGTAGGGTTCTCATCATGTTCACAATGAGTTCTCATCACATTCCCAATTTGTTCCTCATGTTTTTGCTATGTTCCCCAACACATTCCTAATAGCATCTCTTTTTAATCCCATATGTTTTGGCAAATGGTGTCCTCCTCTCACCTATACGGGTATTCTCAAAATAAGCATTCTAGCACAAGGCATTAGCCAAGTCTGGCCCCTTATTTTGGGAACAACCCCCAGCCAGATCCACAATAAAGCACAAGGTGAGCCATGTTGTAGCTTAAACAAACATATATGGCGGGGGTGGGAGGGATCTTATGCCTAGTAGCATAACATCCTTCCCACTCCTAATAGTAGGCATAAAATGGCCTCTTTTCCAAGTAATTCTGGATTGTTCTTGGAGTGCTTTACAGCACCAAGATGAATGATACCACAACATAGAACCATTAAATTGTTCTGCTTTCAAAGAAGGTAATTTGTTCTGTAAACTTTGTCAGGGCCCAGGTAGGTTTAGGACCAATACAATCGATGCTGCAGAGCAATGAGCTTTCATAGAAGGTGATTTACTCTCTCTTTGTCAGGACCAAAGCAAGTTTAGGACCATGACAATGATGCCATCGTCCAAGAGCATCTCCACCCAATGCATGAAAATGGCCTCCATATATGCACCATATATTTGGGATGCAAAATAGTGTGGAACACGGTTTGGGGCATGTCAACATGCCCCCAATAGGGTGGCCTTCAAGAATGGCCACCATAAACACTTGGGAAAAAGCATCAACAAACACATCCCCTCCTAATCAGCAAACACTTTACACCCTATAAATGAACTATGTGTATTTGACAAGTGGACAGCATCTGACCCTTTATTTAGATGCGGTGAAAATTGCCTCATTTTTTTATTAATGTCAAAGAATTCATCATACACCAATGGCCTAGATAGGTTCAAAGGGAAAAAAAAACTCGCCAATCTATAGTGATGGGGACTCTACAATTTGTTTAAAGCCAAAATTTTAAAGGACAACTTGTGCCACTATTGCCAGGGTTCAAGGTTTTGGTGTGGTGTTCCCACCCTTGCATTCAACAACTTCCCTTCTCCCCTCTTGGTCTTCATGCTCCTAGTTTGTGGTGCAAGTGTTTGTGCTCCTTGTTCGTTGCAAATGATGGTGCTATTTGGTCATTGTTCATGACTATTTTCTTTTCTCGTTATCTATTATAAGTTTCCTCCCCCATTTCTTGTGTTTGTGGTCATGTTCTCAATTGTTGTCTTTTTTAAGTTTCATACCTTTCCCCCCCTTCATTTATTAATTTAGTGTTTTTTTGTGCTTTTTGATGTGGTCCTATGTGTGGTGCAAACATGTCTGTGAACTACCTTTTGAGTTGTTCACATAACTAGATTAAGGGAATCAACCATTTGTCTAGCTTTTTTCATTTTATTTTATTTTTGTAAATTTATTTTTTTCTCCTCTTTTTTTTTTGCCATGGTTTTTATTGTTGTAGAATATTCAAATATTCATTAAATGTTATAATGTGTGATCAATTGTAATTTACGAATGGTTATTTGCATCATGTTTTCCTTGGCCACAAATGTGGCAAGGTTGACAAGTTTACACAAACCTTCTTAAGTTTATTGTTATTTCATTGATGTCTTCTGCTAGTCATTTTTCTTTTTTAACACCAAGGTTCTTGGGCATATCCATGTAATATTTTAGTTAGGGTTGTTTTTTATCATCAACATCATCTCAATTTTTATTGTGCCTATTATGTTCAACAACTATGTGGTAATTCCATGTTGCCCCCATTGTTATCATGATTAACTATTCCATTTTAATGATAATTATTTTCATTTGAGATGTTATTAGGTGCTAATGTTATATTTTGTTGGGTCTAGTTTATCATCCATGACACTATGATTATTTGTGACTAAATTTTTATAACTTTAAACTTTGATTTAATGTTTTGTTTGATTCATTCATGTTTATTCACCCAATCAGGTTAACATCATTCCTACATTTTGTGCACCAAACTTCAAATATCCATGCATGTAGTGCATGTGATCAATTGTTGAACGGAGGTGTGATCATTCTCTCCAATTGGTTCAACATATTAACATTGAATTAAGGGAATTGTACAAGAACAATAAGAAATTAACTTAGCATTGTTTTTCAATGAAAATTGGGTTTTATAAAGATTGTGCATCCATTAACAAAATGATATATTATTCTTAAATTTCAAGTTTTTGCATGATGTAAGAATTGCATGCTCAACAAGTGCTTCCAACTATTTTTCAAATGTATGTTGTTCTAAATGCAACTTACAAACATTTAGCTGGAAAGCTGCTCTAAATTATCTAGTGTTAGAAATCAAGCGTGGCACTTCTCCTTTTGTTCCATGTGTGAACAAAAACGTCTATATCATTTCAAACATGAACTCAACAATAATTTTCGTAATCAATTTTGGTAATTATCTAGCCCAAAATATTTCCATTTGATTAGATTAGATTCCATGTCCATAAGAACAAAAGTGATGCATTGTGGATAAAACAACAAAGCAAAGTGGATGTTTTTAGGGTGCATATTTTAACAAAAGCTTTGCTAGAAGGATTTGAAATTGATGTAACAAGGGTTGAACCACCACCCAATAAGCTTTCCTTTTCCTTGCTTAAAACTAGAAACTTTAAACAAAAATATTCAAATTGAATCTTATAATAACATCATGAAATTGATTGACTTGCATTAGTGACTAAGTTTCTTCTATCACAAAGATTGGCAAAAATGGAAAAAGAAAAACTCTTAACCATGATGTTGGAGCTACTTTCACAAAATTTAAGAGATAGAAAACACCCAAGAAACACACTATAATGAGGAATGGAAAAAGAGGGAGAAGGAAACAACAAAAGAAAATAAAATTGAAAGATGGAATGGCAAGTACTGAAAAGTTCAAAATCACCAAGCATGTTCATTGAAGCTTAACATTGATGTCCAACTATGTCAAAATCTTGCAAGATCCATGACTCTTCAGTATTGTTTGTTAGGCCATTATAATGGCTAGAGGTAAGATTTCAAAAGCTAGAAAAGAAAATATAAACTCATCTTTAACATTCTTTAAAACTACAAATGCACTTTTTAAGTAATAGAGTGATATTGAACTCCAGTGCAGATGCTACACAAAATATGTCAACAATAAAGGTGAAGTCAAACATGGTGATGGTCATCATAAATCTATAAATATGGACATACAAGTTGAAATATAAAGCTTGAATTGTTGGAACACAACAATAAAGGAGATATTGCCCAAAATGTGTTTTCACAAAAAGTTCATCACCAAAACATATAGTAGTAGACATGAAACATGTATTCATATGTGTTTGCACATAAAGCTTTACACCAAAACACATAGTAATTGATAGAAAATGTGCACCCAATTTTCAACCTTGACTTGCAATTCCAAAAGTTTGCTTGAGAGTTTGCCAAGTACAATAAAATCAAAGTTAGATTTGAAATTGCAAGAGAAAGGGAAGAGGAGTAAGCTAAAGAATACTACATGGTGAAGCCTGGTGAGGTGGTGAAAATAATGGAAGTCTGTCCATTTGTAAATGTCCTTCCACCCATGAAATTGGGAAAGGTGAAACTTGACTCCAAAAACAAAGGTCTTGATGAACTAAAAACTCACAAAAGGACTCGAAATTGAAAAAGGAAGTAGAAAGTCGGTAAAAAAACTAAATTTGGCATTGCATTAACATAGACAAAAGAAAATTGATCGAGAAAAAACCCTAGGAACAAATGGGCTTTTGTTAGACCCTCCAATGGGCATGGTAATGATGATAGCTTTCATTCCGAATGGCAATGGTGGCAGATCTTATCAAGGTTTAGAAAAGTTAAGTTTAGGTTAACCCACCCATCCATCCATTCATCATCAATTTAGGATGATGATAGATTGTTTACCTAACATCATGCATACATCCAAATTTCATCCATTCGTTCACAATGAGGATGTAAATGTTTTGATGTTGTATTAAACATCATCCATCCATCCATCCAATTTCACTCATCCATCCATGGTGACAACATAACAAATGTCAATAATTTGTGACAATGTAATGTATGAAACAACAAACCAACTTGTTCTTATTACAAAAAAAGAAAGATCATTCATTATCATATGGATGGATGCATGGAAGTGTTGAAATTTCAATGACAATATTTTGGTAAATTATTGTAAACCATGAATTTTTTTTAAATATGAAGAATGGATGGATGGAAGCGTTGAAACTTTCATAACTACAACAAATTCTGTTATAAATAAATCACTACTTGTATACAACAATATCTTGGTAGAATGTTGTAAATCATGAAATAACATTATTTCTAAAATATTTATAAAATTTTGATTTAAAAATAATAATACATTTTGTCAATGTGGAAACTAACACTACGTACTACATTAGTGAGATTTAATTATAAAATCTCATTATTGATTGCAAATTTAGCAACAACATTGCAAAATTTTAAAAAAGAAACAAATATCAAATTGAGTTTATATAAACATATATTGCATAATGTGCACAAGTTTTCTACAACTTTTGGTGTGATATTGAGGTTATATTGAGGTTAATTTGTTGCGACATCCAATGATTTATTATTATTTAATGAACTTTAATCTTTCATGCTATTTTATTGGTAAATTTGATTTTCAATACAAATTTAAAAATTCCATTCATGGTGTTAAATTCAATTTTACCACTTAGTGCAAACATGGATCTTATGAAAATTGATCAATATCAAATCCATTAATGCATTATGCCCCTAAACATAACATCTATGTCTTAGAAATGTGGATGTATAATCGATACAGACAAGAAATTGTGTTTTGATAGAACAAAATACACCAATCTACACTATTTTTTTCATATTTATGAGAAAGTGTTAAAATTTATCACATCAAAGACAATTTGCAATCATGAATGTGTGGGTTAAATTTTTGAATTATAATTCAAAATTCATGTTTCAATACATAACTCATATATTTATTTAATATGTCATTAAGCTCCAAATTGTAACTATTGAATAAAAATGTAAAACACAAATGCACTTGAACATGAAATCATGCACACTTAAATAATAGCATGCACAAATGAGTACAAAAGTTTTTGAAATTTTGGTGCAATACATAGTGATATTCAATTAATAAACAAATGATTTATAATTAAACTAACCTAGGTAGTGACACATGTCAATAACTCATAAGGTGAAAATCATGAAATTATCAATAATACTATATATTGAATTATTTAAATTTAATTGGTTTCCATGATGCCTAGTTAATTAATTAACAAATGAATGACTTGAAAAATTTGTATTCACTAAGTACTACTAAACCGATTCATTATCCGTAGCAACTGGTCCTTGTTCATTAGGGAGTTAACCAATTTCACCATGGTAAAAATGTCAAAAATTCACTCAAAATATAGTTAAAACCAAAGTGAATTAAGATGCATTGTGGTGTACTGAAGAAATGTGAAAATTAAAAGCTTTGAAAGTAAAAGGGGTCCAATGAGAAGAAAAAAAAGAAGAAATTTGTGTATTTTAAGTTGGAAAACTTTTTTTTTCTTCTTGTTTATTTTTCAATGCTCCTTTTCTTTAAATTTCAAAGATGATTTCTAGAACTTGAA
The DNA here is from genome assembly GCA_963921925.1 of Sphagnum tenellum. Lineage (NCBI taxonomy): Eukaryota > Viridiplantae > Streptophyta > Sphagnopsida > Sphagnales > Sphagnaceae > Sphagnum > Sphagnum tenellum. Next base: position 15,894,815 of record OY998153.1, read on the forward strand.
TTAGCTTTGATAACATTTTAAATCACTTGGAATGAAACACATCAATCCTACAAACTCTCATAACATATGTTTTTTCAAAATTGAGTGTATAATTATTAAAAATCCCCTTAGTCTCAAAAGGTGTTTCTCACAATTATTTGCAAAGGTGGGATTTTGGTCCACACATCAAAAAGTGGGACCGTGGGTGTTTTGGATAGTTTATCAGATAGTTTCTTAAATTATTTTTGGTAATGGTTTTGAATTTGTTAATGGGCGATTTTAATTATTTTTCAAGGGTATTTTCATTGTGTCTTTAGTGGTATTTCTAGTTTGCTTCAAATGTAGTTTTTGCAAGGTGTTTTCAATGTCATTTTCACGGGTTTTTCAAGGTGTTTCTAAAACTTTTTAATTTCAAAAATCCATTATAATCACAAGTTATTTCATATGTTATTTCCAAGTATTATTTTTCATTTTTCATCAAGTGTTATTTTGATTTATTACTTAAAGGTGTTTTCAAAATAACTTTTCCCCAAATCTCACAAAAGGAGAGATTGGAAACAATGGTCATAAATATTTTATTTATGTATATTGATTCTCGTCTAATAATTGTTTTTAATTAAACTAACCCTACAACTTGAACCTAAATCTTGAACCCAACAATACAAACATTTATATTGGGTCAATATGGCTCTCACAACTTTCACTCAACATCTTCAATGTCTATAAGAAGATCCATTCTAGAAGGGTCAAGAAGGTCAAAATGGCATTAGATCTCAATAGTCTAAAGTAGTCCATAGCTCTAAAAAAAATGGATGCTTACAAATATGTATATATCTAATGGGTTTAGCCCAAATTTGCACACTTAGTTGTAACTAATTAACATGTTCATTTCAACCTATGATCAATTTTGCAATTTTTTGTTGTTTTAGTGGGTCATTTTTTCCATATTTTATGTGCAAAAATATGGCATTATTTGGATCTTCAAGTGATAGATATTGGAGAGGTTTCAATCTTAGCAAATAAATTTGAAGCTGATCATAGGACTTTGGTAATGCACACATGACTTAAGGTAAATGTGATGAGCACAATATCCATTCCCTAGTTTAATGTGTCCACTAGCTGCCTCCACTTTGAACTTGTTTTCAGCTTTGCCTATCAAAATTCCAACCATGAACCAATGTAATGTTTCACATTTTTGTGTTTCACATTGAACTTGTCGAAAATCTCCATGTGTCAATTTATGAACCTAAAAATGTAATCAAGACCGAGGATCTAAGGTGTTGGCAAAATAACAAAACAAGGTTCCCTAGATTGAACATCAAACTAGTATTTGAAACATCATGACACAATTGGATTCATTTGCAAAAGGTAAAGTCGGCCTTAAAATATGAATCCACATCCTGAAAAGAACCCATTTTTTGGATCTTGGTCTAATTATTCAAGTTCTATTGTAGATGTTGGCAATAACATATGTTTACTTGTTTATTGCTTCATCCTTTAAACCACTAGCAAAAAAAAAACCCATGAGATCTAACTCATTTTCTATTCATTTAACAAACAATAAGCAAATCATGATTAATTTTGAACCAACTCCCCCATCGAAAATACCAACAAACTCAATACCATAGAACAAAAAACAATTGAAGTGAAATAATAAATACAAATGAGAGGGTCAGGAGAAAGAGAGAAAGATACACCAACTTCATACACATTGTTTTTGTTTTTGGAAATCTGCCACTTTGAAGCAATGCATTGCAAGGTTGTTGTACTTAAGCTGCACTTGTTCTAAGTTGATACAAAACCTCTACATTTATACGATCCTCTTTGGTATTCCATGGGACCTTTACATAAGGGACACATGTCTAGTGCCCTAAACATCATCCCATCCACATTATTGACACAAAACATTGAAACATATCTGCTTCAGAACAAAACTTTTGCACGTCAATATGCTTATTGATTGTTATTTATTAGTTACATCCCAAGTTGATGAAACACCCAATAATGAAGTCCAAACATCGATAATTTTGAAAAATAATTAGAATACATGTTTTGTGGGTGTATATGGTCATAAATATTCAACGTTCAAAACCTCACCAAAGATCTTGCAAGTTCTACTTAGAATTTGAGGCATCCTTGTTGGCTATCAACATTGTTTGTAACTTAGTAGTGTTCACATTTTGGTGCAAATTATCCTTTAGTTCCCACATGTCCTTTGACTACGTCTCCAATTTCTTACTTAGCTTTATAACCTCCTTGGATGCAAGAACTACCTCTTTATTTTGGCCTATTTCTTGTCCATGGGCTTATTATATGTAGTAGCAAAATTGATTTTGGCTTCAAATATTAACAAAGTTTGCTCATTCAAATCTACTTATAACTAATTTCAAAATTAAAATCCAATAATGAAAGTATGATGAAAACATCAAAACAACAAACTTTAATGATGGAAACAAAGTTTTTCTAGAAATCAAAGTATTTTTCTTTCATACTCCATTAAAGCTCCATATCTACAATGATACAATCGTCCTCATCTTTTTCTTTTCTCTAAAGATATTCCTCAACAAAAATAATCTTATGTTCTATTCAAATTCAAATGGTGATAAAAACTATGTAATATAGTTAGTAATTTCTAAGACAGTAACTAGGTGAATATAAATACATTAACTAATTATTACCACAAGTAAATATTCCATTAACATTACCCCACATGTACTCTGAATTACGTCTCAAAATTGTGGATAAAAAAATGTGTTAAAAAAATTAAATGTGTTGTTTTTAATCTTATGATTCAAAAATTTGATTTGTCTATATTATAATCTGAATTGTTTATATTATAGTTTTTCTAACTTGTACTTTAGATAGAAACAATGTCTAATTTTTTACTATATACAAAGTTTGTTGTTCTTTTAATGATGCCAATGTTGATAACTATGCAATTGTTTGTTAATAGGTTGTTCTCTACTCTTGTGACTACAACTTTGTTGTCACGTCTAGCTACTGTTATAACTACAAACTGTTAACAAATAGGAGATCTACTCAAGTGCAAACATATAACTTTATTGAAAGGAAACTATAACACAATGCTCACAACACAAAACATAACATAAAAAACTCCTCAAGATTCTTGTCACATGAAATACACAAACTTGTGTAATGAAGAAAAAAGAAACAAACCATCAACACCAAGGTATTCAACTACAAGACCAAACCATAAATAACCAAACTAATATAAGTAAAGAAAGTAATTCAACCTTGTGAAAGTAACCAAATTACTTTCCTACTCGAGTAATTAATGAAACTTAATTAGTTGAATTTGAATTCTTAACACTCCCCTTCAAGCTCAAATCCACTTCTAGTACACCAAACATTTTTCGAAACTTTTTTAGCTTGTATGTACCTAGAGCCTTTGTGAAAATGTCAACAACTTGATCTTCAGTACTAACATGAATAAGGTTAATTTCTTTTGCTATAAATTTTTCTCTAATAAAGTGGTAGTGCACCTCAATGTGCTTTGTCCTAGCATGATAGAACGGGTTGTTAGCAAGTAGTATGCTACTGATGTTATCACAATAAATGACAATAAAAACATCCACTAACTATCCCAAATCTGAAAGTAGTTTCAATAACCAAACTACTTCACATGTAGTAATTGTTGCGCCTTTATATTCTACCTCCGTGCTTAATAATGCAACTACTGGTTGTTTTTTACTACTCCAACTAACAGCACCACTTCCAAGAGAAAACATGAAACCATTGGTTGATCTTCTATTTGAAACATTGCCAGCCCAATCAGCATCCGTGTATCCATGTACTTGTAATTGGCTCTTAGCTTCATAAAAAAATTCCACATTGCAAAATATGTTTTATGTACCTCAGTATGCGCCTCACTACATCCAAATGTAGCTTTCGTGGTGTTTGCATGAATTAAATCACCACTCCAACTGCATAATTCAAATCTAGATTTATGATGGTCATGTAAATCAAACTCCCCACTATGCATTTGTACGTAATGGAATCCTCCACAAGGTCTCCTTCATCTGCACTTAGCTTCACATTTTACTCCAAGGGAATTGAAATGGGTTTGCAACCCGTCATACCATATTCGGGCAATTTGTTCAAGGCAGATCGCATTTGTAGTAACCATATCCCTTTAGGGGATCGGATTACGTCAATGCCAAGGAAGTAACACAACTCTCCCAAATCCTTCATTTCAAACTTTTCTTTCAAAAACTTCTTCAAATCAAAGATGTCTGCACCATTATCTCCTGTGATAATCAAGTCATCAACATAGATGACTATGACAACAATCCCATGATCTATTTTTTTCACATATAATGAAAAATCTGCATTGGATGTTTGAAATCCCTTTGTGACAAGATATTGACCTATCTTATCTAACCAAGCTCTAGGTGCTTACTTCAAGCTATACAAAGTTTTTTTCAACCTACAAACCAAATTAGGACGTGTTTGGTCCACATAACTTGGCGGTTGTTCCATGTACACTTCTTATAAATTTCCATGAAGAAAAACATTCTTTACATCTATTTGATGTAACATCCATCTTTTTGTTGCTGCCATAACAATGATTATTTTTATAGTTGTCATTTTGGCAATTGGATTATAAGTTTCCTCATAGTCTATGCCATAAGTTTGGACATAACCTTTGGCCACCAATCTTGTTTTGTATTTGCTCACTGTTCCATTTGCATTGCGCTTGATTTTGTACACCCATTTGCACCTAATTATTTTTTTGTCCTTTAATAAAACTAGCAATTCCCAAATAACATTAGTCCAACATCGCCATCTCTTCATCCATGGCATTATCCCATTTAGGGTTTCCAACTGCTTGTTCAAAACAAATGGGTTCAACCTCTTGTATGACTCTCACCATGTATGCGTAATGATGAGCTATAAAGCCATCATATGTAAGTATTTATACAAGGTACTTGACTCATGTGGATCTTCATGCTCCATTGTTGTTGTTGGGAGTTTTCAAAGTTTTTTTGGCCATCCGAGCTTCGATAATAGTATCTGAAGGGATTCTTGATTCTTCACCCACACTCTTCTTTGAATCACTTGACTCAACATTTACATGAGGATTTTTAGATTATATTTGAGAATTACCATCTACAATGTTTAAAGATCTTAATCTTCCTTTCCATGGAATGTTACTAGACCCATTAATTAAGGATTCTTGTGGTTCACTAATTAATTATGAATCTTGTTCCACATTTGATGGAACATCACCATTTCTAGCCTTTCCATCTTTTGCTATCTTTAGTGGTGGCTACCAACTAACAATCTCATCAAACACAACATCTCTACTCACTTACAACTTTCGAGTGGAAGGGTTGAAACATTTATATCCTTTCTATTCTAAGAAATATCCAATGAAGATACATTTTTCAGCTTTTGGATTTAATTTTCATCTCTTTTCATCAAGAACATGCACATATGCAATGCAACCAAACATTCTAAGGTGTGAGAAATTGGTTTCTTGCATGTGAATTTTTCTTTAGGTGTCATGCCATGAACTGTTGCTGTGGGTGTTCGATTCATGATATAGACTGTAGTTACTATCGCTTCAGCCCAAAAGTAATTTGACAATTTTTTCTCATTCAAGATGGCATGTGTTATTTCTACAATGTGTTTGTTTTTCCTTTCAACAACTTCATTATGTTATGGGGAGTAACTACATGAGTACTTCTTTTGAATTCCATGTTCCTTCAAGTATTCATTGAATTCATTTGAAAAATACTCTCCCCTTCCATTGAACATTAGGCACTTGATGCTCACACCCTTTTCTTTCTCCACCATTGCTTTGAAATTCAAAAAATGTTGAAACATTTCACCTTTGTGTTTCATGAAGTAGACCCACACCTTTTTTGTGTGGTCATTAATGAAACCCACATAGTATTTGCATCTTCCAATGGATTCTGTCTTCGTGGTCCACACATATGAGTGGATCATTTCCAAAGGTTTGGAACTTACATGAGTTGTTTGAGCTGGGAATGGATGCCTAACTTATTTCCCCAATTGGCATGCTTTACAAACTTATGATATCACCTCTTCTGTTCCAAATTTGGGAAGACCTCCAACAAGATTTTATTTTTCCATTAGCTTAAGACATTGAAGATTAACATGGCCAATTCGCTTGTGCCAAATTCCAATGTCTTTAGCTCCTTTTCCATGTGTGAATAACATGGAATTCACATCTAAGGTGAACATTCGTCCATTCCTTTTTCTTTTGGCAATCAATTTGCCTTGGTTTTTCATGTCTTTCACAAAACATCCATTTGGGTTAGTGTCACCTGTAAACCTTGTTCCACCATCTGGCCTACAGAGACTAGATTTTTTGTTATGGTTAGAACATGAAATACATCTTTCAAGTACTTTGTTTGCCCATCTTGCATGGATAATGACACCTTGCCAATTTGTGTGATTGGATGTGCAATGCCATCACCAGTTTCCACAAAACCTAGTGTCTTCAAATCCTTTGTGTCTCTAAACCGGACTAATCATGTGATTTGAAGTTCCAGAATCCACATACCAAACATTATTATTTAATACACGTCCTATCATTGAATTTGCCATGTGTTATATCACAAACAATTATTCATCACCTTGATTATTAGTTGATGCATAATTCCCTTATTGCAACTTTCCATTTCATGCATCATGTTCCTTTTGATAACAATTCTTTGCCCTATGCCCAAGTTTCCCACAGTAATAGCAATTTGAATCGCTATTTGGTTGTTGACCTTGATGACTTCCACCACGACCTTCACAACTTCCTCTTCCTTTAAAGTTTCCTCGTCCACCTCCATGAGATTAACCTTCATGTTGATGATGTCCTTAGGTTTGGTATTTTTCCCTCTTGGAAATTATGCACCTTAAAATCAATCCTAAAAATACTATAAAAGCACATTTCTCTGGGTTAAAACTGATTTTATATTCTCTTCATTTCTAAAAGCAAAGTCTGAATTTCATCAAATGACTCTCCATATCACTATAAATTATGAACTCATACAAAAATATCTTCATGAGTTGATCTAAGTACTTTCTGAAGGTTCTATTAACTGCTCTCTAGAAAGTTGGTGGCCCATTTTTGACACCAAATGGTGACATGTTCATAGGATAGTGTCTTAGGTGGAATTGACAACTCATTTTTAATGCCTAATTAGAAATTACAAGAGACAATGCCATAGGAGGCATTAATTCAAGGGAGGATGTATTAGAGACTTGACAGAATAATTTTAAAACTCAAGTAGAAGCTCAAGAGGAACAAGAATATGATGAAAAACAATTTGATGTGTTTGACCATGCTTTAGAAGTTTATATGCCATTTTTCAACAATCTCAACATTGATCACTTATGTGATTCCATTTCAATTTCAAATTTTTCTTGCATAGTGTATTGCATTTTTTCTACAACAAAAAAAATTAGTGTTTGTTTGACGTGCTACTACTAGGAAAGAAGTTGGCGAAGGAGGTCTAGTTGTGATTAAAAGAATGGATTGTTTTGACAAGAACATTGCAATATGAAAGTTGAACTAACGTGCTGCTACAATTACTGTTATGCATCAACATTGATCATGTACTATACCTACAACTGATGTTCGACACTTCTTTGCCCAAATATTCACTTATTTAAAAAACCAAGGTTTAGTAGTTTCAAATTAAAAAATTTCAGAATTTCAACAGTTGAGGAATAAGTATGCAAAGAACATCTTGTGTCGTTAGTGCAATTATAATAGTAACCCCAATGGATTTTCAACAATTTCAACAAACATCAATAAATGTTTTCTCTTCTTTGTCAGCTAGATCTTTTGTAAATTATTTTGTGTTGAACATTAGTCATAGGCTCTGAATATGACTCGATTTCAAATTTTTCTTGCAAAGGATATTGACAATTTTTCTGCATCAATAGAAGCTGTCTATCTGACATGTTGCTACTGGGAAAGAAGTTGGTCAAGGGGGGGTTTGGTTTGTGACTAGAAGCTTGGACTTCTATAGATGACAAGAGCACTACAATCTCAAAGTTGGAACTAGTGCGCTACAATTACTAGGATCATGACTCAATCTTGTGGAAGAGAATTAGGAGTTGCATTTTCGCATATCCTGTTTTTATTACTTGCTGATTTCTTCCTTTCTAGAAATTGCTTTAAAACGGTTTAAAACATTTTTTGAACTTTGTTTCAAAACACTGCATGATAGGAAGGCAACAACATAAAAGGCTGTTGGGCATGTGGTGAAACTCTGCATATTGGGAATAACTCTATACACAGTGTGTGTGTGTGTGTGTGTGTGTGTGTGTTACCATCCCTTCAGTTTCATAGAACTTGGAAACTAAAAGGTCAAGCTTTTGCTGTATCTTATGATTTCATTTCTTGTTATCCTTTATGCACCTTGTGCATTTACAACATGTTGAGATGTAGTCTTCGGCTACAAGTGCATGCTTGCACAATGTCAAGATTTGGAGGTTCCTGTACTGTAGTTAATGTGGATTTGTGAACATTCTCACTCTCACAAGGTTCTCTTGATTCTTTTTCTTTCTTCTGATGTGTTGGACACACTGACTGAATTCATGGGGCATCTTGGAGGAGCAATACATTCCACTTTACCACTAGGAATAAAACTGCAAATCTGAATTCTATCCAAGTGGTTGCTTCCATGGACTTGGCAATTAAGCATATGGACATTCAGCATATATGATCATGTGGGGTTTTGCAGGTGAGTTTTGAGGTGTAGTTGTTTTGACTGTTGTCTTTCTCCTCAACGCCTGCAGTAGAAGTCTGATGCACTTTGTTTTACAATTTCTTTAGGTGTGTAATTGAGGTGTCCCCATGGTTGGTTGCTGCTTGCCATGGCAGAGAATAACATTTGGTTTCCTGTTAGTAGCACTCTGTGAAATATGGGCACCAAGAGGTCCTTCTCACAACATACCAGATGGAACACTAGGAATGTGAAGTCTACTATGTTCACTAGTGGGAGCTCTTCTCACTCTGTGCATGATTTGCACTTGCTTTTTTTGTATGGTCTACCTACCTATTGCTTGAAAGTTTCTTACTTTGACCACCTAATTTGTTGAGGTCCAAAGGAAATGGGAACTGTCTCCATTTCTTCAGTAAGAAATATAATCTTCCTAGTCAGAGATTCAATCAATCCTGGTGCTCATGGTAGAGGGGCTTGATTTGTCAGGGTGGTGACAACAGCTGGCTCTTCTCTGTATGACATGTATCCAGCAATGATTGGCCTACAGAATCAGAATTGTATGTAGAAATCAGAATGCCCTCTCAGTAGGAGGATCATACTCTCATATCTTATGTTGTCACGGCTTCAATTGAACTTGTAAAATGTGGAGTGAGAGGGGATGTTGGACCAGCCAAAAATGTGGAAATGCTCCATAGAACAGTTGTATCAGTCTCCAGTTGTGAACAAGTTCGAAGACACCAGGCACATCAGACCTTATGTTGGCTTGCTTGGGTCACAGAGTGGTGTAGCTTTGTTCCGTGAGGCTGTTGTGGATGGGTTGGCTACTATGTTACAGGAGGACCACATATGCATTCAGACAAGCAGTTGCCATCTTTGTGTTACAGTCTGCCTGCAGCTGGTTGGCAGTGCATGGTTGTTTTTTTGAGGAAAATCCTGCATTTCATGTCAATTGCTCTAATTTTCAGGAATGAAGTTCAACAAGCCACTACCTGAACATGTCAAGAGTACCCTTTTCAATCTGGTGTCTCTCCACACCCTTTCCACTGCTTCATTATAGCAGTCTAGGAGTCTGTTCTCTATTGAGTTGGAGTCCTGAAGGAACATGAAATATGTAGTATTTGGAGCTTGTGAAAAGCAAGTTGGCTCCTTCAGCTGGTCCTTTTTTGTTAAGACCTTTTGTCTGGGATCATAGTGGAAATAGTTGCTAGTTTGGGTTTGTGTAGTTAGTTCGCTCAACAATCTATTAATCATGGATCTGTTCTAGTTCCGGTGAGGAGGCATGCACCACCATGGGACTGTCTACTTTCTCTTTTTTGTCACATTGCTCATTTTGTGGAGGGTGGTGACCAGGCAGGAGTTTGAATGACTAGGGCTGTTGTGTGTGCTGGGCAGATCACATGGATAGTGGCACATTGGCCACAGCATTATTTCCAAGGCTTCAATTTAATCTAAATATCACTTGTTATTATGATATTATATGTCAGAAACCACACTGGCTTCTAAGAATAAGCAACCTTCATAAGACTGTACAGTTGTCCATGAACACGGTCTCAAATGCTTTCTACAAGAGCTGGGTTTTCTTTGCAAGGTACTTGTAGGCAGAAAGTGTTTGACCTCCGGAGGTGCATAGATTAATGCACACACAGTAAAACTAGAGACACTTTGCAAGAAAAATTCACCTGCAGGATGGCAATTTGTCTCGTGAGAACTCCATCAGCCACATCCCAAACTAAGAGCCTGGAACAAAAAGGTTGAAGAATCATGGAGGATTTGTGTGTAAATTAGATAGGGGAGCCAAAAATGCAGAATGACCCTAGACTACAGTTTGATTTTTGTCACACTTGGAGCAAATGATCAATAGCAAATGTGGGAGATCACACAAACCTTAGAGCCAAAGTGTCAAGGAGAGGAGCAGGACCATTGTATATACCACAATGCACATGCGTGCACAGACCTACTCCACTGCACACTGCATCAGGTGCTCTGTGAAGGACCATTAACCCTGGAATATAAAGAAGACAAAGAGCTCGATGGCTTCCTAAGACCTCTCCTTGGGTTCTGGACAAGGACTAAAGGCCATATTCGAAATCAAAGCTGTCAAGAGGCAATTACTCCTGGAAATCCAATTTGCATTGCAAGTAGAACAAATCTTCTGATACAATTCAAGACAGCTTGATTTGCAATGCCCAAATTGCAAAACAGAAGAGACACTTGGGCTCCAAACAGCATCTGTATGAAATGACATATTGCCGAGCATTAGAAGAGTCCTGGAATCCTGGAATGATTGATGCATAGCTGCAACACAAATGCACAAAGATTCAAGAATTCCTGCTGTGTCAACTAGGTGCAACAAAAAATCAAGTGGAATGCCTCTACTCAGTTTTGGTACTGTGTTTTCTATCAAACCATACAATGCAAGGACAATGAAAAAATGCCAGTTTCAACTAATTTGTCTTAATGGAGTGACTGCTTATAACATCTTGTCCATGTTTGGAGTAGAAAATCATGCCCAAACCAGTGGTCAGGGAATCCAGCAGGGAAATGGGCTTAAAGCTTCTAGTTGCAGAGGGTTGATCTGAGTTGGGAACTCACTTGGCCCAAAGGAAAGTTTGATGCTACATCTAAACTTGTTTCATGACAATGCTTCAGATTGTAAGTACAAGGGACCACCAAACAGTGACGGTAGAGGCACAAAGCTTGACTTACCAAGTAGTCATCACACACACCCAGAAAACCTGAGCATCATCCTCTTCAGCTGTCAATGCAATTCTTACACGTGCACCGATCACAAGATATGTTTTCACAATTCTTGCAATGGTGCTTGTTCACCCAAACCCAAAAGTTTTGCTATTATTTCTTCGTCCGTGAACCAAAAACTTTCTTGGTGATCCTGGTCACTGTGAGATCTCTCCTTCTTTGCAAACTAGAATCACCCATCATGCATGAATACAAAATGTATTTCAATGTATCTCCAATACAACTGACAATCTTTGCAAAAGTCATGCATTTCCAGAATGCAAAATTAATCTAATTTACACTAGAAAAACAAACTTTTCCCCCATTTCTTTGTTGAAAAATGGTGAAATTTCTACCCCAAAAAAAACAAAAAACACTACTTCGAGGCTGCCTCATCAGGTACCTGAAGAAGAAGATTACATGTCAGTGAGTTGTTGGGGACCTAGGACAAGAAAATCCTTGACCAAAACCCGAGTTTTTCCTCAAATGCAACTTTGAAGTTTTGTATACATCAAAGATTTAACTATCAATATGGTCTTTAACTTTGTTGTGTGGGTTTTAATTTCTTCTTCTTTTTCTCCTTTCAATTGCTGGGCTCTCAAGCTTTGCCTTTAATATTAGTTGGATGTGCAACTGCATGGTCCATAACCACAAAGAAAGGTGCAAAATTTCCTTTTAATACCGCCTTTGAATTGATCAATACTTGGCAAATATATTCAACAATGCTTTAATTGCATGTGGTGAGTCAAGGGCATTTCAATTCATGTTGTTTTCAACTGTTTTATGGGTATGAAAATAGTGTACATTTCAATAAATAAATAAGTACCCCCAGTTTAGTTTACAATGGGGGTATTAGCCCAGGCCAAAAATGGTGACAAACAGTTTTGGAACATAGAAATTTCATGCAGCTAATGGGAAGGGTCAGCATGGACTCAAAGTGCCTTGATTTTTTTTCTTTTAAGTTTTGGGTAGGGGGGAAGGATTTTTTCCTTTGTTCTTAACTTGTTCCCTTCAAGTTGCCAATGAGTTGCCAATGTGCTCCCCAAGGGTGTTCCCATTAGCTAGCACCTTTGCTTTAATCCCATATGTTTTGCCCAAAGTCCTCCCCTTCTCACCTATATAGCTGGGCCAAAGGGAGAGGCTCTCTATGCTTCCATAGAATTTTTGATTTTGGGGAGCCTTCATAAACTGAACATTTTTTTTTTGTGCTAGGCCAATCAGATCGGCTCATTGTGAAAAAAAGAAGAAGTACTTGTGAGGCATCCCCAATTAATGAATATGGGGTTCCAATGTAGAAAGTGAAGCACGTATTTATTATCTAGTCAATATTGATTGGAAGCACAACTTGTCAAGCACCTATATTATTAGTTCTATTAATTAATTTTGACACACATCCCAATTTATTTATTTATTTATGTTAAAAAATCAGAAACTTCTAAGTTTGAACAATCCCCCAATTACAAGTTTGCACTAGTGTTGTTGGATGGTTCAAGTTTTCTCATAGAGTTCTAAGAACTAGTTTTGGTTCTTTCTTAAAACATTTGATTTTGTGAGAACTGACCAAGGTATCAAGATTTTGATTTAAATTTTTTGAGTGGATTTCTCAAAGTTATGGATTCTCACAAATGTTCAAAAATCAGCTATTTCCAACAATTCAAGAAAATCAATTATTAAATTTATTCAACTCCAACAATTGTATTTTGGACAACACGCACCTAAAAATGTACACTCAAAATATTCCTCACTAGCACTATAGGTTCTCCCATGTCCTTTGCGCAAAAGTATAGGCTTGTATTGAATATATACAAGCAAAAGGGGACTTATTCCCACATTACTATGTTGATAATACAAGCTTTTATTTGGGGAGCATGAAAAACTTAATTTTTTTTTTGAAGGGCCAATCAGAGTTACAAAAATAAAGTAAAAATTAAGCTTTATACGTACCCACAATAATAAAATTTCTTTCCTTGTAGCATTCATCACCCATTTTTGCATAGACTTAATGCCCCCCACTCTTTGATCAGCCTTGGGTTAACCAGGGTTTAAATCAGTGTTGGGTGGTTAACCGCTTTGGCAGGTTAGAACCATTGGTTCCGGTTCATAATACCCAAATCGAAACCGATTCAAAGTGTTCAAACCTAACAATAACTGGAACCGAGGAACCAATGAGGTGCAGGAACCAACATAAGAACCTAAACTTTGGTTCTAGGTTGGATGGGAACCTACCTGAGAACCTAACCTCGGATTTTTAAAAAAAGGTGATAATTGGACCTAGTTTGGTTGATTAAGGTTTAGGTTTAAAACCAAAACTAGAACCGACATTTCTCAAAAGTCCAGTTTTGGTTCTAGTTTAGGGTTTAGGGATGTAGGGTTTTTGTTTTCTTGTCTTTTTTTGTGTTGTTATCTCCAAGTGTTTTGCGCTTGCATTTTAGGTTTCACTTTTGAGTTGCATCATTGTTTCCATGAAGCTTTTTGCCTCCTCATATTTTGTTTTCATCATCATCACCTCACTTTGGTTTCTATTCTTCATCTTTGTTGCAAGTTGCAATTATGCTTTGGTTTTCATCAAATTAAGGAATCAAGACCTTAGGGTTTCTTTTTGGTGTTGTTGTTTCCATCATGCTTTCTTCACGCTTTTGCTGATTTGTAATTCGTTTCCTCCACAATGTGCTCTTGTCTTCATCTCCAGCTTGTGTTTGGGTGTTCATCTCCATTTCCATTATGTTTAGGTGAAAGTTTTCTAGTTTGTGTTTGGATTATGTTATTTGTGCTCAATGATTTATGTTTTGTTGTTTGTGCTTTTGTGTTTGCACTTTGTTGTTTGTGTTTGTTGGTGTTTTGCAGGTGGTTTTGTAGTTGTTTTTTGCACTTTGCTAAAGCGTTTTGTTGAAGTGTTTTGTTATTTGTGATCTACTCTTTGCATTTTGTGTTTTGTTGAAACATTTTTTGCTCTAGTGTTCTTGCTTTATTGAAGTACTTTTCACTTTGGTGTTTTCATTTTGTTGAAATATTTTTTGCTCTAGTGTTTTCACTTTGTTGAAACACTTTTCATTCTCTTGAAGTACTTTGCATTTTGGTGTTTGTGCTTCGTGTTTTGTTGCAATTTTTCTAGTGATCAATATGCGAGTACATTGTTTGGTACTTGATTCCTTGGAAACTTGGGATTTTGATGCATAATTTCAAGTTTTGTGACAATAGATGCAAAAGCAAGTGGTAACTATTCTTCAACCCTTCCTTTCATTTTTGTTATCATTTCAAGAACACAAAGCTCATAATATGTTGAATATGATGCTAGAAGCACATTCCAAAGACTTAGGATTGGTCATACAATATGTTGGGAAGGGAAAAGCTGCTCTAATTGTAAGAGAGTACGACATATATGTTTTATTTTTTTTATTGGTTCATGTTTATAAATTTTTGAATTCATTTATTGTAAGTGAAACTGTTGTTGCTTCTATATTGGTTGATTATGAAGTGTACAATTTTAGAGATCGGTCATTGTATGACCTAATGGAAATTGATGAAAAAATGGTTTTATCAATGGTCAAGGAATAGAGTTAGGAAGGTAAGTGATGAAGAATGCAAAAGCCCGCTTGCATGGTGGAAAACTCATAAATCATAATTTTGTTATGTTGTTTTTGTGACCCAATAAATTCAAAGGATTTTTGGGTCACAAATTAAAGTTGAGAGGGTATTCAACATTGCTAGTATATGCACAAACATGCAATGATTTAATTGGGCATATAAAATCTGGAAATGCTTATGAACATATATAAAAAGTGGCAAAATGATGTTCGAACATGTATAATGTCCATGGAAGTCTTCATGGAAATGGAAGGAATGTTGATGGAAGAAAATGACGATGATGTGGGTAAGATTGGACTCCTAGAAGTGGATGAGAATATTGTTAGACTTTAGGTTTTTTTTTTTGTTTTTTGCAAGTATGATGAAGAGATGGTAGCTTCAAGTTGTTGGTTGATGAATGGAAGGTCTTCACGTTTTCCTATTTTTTTGTTGCATTGTCCATTAACCTTAAGTGGGCATCTGGAAATGATGAGACAATGGAGGTATGCAAAGTTATCAGATTAGTGTTGAATGTAGTCTATAAATTAGTTAACATTTGTTGGTTTAAATTTTTGGGTCTAATAAAGGATGGTGGCAAATTAAAAGGCATGGCAATAAGCTTTTATAGTGTTTTGGGACTTTTAAAAAAAATCTGTCGGGGGTTCGTGGGGATTTTGTGGTATTTGAAAAAGCTAACCATGTATAAGACAAGGAGTGTGATAATTTTTCTACCATTGAGGGATTGTTTTATCCAAATGACCCACCATTTATTTTTTAAAGGTTGTGGGTTGGGTTTTAGGCTGTAAGAAAAAGTAAGTGATGAAAAAGGAACTTTCTGCTTTACCTTGTAGATTAAAGTTTATGGTTTTTAAGATTGTAAGCTTAGACTACCATTAAAGTTTCTAGTTTTTAGGATTATAAATTGGGATGACCATCAAAATTGTTGGTTTTCAAGATTGTAAACTTGAACCACCATCAAACTTTCTGGTTTTGAAGATTGTAAACTTGGATCACTATCAAGCTTTGTGGTTTTTAAGATTATAAACTTGGACCTTGGAACTTATGGTTACAAAAAAAAATTCCTATTGTGTAAGTAAAAAGGTTGTTAGGGGTGTTTCATGGGTTGTTCTTGTTTACTCTTTAATAAATCAACCCCTAACTTTTTGTATTGTGCTATGGGGTGAACAATTATTCTTTGATGACAATTATATTACACTTTGGATGCTAGTTGTGTTTATAAGCTGCTACATTGGAATGATATCTTTGATTAATACATTGGTTTTTTTTAGTGTAATTTACCTATACCCACTAAATCACAATCTTGCAATAAAAACTCACATTGAGAGCTTGATTTCATGCCAATTAAATTTGTTTACTGTCAACTGGACACCATAATAAAATTGGACCCTAATCCCATACTAATTAGAATATATCCCAAACTAACCATTAACTAATATACTTAAACTTAAGTGATAATTGGGATAAACATTGAAATGAATAAAAACCGGGGTCTAGAACCATCAACACTAGATCCGAAACCATCAAATATTTGAAAACCTATAATTAACCGGATGATTTTTTTGACAATTTTTAATAACCCAACCATAATCAAAGCCAATCTATTGATTGGTGAAATAACTAGAACCTAATCCGACCCAAGGTTTTTAAAATTTCTAATACCCCAATTAGACCCATAATTGTCCTTCCGTAGCGGTGCAGAACCAAAACTGGAGGTTATACCCTAAAGTTAAGAACCGCACAACACTGGTTCAAACCTTGTGTTTGGTGGGCAATTAGTTTACCTTAAAAGCTCTAGGTATATCGTAGATACCAAGAAATCTTATAACACCAAAATGCATGCCAAATGGTGCTCTGATTGAAAAGTTTGTGTTTTGATCTTTTAGGCCCACTTCCACTAAATCCATACCCAACATTGGGTGGTAATTGCTTTAAAAATAACCCTAGGTAGGATTTTGGAATTTTTTTTGGAACATCACGCAAGGTATCAATATCAATAATAATTTTTTTGGGGGGGTGCTAACTAGGTTATCAAAAATGGGCAACACACCATTGGTTATGCATTGGGTAGGTTATCAAATAACTAGTTGAAAACCATTGATTATACACAAATTATAGGGTTTGAAAAATGAAATTGTGAATATTATTAATTTATATATATATAAATTGGTCAACTACTTCGGTGATAATTAAGTCATCTAGGTAGGTTACTAGATTTTTAAAATTCAATACCATCTACAATTATCACAAAATAAATAACTAGTCGGCTGGTAGGTTGTTAATAAATGGATTGAGATAATTGGCTTGATAATTGGGAAAAAGTTCAAATAATCTACTTTAAATAGAAGAGACACCCAATCTATAATTGGGTTATTGATTTGAAGTGATTGCAAGCCAATGTGGTATAGAGGCAAAACCATGTTGCAAAAAACTTGATGGAACAATCTATGGTGGTACATGGGGAAAAGGGAGGAAAACCCATCATCACAAGTAAGCCAAAAGGATTCTCATTAGTGCCAAGTCACAACCAATGGCTTGCAATAGTGAGGCATCATACATTGGTTGGATTTTGGCTTCAAGTGTCATTGGCCTTGAGTGTTAAGGTTTGCAATGTGAAAGGGTGTTAAGGTTTGGGATATGAAAAGGCAAAGAAAAGGGTTAATATGACAAAGATGCATTCATTGGTTGGAAAAATCAAAATTCTAAGTTTTAATTAATTTCTAATGACAAAAATTCATTCTAAATTCAATAACTTTTGTTTTGTTGGTCCAAAAGTTGTGAAGTGATCACCTTGCATGCTACCATCTTGTTGAGGATTTTTCAACCATATAAAAAGTGTAAGGAGGGGCCCCATTAAGGTGTGGTCACAAAAGAAAAAACAAACAAACACCTCTTTTAATATACAAATACCTTGACCAATCATTATACTTTAAAGAATCTAATCTATCTAAATTTAATTTCAAGACAAAAAAATTATCTTTTATATTTAATTCCATACCTCATACATTGACTAATCAAATACCTTAAAACACAATATGATTCCATGTCATAAATCATAAATCTTTGACCATGGTCTTAAACAAAAATTTCATCACTTCAATAGAAGTTAGTAATATAGAAAATATCATTGATACAAAAGCTTAAAGGAGTAATGAACTATAATATAATGGGCAATCCACTTATAAATTATGAGTTTTTATACCTACCCATTGAGTGGTGCATTATCAATGTTTGGACACAAATACCTATACACGTGTTAAAATCCCAAGATCTCAACACATAACACATGGATGCAATATTGATGCACTTTTCAAAAGTGAGGAAACCAATGCAACTTTATTGCAAACCACAAACATACAAACATGATCCTCATGCACACACAAACGTGATGTCCATGCACACAAAACTAAAGATAGAAACACTATCTTAGGTTCTTATATCACAATCAAAACACACAACATTACAATAACATAAAGACACCTCCTACACAAGAAACTTAACCAAAAAGACTAGAACCTAAAAAAGACTTAACTAAACTAAGATTTAAGTGAATGGAATTATCCTAAAAGACAATTTGCAATTGTTTTCCACCATAGTAACCAAAGAAAATTAACTATTTGAGCTTGAATTTTCATCAATACAAACAAATCTAACAAGCTACTCCTTTGAATTGGTCACATGGCAAATTGTACAAGAATAAAATTTTTATTTTTAGTTTTAACATAATCAAACATTTCAAGAAAATAACATAAATTTCATGGTTCATTTTGTACAAATTTTTGTTATTGGAAAAAAGATATGTTTAAAACAACATTGATCTTTGAAGCACTTTGATTTATATGTAATTAATGTTCAATTATGTCCACAATGGAGTACGCATTCAAGCTCCTTGAAATGTTTTGAATCTATTGGATAGTTTGGCAACATCAAATGTCAATCATTAACACTTTCTAAGGATGCATTGTAAGCTTCAACGATAAAATGAACATCACAACTAGAGTAAATATGCACAAGGATGATGGACTTTTTTTTTCATAATCATTGTTATTTGGAAACATTAAATTGTGTAAATTTAGAATGAATTTCATAATGTTTTTGGGATCTTATTTTCAAGCTTTGTCAAAGCCAATATCCAAGTTTGTGCATATTATTTGTTGGACATGCTATGTTAATGGTTATAGACTAGCAAAATACTAGGCACCTAAATTATTATGATAGATTTTAGTATTTATGAAAATTTTATCATGTTTTATTTTTTAAAAACTTACTATAAACATCAAAATATACAATTTATAATGGATATGTAGAAAATATTATTATGTGGATGAAAGCATAGTTAGGTGAACATTTTGGATTGTCACAATTGCAATCTTTTTGGATTGTAGATGAACTAGAAATATATAGTTGTATTGAACATTAACATTTCATTTTAAAAATTATTCATGCTGCAATAGACTTCAATGATAATCATATTACAATTTATGAATGAATTCTATAAAAAAAGGATTCATATGGACTTTTGGAATGATGAAATTATGTTAATATTTAAAATAAAATAAAATGTGGATTCAAAAATTATGTCATGGCAGTGTCAAAATAAAAATATTCCACCACCAAATTAAGAATTTAATAGTAAAACATGCATCAAAAAATTTGCAATACAAAAAATCCTCATTAATTTTTTTTAAAATGTTGCAATTGTCATCATTTTTTATCATTTAAAAACAAATTCACATCGAAATCTCAAGCATTCATCAAAATTTTTGATGAATCACATGTCTAAAGGTATATATATAAGGTGGTCTACTAATAATTGTTATCAAAAGCATAAGGGATAATTATATATTTATAGTTTGATAATTGTTATAATTGTAAGAGTTGTAATTAGTGTAAGATGTGAATTCTTCAAAACGTCAAAAGTGAGCGTTTTAACCATATTTTTACTTATTTGATACAAAATACCTATCAAAGTTGTTGAATATTGGTCTACACAAATGATTCAATTTCCAAGTTTTCATCCTCATTTTGTTTCCAAACTTGTATTATCTCATCATTCATGAAAATTTTGTTCTTTATTTCAATTCATTTTAATGTCACACATAAACACACAACTTTGATTTTTTAGATATTTAAAATTCTAGAAGGAATATGTAGAAGTAAATACCACAAATCTTTACGCATCCATACAAGTGCTAATCATGAACATATACGAAATGAAAATACTTGCCAATGGAAATTTCAAATGTAATATGAAGTTGTGATTTGTGAGAAATAAAATCCAAGAATTCAGGTGGGTCGTGGATAGAAAATAAACATTAGATCTATGTGGTATTCCAATATTATAATCATACATGGGTAGTTTTAGCACATGTTTGTCAATTAATTAATTATTTTGAAGATACCATTTTGAATATAAAACATTTCAAAATATTTCAAAAAAAATCTTTGAGAAAAATGAAAAGGAAAATTTTTAACATTTCTAAAAATTGTATAATTTGTGTTGAATTTGCCAAGGTACTACAATAATGTTCAAATCAAAGAGATTCTACATTGTGCAAAGTCTACAAGAGTAACAACAACAACATTCATACCTTTGATCTATATGAGAACATACACTACAATATCAATAATAATCATTGGATATTGGATATTAGCCCTAAATTGATTCACATGTAGATTCATCTTTGATTCCAATAAACTGTCAATAACATTTTCCAATTTAGAAATATTTACAAAACTACAATGTTCATTTCATCTTCCCCATTGATTTACATGTATGCAACATGATACCTCTTCATGTGGTCTTTTTGTTAGGGCTTATGCAATTGATATTTACTATTTAATTTCCAAGCCCCTTTTCAACCTCAATATTCAAAATATATAAGGTCACAAAATGATATGCCTATAAATAATTTTTTTTTATCAAATTGTTTCTCCATCCCATAGCCAACACAATTAACTTAATTTGTAATAAGATTATAAATGTATTTCCCATATTTCATCCAACATTATTTTTTCAACTTTTATGAAAAAAGGCTAGAAATTTTCAATATTTAATCTTTATTCCAATTTTTAAAAACTTGTGCAAAGCTTTTAAATAATAGAAATCAATCACCTTCAAAATAATTAAGAAGATTTTCAAATCCAAGATGTGATGTGTATGACATGAAGTTCTAATAAAACAACAGATTAAATTTCATTTCTTTTTATTGCCTTTGAATGTTGTGAAATTAGTAATTAGACTTGAGTTGGTTTCTTTTGAAATGCATAGCATGAGGCTTTAATGGAACAAATCACAATATATCACATTTAATTTGAATTGTGATATAGTTTGTTGATTTAACAAAGTGATTTGTACCTCAATTATTTGTGGTTTGTATTAAAAATAATTTCATTCATTGTATTATGTATTTATGTCCTCATTGTTCCACAAGGGCTAATATTTGTTCACACGTATATGCAATTGGGTTTATATGTAAATATTTGAGGGTTAAAGGTTTATGGTTTAAGATATGCAATTACAAATAATGATAAATTTGTGTAAGGTAATTGGTATGGTGATAAAGGTCTAGGGTCAAGTACTTGTCAAAGATATCCAATAAAGTATTAAAGTTTAATAGGGTATGATGAAAAATATGTTAAAAATTTCCAAAAAATAAAAATTTATTGATAATCAAACTATTATGCTATTAATTTCAAAACCACATTTTTAGCAACGCCAAACATATTTTACTTATAATTATGACATTTTTTTCACTTATAGTGCACAACATAACAAAGCCTTAATGGATGTTTAAAATAACTATTTTGGAATGAAATCTTAACAAAATATGAAAATGGAGTTAAATCATTTTAATGTACACCTTTATCAAAATATTTGAAACTTTGGAACATGTTTTTCATATTATTGCATAATGAAACATTTTAAAATTTAAATTAACTATGATGAAATAATTTTTTTTCCTCAATATTCCAACATATATGTGATTATTATTTGAAAACCAATTGGTTGCCAATAGCTAATGGCAAGCTTTAGAGCGTTTCATGCATTCATTGATAAATGCCAACAAACTTATAAATGACTTACTATCTTAAAATCCACCATGTTTTGACATAGTGTAAAATGGAAATTATGAACTTGCAATGAATTTTTATAAAAACTTACCACTGTGAGTTAGGTCTAGTGCATGTTTAAGGCATTCAAAAATAATTCATTTGTTACTAGGATAGTTGTAAGTTAAGGTGGATCACTTTTTGCATCTTTATAAGTTTTCAACAAAATGTATTTTATTCAAATGTTACAAACACATTGTAAAATCATTAATTTGGAAAAAATATTTATGTATTAAGATTGCCAAATCAAGTAAGAATATTTATAGAGGGGTGAAATTCAGTAATATACATCAATCATATAATAATGAACTTTTAAAGCGGACATATAAAAAATAGTTTAGATTTTGCATTAACATTCAAATGCATTTTTTATTATGATTTCATTTCAATTATTTAAAAAGGATTTAATATATGATACATGATGGGAAAAAAGTGTGGATTGAAAAATGTTAGAACAAAAGTTTTAACCATCAAATAACTATGGACTTTTGAATGACCAAATTTGAACCTTATTTTCAAAATTCCCTATCTTGATCATTTTTTGTTGGATTGATATTTTTCTCCCTTAATATGTATGTCAAAGAGTTGTCTAGATGGATAGCCTTTGCTATGGACTTTATTAATTGATTAATCATAAGGCCCACTCAACATTGGTTTTTTGCTTTTTTCATCTTAATGTTAAAATATAATTTTTTGGCCCACCCTAATTTGCAACTACCCACAATCAATTTGATATAAAATCTTTCACAACTTGCCCATATTTTAATGCATTTAAAATTACAAGGTATACCATGTATGGTAACCTTCATCCTCCCACTAGATATGATATAAAATACAAAGTCAAACTCATGCCAATAGATTGAAATGTGACTATTTAAGCATCACACCACTCTAGTGCCTACCTTGACTAACTCTTCCCGACCATTACAATATTGTTGAATTGATATTTGAACCATGTTTAATCTTTGCTTCCAAGTAACTTTCATAAAAACAAAACAACAAAATCATCACAAATCCTTTTTCTCTAATATTCTCATGTTCCAATTTCCAAATATTGATCATTTGACGTAGTCTAATTGTTCAATGTATGAAGCTCACTATTGGAGTAAAGGCATATTGGCACAAAGGGTACAACACCCATAAATCAACGACCACATAATTTAGTTTATTTCTTATTTTTTGGGGGGATCATGCCAAGAGGATAATCCTCATGTGGCTTCAAAGGGAGTTTATCACGTGTACATGGGCAGCCTTTTTCGTGGGATCATTCACAAAGTCATGCATAAACTCACAATTCCTAATTGTGGTTCATATTTGTTCTAAAGAGATATTACAACATACTCCTAAAGAGGTACGTGCACCAGTAGAAAATGTTTAAAGTTCAAAGTTACACAATGATCAAGGGGAGTTAAAAAGTTCCAAAATTCCCAAATCCCAATGAAGTTCTAGTCTTGAAGAAAACCCTTTAACCCTTTAAGTATCAACTAAAAGCTTGCACATGGGAAAAATTGGGATTAAGTGTCACATGAAACCCTTCTTAATACCCATTTCACATCCTTTAGTGGATGAATTGGGATTCACCACATCCTAGCATTTTAAAAACTTCATTGCTAATGAAATGTTTTTTTTTTTTTTGAGATTATGTTTGTGGGTTATTATTACAAGCATGGACATCCATGCAAAATAACACACTAACTCATGTTTAGCTTAATATGTGAATATGTTAGTCCTCTTGTTACAATATTTATCAAGTAAGAAATTTCAATTAAGAAAAAAATGTTTACAATTTTAAAGCTTGCCTTTATTCAATATGTACATAAGTAAGTTGCCATAGATAAACAACTTGACATATGGGTATAAAATGTGGATTATGTTAAATATTTTGTCATCCATCAACATTCAAGGGGCTTTTCTTATGTTGTCTTCCAACTAAAAATCTACTAAAGACACACATCCAAGCCATTGACCATGGCTAAATTGCAACTCTTTTCAAGTATTGCTCTTCAATAAATTATAAAATTTCATGATTAAAACTTAGCATCTTGCATGCCACATTCTTCCTTGTATTTTTCACTCCCATTTTCAAACATTGGTCATGTAATCTAGTATGGGACTATAAGGTAGGTTAAATTTTGTTAATTTAACTTAACTTATAGACCCATACAATTTAACCTATGAAACTTTATTTTTGAAATAATTGTGTGCTAACACAAAGATAAGATTTCATTTTATTGCTTAAATTGACAACCACATGGATCACGTAATTGTGTCTTGATTTTGTGGATTGCAACTAGCACCACCGTCACACCCTATTTGATATTCCTCACATGGGTTACACCTAAAAGGGAACTCATCATACGTTGATTTAACCTACCTTATAGACACATACAATTTAACTTATGAAGCTATATTTTTGAAATAAGTGCCTACTAACACAAAGATAAGACTCATTTTATTGCTTAAATTGACAATGACATGGATCTCTTTATTGTGTTTTGATTTTATGGATTGCAACTAGCACCACCGTCACACCGCATAGACTACTCCTCAAATGGGTTGCACCTAAAAGGGAACTCATCATTTTGCATTGGGACCTTCCTTGATGGGGTTCAAATAACCAAGTCATGCATAAACCAATGTTTAGTTGTAGTTGCAACTTGTTTGAAATGAACATTGCACACATACCTAGAAAGCTACACACAAAAAGTGAAAGGCTTAAAGCTTGAAGCTACATTGCAATCGAGGGGAGGTAAAAATTCTACATGTCCATATTCCAAAAAGTTCTATGCTTCAGCACAACGCCCTAGATCACCTCACCTCAAACACGAGACACTTCCAATTGCACAATAGCCAACTCCAATTCCATTTTCTAAGGAGGGGCACAAATTCTTCCTTTCAAGAAATTCTTAGCACCCACTTGTAATTTCATCGAAGGATGTCCACCAATTGAGATTTGCTGCATCCTAGTTTCCAAGAAGGGCTGATCACAAAGGAAATGTTCTATTAACATCCAAATTAATGTTATAGATTAAAAAACCTTCCATCACTCTTATTACATACCACATTAATGATGAATAACTACATTGCAGTTTTGGGTGTTAAGGTAGTGTTCATTTCTTTGCAAGGATTTCAATATTTTAAATACCTTCAGATGTGTTGCCATAGGTAGACAATGTATTGTATGGTAATAATACATTTAATACATTGTCGCCTAGGTTTAGGGTGGCGACAATAGATAACGTCAATGATATAGATGCCAACATATGCCACAACATTGTCCCAAAAACCCATATATTCGTGCCTTTGTTGCATACACAATTTATGTCAAAACGAAAAAGAATATATTCATGTGTTCAACAAACCATCGACAATAGCCGGTAGGTTTAACTTGGATGGCATGGGCAATGAAAATTGCTTGTCCCCAAAGTGGGTTTTTTCATTGTCAATTGTGACTCTTTCAACAAAAAAATTGCCACTTTTGCAAAATTAAAAGTTAAAAAATCTATAAATTAAAAAAAAAACAAACTCCCCAACATATGAAAGGAGGTTCTTCTATACTACTCAACTTCCAAATTGTGAAATATACTATAATGTTGAACATGAATTTGTAAAATGAATTAATGAAGTGACATCAAATGGATGAAAAACTACCAAATCATGTACACATAGTCATAAGTTTTAAGAAGTAAAATATGATGTTTAAGTAATGAAACATGGTTTTAAAAATCTTGACCTGATCCCCTCAAGAGATCTTGACCTTCCTGCGACTTCCCCCAAGGGCCAATGTCATGTGAAAATAACACGGCAAGCTACGGAACCGTGCATAAGAGCACAAGAGCCAAGGAGGGGACAACATAGGGATAGAGAGAATGAGGTCCCATGGGTAAAAGGTGAGTAAACTCAGCTCTCACTCGATAGTAAGATGGGCGTAAACTCTCAACAAATATTTGGTTGCTTAATTGATTGGTGATGGTTAGGGTCCACTTTGACATTGTCCGAACAACAAAACAATACCCTAAACCCAAGACCCAAAAATTGGGTGTGAATAGAGTTACAATTTTGTGGCCTAAAAATTCCCAATAGGATGATGGATGGGCAAGTGATTTCATTTTTTTGGAATGCCTGGCTTTGGTTGCTCATGAGTGGCACCCACTTCACATGTGGAGCTAGGTTACATGTAGTGCATGCACCCTATGCTTCTTTTTTCCATTTGAAACTTTATCCCTTTCACAAAGAATTAGCTTATCTTCTAATGGCTGGCAGCTATACCTACTTATGGTAGGTTCAAAAGAGAATCAATCAAGAAGAAGAAGAAGAAGAAGAAGAATGCAACCATGTGTGTAATATGATGGTTAGAGCCATCTCCACAAGTAAGAATTAGTTATAGTCACTTTACCCAATAATTTGACCTCCATAGTGTTGTGCACTATAGTTTTGCACCATACAACTTTCCATTTCAATACAATGACAATCAACTTTTTTTTTTTTTTTTTCCTTATGTTTTTCATATGGTTTTCAATAATTCATTATAATTTATGTCAATCTCAAATTTATTTTAAAATCAATGTTCATTTCATGGATATGAAAAGACACATGTTAATTTGTTTTTTCATATCCATGTTGGTGGATAGGGAAGAAGAGTGAGATAATTATAAAATGAAGGAGGTTATTAGGAAAGGTGGAAAATAGTTATTAAAAAAAAATGACATAGTTGAGCTTGAAAATGAGATAATTATTTCAGAAATTGTCTTTGAAACGGTCCATATGGGACAACCATACAAAGGATTTTAAAAAATCCCTCTTATACCAGTTTGGATTACTTGTCACTAGAAATTGTATGAAATACACAACCTTCCCATAGTTTGGAACTGAGTTTCAACTTGTAAATATTACATGGATATAAGTGATCTTTAAAAAAAAAGGTCATTAAAAGAAGATAATTGCTTTTGATTCATGAGCCCAACGATTGATATCATGTGGTGGCATTTAAATGGTCTCTCACTTTGTATTGCCCAATATTTATTTCATGTTCTCTGGATTTATCCAAAGTCTATGTCTTCAAGAAGTCTCTCTTAAGATTCATAACCCCAGTTCTAAAAAATAAGATCAAAGAAATAAATTCTAAAATATATTATCACAACTTTCCAACTGAAATAGAATAAAATTAAAAAAATAGCAGCATTTATAAATTGATGGCTATTTGTTGGTTCTTGAATGAAGAGTGCTGGTTCATTGTTGTTTTTGAAATTATAGTAAAAGAAAAATTCTGATCCTTCTTCAAAAAAAACCCCAACCCTATGAACCCCATGGTTCTCTGATTCTGAAATATCTAAGAGAAAAAACTAGATGCAAGAGTTATTAACAAGTATCTTAAGGCAAAGGAAGAAGGAATTTTTTTAATTCACACCTTTCTTGGTTAAATTCACACCCTTTCTTCGTGTCGTGGTCAAGAAACGAGGCAGACCTGCAGGCTCTAAGAACAAGACAAGCACGACCAGGGTGTGAATTTAACCAAAAAAGGTGTGAATTAAAAAATTTCCAAGAAGAATCATGGAAACTCAAATATTTCACCATGGAAAAATATAATCTTCGAAAAAATCCTCTCAAAGAAACAAAAATCCACCAAGATATTATTACTATAACTAATCTCAAGTTTGGACACAAGGCAACAATATCATCTTTCAAAAATCCTCATGTAAAAATAGACCTATTATTATTACCTAGTAGGAGCCAAAATCCCTTAAGCTACTACAATGAATCTAAGCACAATATCCTTGCCTTGGTAGGCAAAGGCCAACAAAATTAAATATCAACCCAACATTGGTAGAGGCCCAAAGGGGGGGATGTGGGTGGAGAATGCGAGAAGTAGTTTAAGGAATGCACCAAGCTCTCAAGTGTCATCACTCATCATGGTTCCTTCATGGTCCCATCAAATTCCTAATGATTATTAATTATGATCTTCATTTGTTGCTCAAGTTCCCAATAGGTTCCCAATGTGTTCTCAATAGCATCACACACTTTATCCCATATCTTTTGCCCAAAAAATTCTCCTCTTGAACCCACATAACTAGCCCAAAAGGAGGGTAGTACAACAATATAGGTATCTGTTTTGGGAGTGCTCAAAGGTTTGATTGCTTCTTTTGTTGGTGTAATTGACCAATGAAAGAAGCCCATCACCGGAAAAGCAAAAAAAAAAAAAAAAAACCCCACTTTGGCTATCCTCATAACTAATTGATATGAATCACAACCTATTATAATATCAATAACAAACAGGTGAGGGCGAGTGATTCAATCATGAGCCCCATTTGTTATTGGGGTGAAATGTTTTAGTGCTTTTTCTCTTTTGCATGCTGCAAGGTTGACAAAACAAGCAACCCAGCATCCCCAGAGGCTAAAAAGGCTGCCTTTTGCAAAGATGAAGAAGACAAACCATCAAAAGTACAAAGCACTATACTTAATTAGACTTCTTCCACATACATGAATGTCAATGTTGTTTGGATAGGCTACAAAGTCTGTATTAAAAGTGGGTGGTTTCCTTCTTCTCTATGCACCGAGTTCAATGTCGAATACTATCACACTAACTTAAAAATATTTATTCAGAGATTGCAGAATGAGTGAGTTTCAGGTTCCCCGTACTTGGGTGTTCTTGTTTCATTAGTAGTTACACACTGTTCTATTGGATATATTTTTTAAGAGAACAAAATCCAGCAATTCTTTTTTATCATGTCTCTCTCTCTCACTCTCTCTCTTTCCTTGGCTTTCTAT
Organism: Sphagnum tenellum; assembly: GCA_963921925.1. NCBI lineage: Eukaryota > Viridiplantae > Streptophyta > Sphagnopsida > Sphagnales > Sphagnaceae > Sphagnum > Sphagnum tenellum. The sequence goes on from OY998153.1 coordinate 15,923,707, forward strand.
TCTCTCCTCTTATATACAAGAAAGGTGTGCTTCCTATAGTACTTACATAAAAGCCTGACTTGATTTTTCTTTTTCAATTAGTAGTACTTTGAGCATAAAGTGAGAGGCTATTTTAGATGTCACCACCTGGGCCGCTCATTATAGTCAGCCAATCAAAACAATGATATACAGGGCCCTATTAAGGGGCACTCTGAAGTGGCCAAATGTAACAGTGCCAATGTGTTGTGAACCCAACAGCCTATGGGAAAGCCACCACCCCCCCCCTCCCCCCCCCCAACAAAGCTTTGTCTCTTGTTGTAGGGACAATCACTTTCCATTGAAGAGTGCAAGTGCATTGAAAATATGTAGTTAGTCATGTTAGGAACTCTGGGAACACAAGTTTTCATAAAGAAAAAACACACGTCACCTTATGATGAATGAGAGTTTGACTCATAGCTCTAGTATTTCGTCAATCGCTTGACTCATGTGTTTTACCCATCGAGCTACTAGATGATTTGATTGGGAGCACGATGAGTTAGAAAACATAATGGAAAATTGTTGCAATACCAATAGCCTAAACGAAAGATGTCCTTAAAACAAGTCTACTAGCACCATTAAAATGGCATGTATAACAATGTGCCTTGAATGTTGTTATAGCCTTCAAATGAAATGAAAATGGGTTTTGACTTGTATTTCTGCAAAGCATATAGTGATGTTCACAAGGCCTAATAGAATTGATTAATACCTCTGTTACCCAGTGTATGGCAGTGATTAAACAAGATAGATAGAATTAAAAGAAGGGGTAGAAATTAAATAAGGCAAAATGCAAATGGCTAAGGAGTTGGTAGGATGAAGACATTTCATTAATTGAAGACTCAAATTATTTTTGGAGGCAAAAATTGAAGAAGTAGTTTTGGAAGTCGATGAATTTTGAAGGAGATTGTTTATTTACACACACACAAATTGAAATAATTGCTAGAGATTAGAATAGAGATAATGAGTAGTTTACAATTTTGTTGGGGTTTCAAACCATATATTTTCATGTTTTTCATTTTGAATTTTTACACTTCTCACTATAAAAGTTTGATTTATTATATTATAAGTAAAGAAACAATAAGATATTGATAAGAAAACTATAAAAATATTATGAATTGTTGTGCTTTTCTAAATAAATTGTGAATCCTGACCATAGATTTTTATTATTGATGATAATAAATTTGAAAAAAAGGAATAGTAACTGTAATGAGATAATCGTGCGAAAATAGTCTACAAAGAAATCAGAATGAACAAAACCATAAATTGTGAACTTTAAAAATATTTTTTCAAAGTATGATTGTATTGTCTTGTTAGTAGGCAAAAAACAATTTTGGATAGAATTTGCGCCTACCAACTTTTGATTGGTTGGCCATAATGATTGGCCTAGGTGGTGGCATTGAAATAATCTCTCACCTTCTATGTCCCAATTTTACACATTTATTTGAATGGGGCTAGGAAACAATTGACATTCAATGTTGAGTGTGGTGCACTTACTCTATATACCAAACCATAATTTTAATACTACCTTTTGAAACACCTCACAAACCTATAAGGTGCCTCCATCATGGCAGATTAAACATTTGCCAATTTTTCATGTCAAAGAAATGCAAGTCACATTGGGGTTATATTGTTTGTTGGATTAGGAATTAGGCCTATTGTTTTTGTTACCAATGCCCTCGACATAACCCCCTTTGCACTTGCCCTTCCCTAATATGTGACAATCGAGTATATATATATATATATGGTTTAGGATATATATCAATCGAGTAAGTGTAAATGTATTTTAAAAATATATTCACACATTTACATTTTTTGCACAATTGCAATTATACACACATTTGCCCACTTTGCACTTTGTAACACACAATTGCATTCGTTCTCTCACAAAGAGTTAAGGTTTATAATAGAATGGAATATTACACTTGCCACTATCATTGTGGTTTTCAAAATAATAAATGTATATTGCTATGCAAAATCATAATGAAAGATGAAAGACAAAAGAGTGTGTAAGGTGTTAGGGGCTGGAATTTGCTTGAAATAAGTTGATAATGAAGCTTGCAACAATGTTAGGAATTGCAAAACAACCACAATGCCATCACCAATACATATAATTACCTACACAAAAACATATTGATTAAGACACAACTAGAACATATTGGAACAAAACAAAATGTAATCAAACATATATTTGCACTACTTAACTTTCATGAAACATACGAAAACACCCAAAATGTGGACAAGTGTAAAAAATGATTTGAATAACAATGTTCTTCAAAAAAATTCATTGTTCGCAAATAAAAAAACATACATGTTTTGGGTCCAAATAGGGGATAAGGAGCCACCTTGGTACATTGATGTAATCATTTTTTTTTTCATTGTTCTAAGTGATTATTTAAGTTGATGTTGAAATTTTTGGATAACTTGTGCAACAATATTGTTGATGTATTGTAGGAACATTTGCAAAAAATTGAAATGAATTATTAAATATGGAGTACCTAAATGCATTATTGAAATAATGTAACTATTGTTTTCCACTATTTAAAGGGGTTTTAAATGATAATTTGATGTATAATGCAACATCTTTTTAAAATAATAAGAATTTTTTAAAGATTAAAGTTGATTCGGAAATCATGATTTTAAACATATTTTATCAAATATTATGCTAATTTTAATTACTCATTAAGGACTAAGTATTTTGTCCATTAAAAATTTACTCTTGGTGCAAATGGTTCCTTTATATTATCTTTACACCCTTTTATGCATTGACATAAAATTTAAATAATATAAAACATTAATTTTCACAAAAGTGATGCTAGAACTTTGAAAAGTTTAAGTTCTATTAATTTTTTGATTAAAAAATTTAGGTTCCAAAGTTTTGACATGAAATCAAGCACAAGAGCATGCAAAACATCAATCATTATTTATGTTTTGGATAGTCTTTTGGCACCTAGAAAATACTACTTATTTGAAATGTCATGGAGTCTTTGAGTTTAATTTTTTTTCATAATAAGGGTTTACACATATCAAAACTCTTCAAATATTTTTGACCACCCATTGTAGCACATATTGGCCAAAGGATTAACTAAACATCGTCATTGTTCACTAAAAAGTTGTGTTTACATGGGCTACCATGGGGTAATGAGAAAGGATAGGATTTACTAGTCCTATCTTGCTTTTGGTTTGTGTTGTCATGATTTGATTATAAATGTACTCACATGCAAGATGAAAATATATCAACAATTGAACGTGATACCCTTATTGACAAAAAAATTATGAAAATTAGTTGTGACAAACCAACTATTCTTGAATAAAGCCATTGTGTTCAACTTGAAAAATAAGAACTAGGTTCCATAAAAAAGGTTCAAGACAATTGCATTTGAGACTATAGCCCTATTGATTTTTCCATGGTTATAATAATATCTAAAAGTTTTGTTTCATACTTTAAGGTGAATATTTCTTGAAAAGGTTAAGCACAACAACAATTACTTCAAAAGCATTTGCACCTAATGTCGAATTGAATTACTTCTTTGTAACCGGTCAATCTAAAGGAAATTTTAGCATAATGTTCACATCTATTTTGCATCGTTGATTTTATTATGAGTTTTCATTTTCTACATGTTTCTTGAAGGGCCATATGGGTAATTGCAAACTAGAGTGTTCATAAAATCATGTAATAGGGCAAACCATTTTCAAGATGACATAGAAGTATAAGGAGTTTATGGAAGAATTCTATGAATAGTTTCTATGAAGTCTATTTGGAGATAATCATGAAAAGCTAGTGTAAAATTTTGGTGTTTAGCACCAATGAACTTTGGTTACTTATCCCTTCTACAATATATATGCTCCATCACCAAAGACATTTGCATCCACACATAGGAACAACAAAATACAATCAAACACATCCCAAAGCTTTTGTTCTAGCTTAACTAATGCCATTGTTACATCCTTTACATAGATGAGTTCAAGTTCTAATGATGAACAAACAATAAAATAAAGGTTTGTTTCCAATGCACATATGTAGACAACTAAGACCATTTTTACATAGGAAGCCGTAATCCATAATTCCAAGCTGCATAGGTAACCACTCCCAAACATTTTTGAATGAGTCCTTCAATCACCACCATCAAGGTGTAACATGATAGACCTAGAGATCTCTTCTAGGTTTATCCCAAAGTTTATCATCCTTTTGTTTTGATGACACAAATGCGTCTTCCTTCATCTAACTCAAAAAACCCTTCCCATTTGGATATTTCATAAAAAGAAGGTCCTTTCCCAACTAGAAATTAATGAGTTTTTATTTTTAGTTTCTTCATCTTGACATAGCTTTCACCTTCAATAAACCCCACAAAAATTTGTTTTCCTTTCCTTGAAGCATAAACTTTTTTTTATTTCATCTAAGCTTGACCTACATTGCAAAAAACCTGGCCATGCATCTTAATGATTAACTGCATTTTCTCAATCATTTTTTCTACTAAAACCTAAATGTCGCAACCCCACTTTGGGCTAAGTGTGAGGATGAAACTCACACTCCCAAAAGTGGGGACATGGAGTCCCCGGGGACTCCCAAAACTCAGAACTTGATTGCAGGGGTCAAAAAACCTCGCATTGGGGTGTTCTTTATATCAATGAAAAGGTCTTGAAGTGTAAATGTCCAAAATGGCCTTGCATGAGCTATTTTGGACATTTTGGACATTTGCAGCCCAAGTTATGGGCAAAAGAAGGGCCAGGAGTCAAATTGCCAGTTTGACTCCCGACCACTAAAAGTCAGGAATCGACCTCTTTCAGATGTCTGCAGAACAAGTGCAACATGGCATTGAAAAGCTCTCAAGGAAAGCTACAACTTTGGTTTAAACCTCATTCCAATTGGAGGTTGGAGCCAAGAGATATGAGCTCCCAAAGTCCCAGGAGTCCAACTTGAGACAATTTTGGGATTCCTCCTTGGGAGTCCCGCGAAAAAATGCCATTCAGATTTGGCTCTTGCGGAGCAGCGCAGAGAATACTATATGGGGGAAGGTGGTGGCTTCCTCCAAGTCCAGGCCGTGGTGAGTCAAATGAGTCCAAGGTCGCCCGTGACTTGTCCCAACACCAAATGGATGTAAAATGAGTTTTAACCAACTTGGGGTTGGTTTTGGATGTAGGACCGTGTAACAACATAATTGTCACTCTTCCTAGTCTAATCCCGAGACTTCTAGCACGCCCCTCTTACCCCCTTTAGTGTTGGAAGTTGGGAATGGCCCCCAAGTTCCAACTTTCTGCAATTCAACATACTTAGACCCTCAAGTGGGTCTAACAAGGAACTTAGGAGCATGTCACTGAAGATCATCATCTTCACTATATGTGTTCACCAAAGGGTTAAGGAAATTGTCCGCCCATAATTTCCAATCCAATGCAAAGTCAGGAATATGACCAATCAAAATCATATGTGGTGAGAATTTAGTACTCAATTGTACACCACATCTATAACCAAAAATAATCCTAGGTAAATGTTCATCCCAAGTTTGAGCATGATCAAAAGTAGTAAAAATAATTGTTAAACCATTTTTAAAAAATTTAGCCAATCTTTCACCATGCCATTACACCTAGGCCATTATGCTATAATATATTGATGATCGATCTTATAGTTTTGACATAATTGATCAAATTTTGAAGCCCATTTTTTTCCATTATCCATTAGAACATGCTTGGGTACACCAAACCCGCATATGATATCATCTTCAAATAATCTAGTAATAGTTTTAATTTTGTGATTAGCTACAACTTTTGCTTTGACCCATTTTGAATAGTGATCAATGGCCACAAGTATGTATTTGTTGCCATTGTTAGTCTTTTGTAAAGTCCACATGTATCTAGAGCCATTATGTAGAATTAGTCTAAGAAAGGTATGTTTTTTAACTCTTCAATGTCAAACTTGATACTTCCAATTCTTTTCACCTATTGATATTATTTGCATAAACATACCACATCTTTTACATCATCAATTTGGTTATGCTAGAAGTAACATTTGTTTACTTTAACAAGCGTACATCCTTCACCAAAATGTTTGATTTCCATATGTAGATCTAGAATGATCTACTTGTGTTTTTCTAGTTTTGGTACAACCAGTGCTTTGAACATCAATTGATCATGATTTCAATGACATTACAAGATTCTGTTATTTTATCATGTTAATCACACCTAGATTGCAATCTATAGGAATTCACCGTCCATGCAACACCAATATAGTTTGTTCATCATTCTTGATGTCCATGTGTGTGGATTAAAACCATTCATAATCCTTCTCCTCATCTAATGGACATTCATCATTGTTTCTTTCATCAACTATTACTTGCACACTTCTTCCACTAGCTATACATGCATATTTGCATCCATAAATTCTTGTGTTTTTTTTTCAAAATCTATGAATCATGTTGTTAACCTAACATTAATCTCAATTGAGTTACCCCAATATCATCATCTATCGAGGTACTTCCACCCATTACTTCATTTCTTCTATCTCAACCATGAATAATTGATTCAACATTTCGTGATTGCCCATGTGTTGCAAAATCAATATCATTTTGGAACTCCACCTACCTATCTAGCATATGTCTTTTATTTTTTGGGTGAAAGCATGATTAGGTGGCTCAAAAGTGGTATTTAATAGTCCATAATTTAACAATAATGATTTTTTTTGCAATTCTAACAATTATCAAACCATAAATCTTATAATTATCCCATATGTTTTTAATCATAAATATTAATAAGTCAACCTATGAATATCCTTAAACATGTGATTAATAAAAAATGAATTGTAAAGATAATTTTTTAAATGTGAAATGAACTCTCAAGGATAAAAATTAATACAATCATGTCATTTAAAGATTGAAAACATATATCCTAGGAAAGTTTTAATGGACTTCACTTTAAATTCTGCATTTAATGATGTGTTATTATTTAATTTTTATTGAACTACTTTAACATATTTTTTGATTCCACATTTTTCATTTTTCTGTGTGATAAACATAACGTTGTCATTTGAAATCCATAATCTTCTTAGAATTCATCCAAAAATTTTATGATGATTCCCATTAAAGTCTACAACAACATGGATAATTAAAAAATTGACAACATTAATTTTGAATATGGCTTTAAATTTTACATTATATGTAATTTAGCAAAATCACAAGTGTGATAGTCCAAACTATCCCCTATTGATCATGCTTTCACCCTTTTGCGTTTTTTTGTTGTTAATCATAATCTTGAATCTCCTTCCAAAAAATCATCATTTTCATTTGATGTCTTATTGCATTTTTGTCAAAGGCATCTGCATTTGAATGTTTGAACCCCAGATGATGCATAATCTTGAAATTAAATCTTGCAACATGTTGATGCATCTCCCTCACTTTCAATACACATTAAACACAATTGCAAGCCACTCTAATGGTTTGTGATCTATTTTCAAAGTGAAGTGATTTTGATGTAAATATTGTCTAAAATGCATAGTGCCCCATATCAAAGCATAACATTGGCCCTCCATTGGGTGAAAACACTTTGTATTGGTGATAAACTTTTATAACTTGCATATGCCACCACTTTTTCATTACACCCTTCTCATTTTGACATAATAATATTAATTCCTTTAGTGGACCAATCAACATTTAGAATAAAGGCTTTAGTGAATTTTGGTTGAACCAAAATAGGTGCCTTAACCAATGCATTTTAATACTTCAAATGGCTCTTAACATTGGGGTGTCCATAAAAAAATAGTGGACCCTTCTTTGTAAGTTCAAAAAGAAAAACATTGATGTAATAGTAACCCTTCACATAATTATGAAATACAATAATATTTGTAATTGAAGTGGGTGGTGGATATATAGTTATTGCCTTCACTTTCCTTTAAAAAAGGGGCGTCCCTTTTTTGCTCACAACATGACTTGGAAACCCAATACTTGTTTTAGCAAATTCACATTTGTTAGGATTAAACTTTAGCTTTACCTCCTTCAATTTCATCATCACAAATTGGAGATGCTACAAATGATTCACCCAAGTCGTGCTATGAATATTGAGGTCATCCAAAAAAACTTTCAAGAACTTGTCCATATACTTTCCAAACACCTTGGTCATAGTTCTTGAAAATGTATCGGTAACATTTTTCATAACAAAACGCATAACATTCCAATCAAAGAAACCAAACTTAGTGATCAACGTGATTGTTTTGACATTTTCTAGTGACATTTTTATTTGCTAGAATTAGGACTATAAGTCAAGCACAAAAACCATTGAGATTTCCCTAATTGTGTCAGAACATCGTTAATTAAAGGCATTGGAAATTCATCTCTTCTGGTTTGTTGGTTTAAAGGTTAATAATCTCCATAATCTATGACTACCATCTTTTTAAACCGGAAGTATCACTCTATAGGCATACTTTGATGTGTTTGGTTTCATTTTCCCTAATGAAACCAAATTCATCTATTTGTTGCTTAACCTCCAATTCTTCCCAAAAGGATAATTTGCTTGGAGTAGAGCAACATGTTGGAAATCCTTATGTGTCAATAGAATAGTTACCAATATTGCAACATCTTAATTATCCTTTATGTTAGGGAAAAACATCTTAGAATTGATCCAATAACTACCATAATTGATCAACTTTTTCCTAATCCAAATTTGGATCCAATCTTATTTTTGATTTGATCTCCCCCATTTACCAACCTTCTTAGTAAAGGTACTTGCAAAAATAATTGGTTTTTCTTTTTTTTAATTATTTAAGACTAGTTAAAATATATGCAAAAGCTTATTCACCTGCTTGCTAAGGAAAATTTCATTCCTTCTCTTTTCCTCCTTTGAGACACATCGGACCCAATCCCCAAAGTCATCATAATATGATAATTTTCTATAAATGATTTATGCTTGCTTTTCCAAAAGTAAATTGATCATTTGATTTTGCCTTCCTTCATAACAAAATAGTCCATCCCATCATCCTACATTTTTTCCCTAACATTAAAATCCATAGAATCAAACAATCCCAATCCTTGGATTTGAAGTGCATTGTCTAACATGGTTTCCTCATCCTTTGATGTATCTTGATTCTCCTTCACATTGTTTTAGTCTTCAACTTCATCATCCTCCAATATTTGAACACTATTAGTAATTGTTGTCCAGCTAAACTCCTTTTGTAGAAACTTCATTGCATCAACATCATGTTGTGCTTACATCCTAACAACTTACAACATAATGACCATGTTTAATGGCAAGACATGTGTATTGTTTCTAGGACCTTGCTCGACTTGAATAGTTCCTTTTTCCACATCCCCCACTACCCTTATCTTAATTATGAAATCCAATTTAGTAGTAGGTCACAATTGTTAGTGTCTATAATCATGAAGGTCATGAAACATTGAATCTCTCCAACTTTCACAACAATTTTATTAATCCTCTTAATCACATGTGTCACCAAGCGGGAAGTTGTTTTGTATGATTCATATCCTATGACTAAATGCATTATTCCTAGTTCACGAACAACTCCTATTGCCATAATAGACATGGATGCACTGGTGCCAACCAATCCTTCAACCAAATGGTTACTAACTTCTACCAAAAGGTGGAGGGTTTTGCTTCAATTTGTTCTGTTGATCCAAATGTCTTTTTTGGTTTCATCAAATTAGTTATTTTCAAATTTTCATATTTCTTTTTCCGAGCTAGCTTCATTAATACTCCAATTTTCCAAGAATTGACAATATTGTTTCCATCAAAGACAATGAAATTTTACCTTTGATGAAATGGGTTAGAATTTTGGATCATGATGATCTTTCCCTCGTTGCACTGGTTGTTACATAACATCCATGGTTCTTTCCTTTGTTTTTTCCACCTCTAGCATTTTCATTTCTATTGGCATTTTCTTTCTTAGTATCTTGATGCCAAATAAAACATCATGTTTTGTTCCACAAAGATGGCTGAATTGTTCTAGTCTAGTTGTTTCATCATTAACAAGTACCTTTAAGTAATTATTTGCAATAGAATTTGGTTTTGTGTCCTTCCAACATTGTTGTATGGCCCATACCGTTGTAGTAACCACATCTTAAACCACAATTCTTTGTCCTATGTGGAAGACCACATTTACCACATTTAGGTTTTTGGTCTTTGATTCTTAAACAAATAATAACCACATGATCAACCAAATTGCATATATGGCATACTGAAGTGGTGCTGGCTCCAAATGACCCTATTCCATGACCTAGTGTAATTCCTTGTTTGAAGAAATTAATGAATGATTCATTCAACACACTAACTTGTATCTCAACAACAATATCAAATTTTGCAACTTTTTCCTATTCATCTTTTAGTAACTTAGATGGAGTTTTTCCCAATTTAACCAACAACTTTTCAATTTCTAAAGCTGCACCAAACAACTCATCCATATTTGCATAATCTCACATAACAGACAATTTCTTGATTTTAAGGTGAAGCTTAGAAATAGACTTTTTTCTCTATTTTGGATCCTCCAATTTACCCCTTGTAAAAAGCTTCTCCATCTTGTCATGGTAAACTTGAACCCTTCGTTTTGGTTTTTGTTTGATTCAAGGTTTAGTTTGACCTTGACCTTTTCCTTGTTTACAATTCCATATTTTGAAAGCATGGTAGTTTTCCTAGCATGCCAAATTGCTAGAGCACCATCCAATTTTTTGAACCATTCGTTGGCCTTCCTTCTTAGATTCAATCTACCAATCTTGAATTATTTTTGTTCATCAATTCCTCTTACCTCGGTTGTCATTTTAAAACTTTTCCACCCAATCATGAACATCTTCGAATTACTTACCCTAAAAAAACTCATCCATACCCTTGGGGCTTGTCATCATGAAATACTTTCTGGATTTGTTATTTCTTTTAAACTTGTATGTAGAAATCAAAAGACATTCCTTCTTGGTCAACACCCATAGCAAAATCAATGCCTTCTAACTTCTCCCTAACCCACTTATTTTCCACATCTAAACTTGAACTTAATATTTTGGATATTGTCCTAGAATGTTCACTTTAATAATCTTATCTTCTAACCTAAACATGTCTTCCATCCCCAACATACACAACCTAACATAATGTTGTTCAGTATCTATCAATCCCAAAATCTAAATATTTTTAAATTTGGGAGTAGGTTTTCCATTATTAAGATTAGGGAATTCAAAATTGAATAGAAAAGGTTCATGGATGTTATTTGAAATGAAGTTATTTCTTGATGGCTTGATTGTTGCCATTCATCATGAATTCCAAAAATTATCATTTTCACTATAATTCCAACTCTTGGTTGGGGTCATCATTGATCATAGTGTACGATTTGGCTAACAATTGATGTGATTCATACTAGATCTTTAAACTTTTCCTCATGTTCAAAATTCCACAACCATTATCCATCAACATTTCTTCCCAATCTCTAGACTAAAGCTTTGGATTTAACTCTTGAATGTTCAATTCTAACCACTTTGTCACCAACAACAAACAACATTTTTATTCCTAGGAAAAAAACCCTTACTAAGTGAAAAGGTGAAACTACAACAATAGGTAACCATATTTCCCCTTGGTACCGATTCAACTTTTTCAAATATTTCAATTTATTCAACTGATTGGATAAAAGCTAAGGAGAAATAATATATGTGCCAATGTTGGGCAACAATAGTCTAGCTTCTTGCTCCATCTCTTGTTCTTAGTTAGATTTGAACCTAATGGCCAATATTTCGTTTCTATGTTGAGCTTTTTTCAACTAATCCCTTCTTCCTTGGTCATAGTGGTACCATTGGCATGCCTCTTCACCTACACCAATTTCTAGCATAATCCACAACTTTAATAAACCACTTTAGACTCCTAGAAAAAACCTACTTTGATACCAAAAACAAGGGCTATTGCAACACCACATTGCCCATCAAAATCAATATCACAAAGTTGGTAAGGAAATGTGTAACTTGCACATCACTTCCATGTGTACATTGTTCAAACCATTAAGTTCTATATATGTTTTGGAGCTAACTACTGATACACTACTTAATTAATTGGCACTGAATCAAATTAGAATATTTTGGACCCCCTTTCATTTGGCTATCATGACCTTCTCTTGGCATGTTTCATTGATAGACATATTTTGTAACAAAATCAATGATCTTTAGTCCTCAATAACGTCCCATACGAAAGATGGCAGAACAAAATCAAACATTGGTACAAACTACCCAAATACCCAACATCTACAACTAGATTACAAATATTTGTTGAGAACTCCCATAGTTTAAGTATTTGACCACATTCATGTTGTCCACATATAATGAACTTGGACAAATTGAAACATGCCCAAGTTAGCCTTTAGATCCCCTAGAGCCTATCATCCCTTCCGATTAAATGCCATTTTGACTCTATCCTAACAAACCTTTTGTAAACTTCCTTCATTGTGCAGTGGAATCACAATTCAAGAGGTTCATGAGGCTACAAATTTCAAACACAACGGGCATTCCTCCCTTCGACACAATGTCTCTAATTACTACACACAACAATCTTCCAAGTAAAATCATGAAAAACTAGTGTAAGAATTTGGTGCTTAGCAATTTAGTGAAACTTAGTTACTTATCCCTTCTGCAATAGATAATGCTCCATCACCAAAAACACATGCATCCAAACATAGAAAACAACAAAGTACAACCAATCACAACCCAAAACTTTCACTCTAGCTTAATTAATGCCATCGTTAGCATCCCTTGCATAGCTCAACTCAAGCTCCGGTGATGAGCAAAAAACAAAATAAGAGTTCATTTCTAGAGCACAAATGCAAACAAGTAAGATCCTTTTACACAAGAAACCTTAATCCATAATTCCAAGCCACATAGGGACCTCCAGTGGGTCTTGTGACAAGTCGTGCCCCGTGCAAACCCATTGAGCATTGGTTCTTAGAACTGGACCCAGATCCAAACCTAGACAAAACCCAACACTGGTCCAAAGTCCAAACACTTTCTCAATGCCAACAAGTATCACCATATGGGACAAGCTCACATTGAGATGTGACTCATGGCATAGGAAGCCCATCACAGGACAACAATATTTTGAGTCATCCATAAGTCAAGAGGCTATTCTGGTGTCTGGACCCTAAAGACTAAAACCCATTTTCAAGAGTTATATCTGAATCTCAACCTGCTCAATAATAGTATTAATTTAGGGTTGGTCATACACATGGGTGAGGTATACATGTTGAAAGAGTTTACAAGGTGCATTTAGCACCATGCAAGAGAGGGATGCTGAGAATCATCTCTAGCTTTTAAAACTCCCCTAAAGAAAGGCCATACTTGATAAGTGCATGGCTTCCAAGTTTGCAAATTCAATGCATTAAGAATATATTATACGAGACAAGGCACAGGAGGAGAAGATCTTGATTATCAAGAATTAGTTTTCAATTAACAATTTTTATTGCATGGAAAACCCTTTGCCCTTGCAAGAAGAAGCTGAAGTTCCAGGTCCCATATTTTCCACATGAGCCTTTGTGCTTCTGAAGGGGTAATTCTTTTTGGGTCTTCTTTTTGTTTTGTTTTGTAGGGAGCTGTTCCCAGGACACAGTCCCTACTCTGAGTACTACACACAGTAAACCTAGAAAGGAGAACTAGGAAGGGTTGGTGTGTGTGCATATGTTGGCACATGGCCCATCTTGGGGAATATCTTTGGCACCCAAAGCTGTGTTAAACTGCATCCCAGACTTTTCTGAAGATGCAAACAGAATGATAATGAAGAAACCTAGCCCAGCAAATTTTCTTGAGAAGCTCTTTGTCTTTTTGTGACAAAGTAAGTGTGAATCTTTTCAATAGGTAGGTTACAAGCCAGTCCAAATTTGAGGTGCATAAGTTTTGGAAATGAAATCAGGCATGATGGAAGGGAAAGGATGGGAAGGGAGGGGGGGGGGAGGGGCTTGTCCCCCTCTTCAGGTTCTAACCAATTCCCTAGGGCAATTGTAGTATTTAAGCAGGGCTAAAATCCAAGTTAAATTCCCTTTTATTATTATTATTATCATCTAGCATTATTCCATACTTCTTGTTGGAAATCCTGGAAGTGAAGTTTATAAAGTCATATTTGTCTTGTTTGGCAAGTAGCCTTACTTTTTTTCCATATAGTTTTGCTTTAGCCCAGTTGCACAACATGGGTTGGCACTTGACACCCTATTGCTTATCTTCAACATTTCCTAAACCCACCTGAAGAACATCTCCCACCCACACCCCATATTCTGGGCAGCTATTTTAAAGGTGTTTCATCCAAAAAATATATTGTACAAATCATTCTACTACTACTCATGGAGATGCTTTAAAAATTCCAAAATGACCTTATCTTTGATTATTTTGGTCTTCATACATTTTGTGGTCCACAACTTTGTCAATACAAAACTATCACTTGTTTTGAAGTGTGCACTTGGACACTTCAAACACGATTGTGATTATCGAAAACATACATTATTCCATATGACCTGGCTTCTAGTGTTGGTGGCACGAACATGTGTTTTTTTTATGTTATCCAACTTTGCTTTCAATTCCCAAAGTCTAGAGCTGTTTGTTATATTGACTTGAAAACATGCAAGCATGAAACCAAAGAGGGGTTTTGTGTACAATAACACCCTACCCTTGAGCTGGGCTTTGCTGCCCAAGGTAAAAAATCAATGAGTTTTTAATTGAAAAAATTGCTATGATACCCAATGGGTACCAGCTGGGTAACCTCCAGGTATCATTGTAAAAAAGTGAAAAACCTAATGCTAGAATTTTGGGGAAAAAAAAAAAACTCCTATAGATGTGGGCATTTTGCTTTATGAAATACCCACTTGCAGATTTCATCAAATAAGGGTGCTTTCAATCACAATAGTGGAAATCACTGAGGTTCTTACATCTCTACTACTAATGCACACAACCAACCACATAAAGCTTGACCTAATAATGTTTTGATTGCAAGGTCTCTGTGTCTCTACATTAAAAGTAAGATTCTCTGCAGTTTCCACAGCTTACAGAGCTTTAAAAAATTATTATTGGTGTTGAGTGTTGACCTAGTGCTTATATAAAAACTGCTTTAATTATGGGTATTGCATGTGAACTGGCATGTAAATTTAGAGAGATGTGAGGAAAACACATCATGCAAAATATTCTTTACTTTTTTACAAGGCTTTTCTTTCTCTGTCCAGCTTCAAACCACCATGAGCAAAATGATCAGGAGGATTCAGCTTGCAGCCTTGCTGGTTCATTAACAAAGAACAATGAACAAAAGTCACAAAAACTTGCAGAGAACTACTGCCAAAAGTCTGCTCTAATATATAGAGTATATGTAAATGGATGAAGAACACACTAAGTTAAACCCATTTCCAACTCTGCAGAAGATTTTATTTGTTGTCTGAAAAAGCTCCACCTACGAAACAGACCCAGGTGAAATTGCATAATTGATTTTTGATTATTTAATTTCAAAATGTAAAACTAACATTCTAATGAAATTCAAAAATTCAGAAAAAAAAAAATTGAATTTTAAGCCCAACTCAAAACTAAAGAAATTATGTTTGAGTTTTTTGAAATACACATATTTCAATTTCCTGACACATTGACTCTTTGAGAACCCAATGGGTGTTCTGACTTCTTTCTGTATTGGGTGTGTTCAATTGTATTGGAAAATCCCAGGATTTTGAAAAGAAAAAAAGAAAAGCAGAGTAGAAGTACTAAAGGGGGAGAGATGGGTGCACTTTGCACTTTGCATAAGACAGACACCAAATCAAAAACCCAATATAATTAGGCAGAGACTGGGACTGACTACAGGATTGAGAAAATAATGGGAACTAGTCAACTCCACTGTCACACACAACAGTGTTTGCTTTGGATCAATTGCTTTGTCTCTCACTTCTGCTGCATTCATTACTTGCTTAAAAAAGGCCTGCACAAAAAAAGACCTAATTGACTCACTATTCACTTCTACTTTAAAAAATGGAAAAATCTTTGACACTCACTATTTACCTCAACTTTATTAAAAAACAAAAAAGATTCTAAACTGACTACTCCTTGACTCAAAACATCTCCTGGACTCACTCACTAGGTATTCTGTAAACCCTAACTTCTTGAGGCAATGAACCAAAAAGAATGAACAGTTTCACTAGCTAGAACATAGAACCTCCTCAGAACCTCGTCAAAAGGGTGGGGGTGATGATGCTTTGTTTTATAGCTGGTGAAACAAAAGTCATTAACAGTTCATTACCGGAGCTTTCTGATGCATAATATTGCAAAAGCTTGCAAACTCGGGTGCCAAACTCAATTTCCTGTGCACCATCCCTGAGTTGATGACACCGCTATTCTCATGAAAAGAAACCCTTCAATCCATCCATCCATTAATTAGCCACCATCCCATCTCCAGTTGTGGAGCTGCCACGCCTGAATATGGCAAGGGGCATAAATGTGAGAGAATCCTGGCATGGAGCATAAATGTGAGAGAATCCTGGCCTGGAGTCTTTGATTTCTAGCTGAAAATTCTTCGGCCTTGGCACAACTGTTGCCCTCTGGTAGTTTGATGGGCAACCCCATCAGATTCTTCCTGGCTGTCAACTTCCCTTAGAACAAATTTGTTCCAAATAGCTACACTCGAAAGTGCAGGTATCAAGTATCAACTCCGTATCTCTTTTCAAAGCAGAGACTTCATATCAGGTCACCAAACTCTCATGCTTTAAGGTGTGCAATTATGTTGAATGTGCAGAAGTAATGCCTTTTTTTTTACACACTCGCACATATGTTGTACACATATTTCTGTGTACAAATAATATCAATTAATTTCTACCACAAAACAACAAGAAGAAAAAGCCAAAAGAATAACTAGATGCTCCTCCACATCCTAAGGCCCGCTCCCTTCCAAGTGCCTCCCCTAATTTGAGGGTTGTAGCCTCAAGGGTGGTTGTGAAGAGGGTGTAGGCCCAAACATTAGGGCAGGACCCTCGGAGCAGGCCCTTCCCTAGGGTTGAAGCCAAAAAAAAGTATTTTAATTCAAATGTTGTAAGGGTTTGCATTGTGGTCCTTCAACTGAAGAATGATCTTTCATGCATGGAGGGCACTTTCAATTACCTTGGGTTAGAGATGGTTATTAATGGTTATTTGTTACTATTGATTTTTGTAGCTTTTAACAAGATCTTTTCAACATCGTGTTGCAAGTTACAAATGTTAATCATAGTTCTGAGAATAATACAAAAGAAAATTTAAATATTTTTCTTTTTGGGTATTGTTGTGCAATTATGTTGAGCCTAATGTCACATTTAATTCATTGGTCTTGTTTAGGCTTGCCAAGAGTATGGGGGGAGGGGGGGTAACGTTTGAGTTTTCACAACATGTTGATTTTTTATTTTCGACTTTTTTTAAAACCATGGAGAGGAAGTCTAAAAAAAGTTTTGTTCATCATAATTCAATCATTTCTAAGATATGAGCTTAGAATGCCCATATCTTTTGGCCAAAATAGAAGCCCACAAAATGCCTTTGCATATAAAGGCTCATAGAGTTTTGTGCCATTAACTAAATTGAAAAGACCTAAGAAATTTTTCCTTTCTATTATTTGTTTTAAAGAGTCATGTGTGACCCAAAAACAATAACAAAACGAAAACATTACATCCATAAGACAAAATAATTTTTCTTTTGAAAAACTTCAATTATCCATATGATACAATATACATTTCTAAATAACTACAATCCAGTGCATTTGGGTAAAGATTAAACTAAACTAAATGGGATAAAATCATTTTAAATAGGTTTAAAATAAAAGAAATTAGATAATATTTTCCGAAAAATAGAAAAAAAAAATTCAAACTTACAAAAAAAATTATATGTCCAAAAGTTTCCCAACTTTTTGGTTGGAAAAAACAAATATTTAAAGAAAAAAACCATTGCTATGGGTACCCGATTTTGCATTTGCTCAAGCAATAATAAACAAAAAGTGTCTTAAGTAATTGACCAAATTTTATTTTTAACTTGCTTTTTAACATATATTTTTACACGCCTACCTACCTAGTAACCAACCCTAGTTGCGTGAAACAAAACCAAAGAAGACCACAAGAGCCCAAAAGACACCCCCCCAAAAAAAAAAGGAAAAACAATTTCCTGTGCCCCTGTGCGTTGCATGTACATGCACTTTGGCAAAACCTGGCAAAACCAGAGGATTTGGGAGTCGTTACATAATGGCGATCCTACGGAGTAAATACAGAAATATAATGGCGAAATACAGAAAGTACGGAATCTCCGTAGCAATAGCCTACGGTAGGTACCCTACAAGGTAGCCTTTTGAAAATCACGCCGTACGTGTCACCGATTCCCTAGGGAATCTTTGTACGTACCGCCAGCTCCTCGAGTCCCATCAACGGCTGAGAGTTCTGTGCCCACACCTCCGACAATCAGATCCCTTGGCACGTGGAAAATTCGTTCAGAGCCCCGGGACTCCATTGATTCTACTTGATGTGGACGGCTGAGATTGTCCCTGTCTGTTTAATTGGACGGTAGAGATCTATTAAAAACTGACAATTTAAAATTTAATGCAGTTCAACACTTAATTCTAGTTTGATATTTTTATGATATTTTTATAATTCCTTCGCAGTTCATTAATTAAATTTCCAATTTTGGAAAATAAGTTTGATGGATTTTTAATTAAATTTCAGCTTGTTAGCAGACTTATAAAATAATTATGTATAATGGAAATTATGTACACAAGAGTATTTATGATTCAAAAATTAGGGTTTACTTTTGAGTTTACCAAAAAAAAGAAGGGATATTATTATTATTTTAAAAATTAGGTAATAAATAATTCAAGTCTAATTACTCTCAATTATGTAATACTCTATGAGAATTTTATAATGTCTTCAAATTTATTTATTTTCTAATTTTGAGAAAAAAAATTAATGAATTTCTGATCAAAATTCATCTTTGTGGGTGGAGCCATGAAATATGTATCAGAGCATTTATAATTATTTTAAACTTAAGATTTTACTTGTGAGTTAACCAAAAAAAGAAGGAAAAACTCCACTAAAAATTTGATTGATAAATAATTCAATTCCACTTACTCCTAGCAGGTCTACTTTATTGATAGTTTTATAATATCTTGTGATTTATTTATTTTCCCAAATATGAAAAAACTTATGGATCTTTGAATCAAATTTTACCTTTGGGATTGGGCTTATGAAATAATTAAGTATAATTTTAGATTTTCATTTTTATAGTATTTATAATTCTAAAAATTATGATTTCACTTTTGAGTTTACCAAAAAGATGAAGGGATATATGAATTTTTTTGGGACAGAACTTGGGTGAGAAATTATTCTATTTTAGAGTTATTCTCAATCAGGCTTTTTTTCTTTTCAATTTTGCAATGTAGCCACACTGGGGATCCTCCACAAGAGGAATTAGCCAAAATTGGCTAAAGGTCAGAGACATAATTAGAAAATTGAAGAATTTGCTGGAAACCTAAACCCTAAACCATAAACCTATGCAAACTTTGGTGATTTTTATTTATTCCAGAAAAATCCTTTGTACTGGATTTTTTTCGGTTTCCAAGTGACAAAAAAAAATCTCCCCTTGTGCCCCGCCCAAAAAAACGCTTCGAGTTTCATACAATTGAGAATGCATCTGTTATCATGCCTTCAAAATTATATGATACTTTTTCTTAAAAAAATTTGTCCCGACATACATACAACGTACAACCAGAGCATCAACTGCTTGGGGGTTTAGGGTTTAGGGTTGTGTACAATCATACTTTCCAAACTCCAATACTTGCTCATCTTAGCTTGGACAAGAACATGAGATTTTTTCAGGCTTTCACGTACAACTCCACAATCATCAAAAGTTGCAATGTTTGGCCATATGTTGCAGAATTCATGTCTTGCCGCTGAAACTGATTAAATTCTTTCAAAATTGGTTTAAATTAAATTAGGTCCACCCTAAAATATTGTGCTGGGATTCAAGATTCCAATGTTTTTTTTTTTTCTATAAAGAAAAAAATCTGAAACTATTTTTTTTTGCCCAGAACAATACTTTTTTTCCCAAATTTTCTAGGCATTGTGAATTAGTAGGGAGCATCCAAAAATGATTTCAGGATTAAATGGCAACATTTTCTTAAGAACCTATAAATAAGAAATAATAAATATAAATATAAATTTCCTTTTAAAAAAATGCAACCAAACCAAAATCTGAGTCCAAATGGGGTGAAAATTATAGGAGACATGCTCTTAAGAACCTACAAATATTAAATATTAAATATAAATATAAATTTCCTTTAAAATAATGCAATCAAACCAAAATCTGAATCCAAATGGGGTGAAAATTATAGGAGACATGTTTCGAACAAAATTGGTTTACCAAGGTGAAACCAAATATTAACTCAGTTGATGTTCATCTACAGTTGAGTACTAACGGACATCCAGTGGATGGTGCACTGGTGGGTGTTGGTTCATTGGCCCGGAATATACCAGTCTTGGGCGGGTATGGAACATCTATTCAGAATTGAATCGGGTATCAGCCGGTTCTATTGCAAAAGAATGGATGAAGTATCATCCAAGGTGATACTTGAGGTAATACTCGACCCCTTGGTTCTCACTTCAATGAGAACTGTTCACATGAGATCCATCCTATAAATAAAAATGAAAAATATGAAAATTAAGCCAGTTTTTTTTGTTTATGAGTGATTCATCATTTTAATATTATTTATGTCTAAAGGATTAAAGCTGTTTAGTAATTATTTTAATGAATTAAGGGATAATTCAATGTTTGAAAGTGAATGAAAGCGGTATTCAATATTCATCCCTTTTTTTTGGGGATATTGTTCCAACGAAGATTTTCCATCCCTGTACTTAAATGAATGGTGGGCCTTTGTGAGTGACCCGAGGAAGCACAGGGTCAGAGATTTTAACTCGCACTTATTTCCTTCATTGAAAAGGGGGGTTTGGGTTAAGGGGTGGACCCAGAGGGCATCTTTTCCTGAGCCTTTTTGGGCATTTCATTTTGTTTTAAACATTTTTTCATTTTTTAGTTGGTACAGTTTTTTGTTTTGAGATTTTTAATTTTGGTTTTTAAAAAACATCACAAACACGTTATCTCCTCTCTCTCTCTGGCAATTTATTTTAACAAAAATATTGTAATTATCTTTTTTAAAACCTAATTTTAGGTTTTGAGAATCCACTAGACAAAAAAATAAGATTTTTTGTTTTTGGTTTAACTAATAATGTTGATAATAATGTTGTAGCCATTTGGAATAAGATTTTGACCTACACATACTGGTAAAAAAATAAAAATAGAATACACACACATAATTTTTCTCTCTTGCAATCTATATTAGCAACAAATTTGTAATTATGTTTGTAAAAACTTAATTATGGGTCTTGAAAATCTAATGGATAAAAATATAAGAGGAAAAAAGAAATTGAATTTGAATGTGGGTTGGGGCAACTTCAAAGACAAATGAAGTTATTATTTTCTTTGTTACCATGCCAAAAATGGTAACAAGTATTATGCAAAAATGATAAATGTTGTATAGTGTGTTGGCTATGGATCCAAGGTGCTTACACACAAATTAATGACTTGGAGAAATTGGAATAATGCCTTCCACATTTTTAGCAACCCTTTTTAGTGGAAAATTCAAAATAAATAAATAAAGTAAACTATCTTTGGAAAATATTTGGTTGAATTTATGATTCTTTTCACAATTAAAACTTTGCAAAATTCCAACACAAAGCTGGGAAAATCCCTTTTACATTAACTAGGGTTGACATATGATTACATGATTAAAACTCTACCCAAATACCGTAGGTGAGTAAGTACTTCCCCCCTAGACGAAGGGAAAGTACTTCCCTTCGCCATAAATGTAACGTACTTGTTAGCCTCGATAAACTATAGAAAAGTACTTCTTTTTGCCATACCTATAGTCATGTAGGTGGTGGCCTTTGCATCAACTCTAAGAAAGTACTTGAATCTCGACCTCCCCAAAGGTATAAGTCCGTGTTGGCCTCTCTATATTGAGTCAAAATTGTTGGGTTTCCTTGGACCTGAAAATTTGATGGATCCATCTTGTGCCACTTTGCTACTTACATCCACCACATCCTGATTTCCATTACACGAGAAGATCTTGGGCCATCTTTGAAAGTGTTTGTAGAGTGTTTCTTTGCTATTTGTGAGTGAATGAATGGTGTTACTCTCAACGAAGAAATATTGTTCACAATTTGCATGAAAATGTGCTGTACCTTCAAAGAGTGAAAAAATTGTTCACATTTTCACCCAGTTTCCATCATACAATAAAATGACGACATTGTTGTATTAGGTGAAGGGGAAAGCCCGAGGGTGGGGGAAGTGGGGGGGGGCATTCCCCAATGAAGGGGCCTAGGATGAAGGGGTAGATTGTAAGAACATTGTCTATACTAGGCTATATTGTATATAATATGGTCAAGTATCTACCAAGTTGTATTGGGTGGTTGACAAATGGAAAGTCGATTGACAAATGCAAAGGTTTTTGAGTATGGGTCCAAAGTCCAAACTGGTGCCTGACAATTCCAGGCCCTAAAAATGTGTGAGGGGTTATAGAGTGTAGTACCCATTGCAAATTTTGTCAGTCCCTGTCATCTTCTCAAGTACCATCTCAAGGTTCATATCTGAAGTTCACACATGTCCTTTTGGTAACTCATTTTAAATCTCAATCTTTTCTAAGTTTATCTCAATAATAATAATAATAATAATATTTTAATCAAAGAAATTTTTTCTTTAGTATTCTTTCAATAAAGAATTTTGGGTGTGGAAGGAGAGAATTCAATAATTCTACAATTTGCTTACCTAGTAGTTTTGTTGTTGCTTGTTGAAGCACTCTAGACTGAAACTGACCTTGGGATGTGTGACCTCACAACATTACAACTGCAAAGATTTGTGGAATCAGCGCCCAAAATGAAGCAGCAAGTCTTTGCACCACCAGCTCCAAACTAGTGTTGATGTTCTGTTCTGGGTGTGGTGTTTGTTGTTGTTCATATATTTGGATTTTGATTGAAAAATATTGTTGCCCGATGAAGAAGGCTTGGGATTGGTGATGGGACATACCCTCATA
The DNA here is from genome assembly GCA_963921925.1 of Sphagnum tenellum. Lineage (NCBI taxonomy): Eukaryota > Viridiplantae > Streptophyta > Sphagnopsida > Sphagnales > Sphagnaceae > Sphagnum > Sphagnum tenellum. Next base: position 15,946,774 of record OY998153.1, read on the forward strand.
AAATTATTGGAAGTTTGGGTTGTATTGATTTTGTTTGTCTTGGATGGTACATTATAGAGTCCCAATCATGCAAAAGTTTGTGAAGAAGGATTGATGTGTAATTGTTCAATATTACATATCATACTGATAGACACACCCCTACTTGACTTAGTGATTCTGGTTCACATAATTGCCGTGTAGGCATGTTACCAAATACATCTCAAATAGCTCACAATGCCATGCCATGGCATCCCATGGGCTGAAGATTTTGACCATTGCATGTCGTTTCATCCCAGGAGCGCAAGCCATTTTGTCCGAGGTCATTCTATAAAGGCAAGCATCTAACCTAAGTTTTAAGTTAGTTCAAAACCATATTTCACTATGTAGTTCACAACTATTGGATCCATGTGTGCAACATTTAGCTACATAATTTCAAAACCCAACCAAGGGAGGCCCATAATACATGCAAGTGTTGTCTAGTTACAACATGATACTCAAATGTATTAACCTTTAACAAGGTGGTGGAATTTTGCTTATACATAGTCAATTCAAGTTATTTCCTTATAGTTTAGCTTTGGTTGAGAAGAAAATTATGGTTGAAAATCACTCATGCACACCTTGAAAATGCTTGATGCTAAATCAAGTGTTGAAAGAATTATCACAACAACTTTGTGAAAGGAAATTCTACAATTCCACAATCATACAAAACATATTCGTCCAATCCTTAAAAACACACACACCATATATATTATCAATAACAATGCATAATCATAATTGGTACATTTTCAATAAAAACTAACATAACAACCTCTAATGTTACTTGGCCCCATACCTACAATGATAAACTTGTCAACAAGGTACAAGTGAATTTTTTTTAACATGGAGCATTCAAATTGCTTCCTTGTAATTCAACTTTAGTTGAAAAAAAATTTATGGTTGAAAATACACCCAAACATACCTTGAAGATACATGATGCTACATCAAGTGCTTAAATCATCACAATAGCAGCTTTGCAAAGGAAAATTCCACATTCTTTTCACCTATACAACTAATCTTATAATTGTTCAAGAAAACTTGCTTGAAAAGGTAACAATCTATTGCACTAATCAAACACATGGGACTTCAAATTCAATTGAAACATGCACGAAACATTTCAAAACAATGATCAAAACTTAAAGCTTAAAGATCCAACAAATCATCATTGTAACTACATTTCCCTAATCTTTTCATTTCCCCTACAAGCTACCTATTATACGTCATAGGTAACTTTAGGTTGTGACAATGACACTTTAGGCAATAAAGGTGTATCATTAAGGTTTGTTTGGATGCATTTTTACATCATGTGCTTCATGTCCAAATATAACCTCTTTTCTTTCTTTTTCCTTTTTTTGTGGATTCAAATTGATATGTAGCATTTTGGGGCTACATGACACAAGTTCATGCAAAGCCATTGTAGGTATCAAACTATGCAACATTCAAGATTGTTGTTTAAGGTTTTATTCAATGTGTGTGCCAATTATGATTGCAAATTTTCAACAATAATATGATTTGTGTTTTTTGAAGGATCAACATGTAACATTTCAAATGTTAAAAGTGTGAAAATCCTTTATGGTGCACCACATAGGATGAAAAGGGCTTAGTCCTTATTGTAGTCATTTTTTACCTTATATTTTGATCCCCATAAAAAATGATGAATCAAAAGTTGTCAAAAATTTCACAAAGATTATATTTTAAACTAATACAATTCTAGATTCCATCATAATCATCCATAAATGTGTCTTTACATGGTAAAAAAGACTAGGTAAAAAAGACAAAAAATGGTGACACTATGATAAAATTTTGATAGACTTTAAAAAAAATTTACCCAAAAACAAGAATGAAAGGAGATGATGATGTAGATAGGATGGTGGATTTTAATTATTTATTCCTAATTTATGCATAAGGTGCCAATGGAATCAATTATTGGAATTGTCTAGCAATTACTATTGGGTCTTTTAATTTTAAGGATATATATTAGTGAATTGAATTATGGCAAACCCCACAACATTATTTTTTTTCAATGTTTGTAGTACATCTCCTTGTATAATTAAAAAATTTGAAATGGAAAACATCATATGGGATAAACATTTGAATCACCGCCTAGTTGCAACTTAATCATAATTATTACCTATTAGTAATTACTTAGCTATTTAGTTATTACCTAGCCACCTAGCTTAACTTAAGATATTACTTGTCATTAATTACTTAGTTTAATCTAAACTATTAACCTAACTTATTACTTATTAACTAACTTAAACTAATAATTAATGTAACCTACATGGCACCAAAGCTAAGCCTTGGTTGAATAAAACCAAAACTTAACTTAACCTTGATTAAACTTAACTTAAAGCTTAATTAATATCAAACATCAATATTGAATTTTCCTAACCATTGCATTTTTATCTTGGTACAACCGTACAACCTTGAATGAGAACATAATATATCAACATTAAATATAATTATAATAACTCTTAATAAACCCTAACATACATATAATAAAACTTTAATGTGTACATGTAATATTCTTAGCATATAATACACTCCTAGAAATATATCCCTAATATAGTTAATAATCAAATGGCCTAGACAAATTATTTGCAACTACATTTTGATTATTAATGCAACAAATGTAATTTAACAATCTATTTATGGATGAAAAACATTAAAAAGTCATTCACATGGAAAAATGAAATTTTAAATAGTTATAATATATTCATGGCATACTTGTAGGATAGTTATAAAATTTTCAAATGCGGTTAATAGTTGTCAAAGAAGTTTCAAATGACACATTGTTGATTGCAAAATGATTGGTTGCAAAATACAAAATTACATCTAATGTAATCATCTTTAAATGACATTCCTTCTTTCTATCATTACCCATGATTTCACAAGGAAAACCAAAAAACAAATGTCTTAAAATGTTTTGACCTAATCAAGTTCTCACTAAATTCTTTCCCTCCCAAACCAATACTTCAAAACTTATGTTTTGCACAAGATGGCATCATTTCTATAAAGACAAAATTTGAAACTTCTAAAAGAAAAATAGAAAAATCCATATGAGCATCACCCCAAGTAAAGTTTTAAAAACACATACTTTCAAAGAAAATACTGACAAACAAATAAATATTGTAACTTATATGGACTTATGAAAATATGGTTAAATTTTGACCATTCAAAAGTTCATAACTATCAAATGGCCTAAAGTTTTTAAAAAAAGGTTCTTCATATGAATTTATCATTTTATACTACATCATACATGGAATTGTTGTAACAAATTTGAATTTTAAAAATATTAATTTCTCCATTTTGTGATGTTCCAATGAAACAATTAGTCGATATTTTTGAACTTTTAAAATCAATTATTATTAGCAAATGAATTTTTTTATCAATGAATAATTACATTGCATTAACTAATAACCCATTTAATGGGGTTTCAAATGACAAAAAACATCTCCAATGAGAATTGATTATAAAGTTTAAAAATGACCCATTGTTTGATAAATTGAATAGATGTCAACATCACATAATATCTCAACATTCCTTCAACCCATTTGGCACTCTTATTTCTTTTTAAAAAAAACCATATTAGATAAAGTCTCCAAAACACCAAACTTTTTCAACTACCAACTTTATACTACTACTTATTACAATGTAGACCCACCACCACATGAGAAATAAAATTTTAACAACTAGTTTTCCCCATAGTCTTGCCAAGAAAAAAACCCCTAAAAAAACCTCAATGTCATATATTGCAAGAATTTCAAGATTTTTTTTTGAATATTTAAAACTTTGTAATAGAAATCCTACATTTATTTTTTGCTTGTTTATGTGTTTCAAACCTCTATTGTGAATTCAAGGTCATGGACTCACAACACCAAATCTCAGGTTTGATATTGACATCAACATGACCATATGTTTCATGCCCAATATTGCTACAATATTAATTACCATGATACATATCAACCCATGTTACACTGCAACATGTGTCAAATTTGAAATAGAAAAAATATTTAATTAATACTTGAAATCCATACATTTGACTTATTTGAACTCACACAATTGAATTGATTGATTTTGTGCATTGGATATGTCAACTTGATTTCATGTATTTTGCGCAATTAACTTCAATTATATTGTACCTTGGTTAAACACTTAACATTTTTCAAACATTTACGAGAAAACTTGCAAACTTAAACCCAAACTTGAAAGTTGCAACAATTTCACCCAACATTTTTCTCATTTTATCATTGAAGCTCAACCAAATAATACTAACAAATCATTAACCATATATTTACACACAGTTGTGAAAACACATGGAGGATAGAAAGTTCAAAGTGAACAATTGCACAATAACCAGTCTTGAATGAGCTTAAGAATAAAATTATAACTTTCATGTCAAATTTGTGCTTCAAAAAAAGCACCCGCCAAATCCACAACAATTGAAGTTAGAAAAACTATTATACAATTGAACTTGCCAACAACATTGAAACTCTACTAAAAAACCTAAAGGATCAAAAGTGAACCAAGACCCCAACAAAATAAATAAATAAATGAAAATACACATGCCAAAAATGCTGGAAACATAAACCCCAATGGGAGGAACATACTATGTTGGCATGGGCGGAACATCCTTGGGTTGTTTACATGCCTTCCACGAGGATGAGGATGGTATGGCAGGTTACAAATTCGGCATAACATGATGACGTGGGGGTTACCCAGACAAGACCATTGGGACCATGAAGGGGAAAGGTGATGAAAATGTGTGTGTGTGTTGGGAGGGGGGTGGTGACGGGGCAAAACATGCTGAGTCAACACAGTGGCATATTCTAATGGTGTATTTAAATTTTTTGGCCTATTTAATATTTTCCCCACCCATCTACTAGCCTACTACAAAGCTCATTTGTGAATTAATTAAGCAAGTTTACTTCACAAAATCTATTGCTTAATTGCCAAACTTGGAAAGACCCTTGAATAATGGGGTCATGCACCTAGTAATTTTTTTGTAGAACAACAATTTGGAATTTGGGTTATAATTCATGGGTGTGAACTTTTGAAGTATGTTTATTATTATAATAATAACAAAAGGTTTGGAGTTTGGATTTCTGGAAGACAAATATGTACATAGGATTAGATTTGACTAAGTGTAAGTGTTGGCAAAACCCATTATGGGATAAGTGTCCCATTTAGTTGAGGGGTGACAAGTGGAAGCACTGGGAAAGCAGCTCTTCCCTTAGCCCCAGGTAATAATACCAACTTGTAAGTTGGAACACAAAGAAAACTACCATACTTTTCTTTCTCCAATATCTCCATCAAAACCAACCCTAGAATCTCCACTACAACACGCCATGTATTGTGATGGGCCCTTGAAATCCTACCATGAATCAAACCCCCTAGACACAAAATGTGGTGTCACTAGACCCATATTTACATGGAAGTTGCACCTATTTTGTTCTTGAAAGTGGCAAATTGAATAGACAACCAATTCAAAAGGCCCAAAACATTGAGTAAATTTTTTTTGGAAAGGAACTTAGCACATGGGTCTTGTGCATGCATGTAAAAGAGGGATCAACATCACTTGAGCAAAGAGCACCCATCCTAAACAAGCAATTGACAAGGAAAATCTGGATCTCTGCCTCCACCCGCTTCCACCTACCCATTCTTTGTGACTTGGCTTAGTCAGCTAAGCACATTGTTGCATGGCCGCCACTCTAAACCTATAAACTCCCAAGATGCATTCCTTTATTCTTATTTTCGTGGGGCCAAATTGGTCAGGCGAATTGTACTCATCTCCTTTTCCCAACCGTCTTTCCAACCTTCCCTTCAACTGCCACACCCCTATATCTCTCTATAAATCAATTTTGCCAAGCAACTATTTTTTTAAAACAACTCAATTTTTAATTCAATCATATCACCCAAAAAAAAAGAAAAAAAAGAAAAAACTTTTGCGAAACACAAAATGTAGGTATCACTTCCTCACTTGATGTTGTTGGTAGTTGAATTATGATCTCTATTATGAACCCCCATGATATTAGAACTTTGGCACTTAGTAATTAAAATAACATAACACTAATGAAGGAGTCCCCTTGTTTTCGATTCCACATCTCCGTTTGAAAATAGTGCTTTTCTCCTAATAAAGTGTCCCCCCCTTTACATCAAACTTTTCCCCCCTTGATTATAGTGCAGATGGATTTCCTTGTCCACATAATGTCATCAAGATAAGGTGACAAAGGCAATTAATTATATGGACACAAAACATCGTATTAAGCTTCCAACCACACCATGAGTATTAACTATTAACCCACCAATTCCAAGCATACCAAGGTAAGAGCTAAAAGCCTTACTTCTAGCAAGCAAGTGGGTGCAAAAAGCACACTACTTTCATGGATGAAACCCATCTAATCTTTCAAACAATATGCTTGTTTAGTTGGCCATTTCATCTAACACACAAAAATTTGTGAAAAATGTCAAATTGAAATTTAATCACCCATAGTTGACATCTATCTATGAAGCAAGGTATTTTGTTTTGTATTGTAATTATGAGATCCACTGAACTGGGATGCTTCAGATCATGTTCTTGGTGTCTTTGGAAAGCTCTAGCCGATGAGGTGTGCATGGGCTTTGGTTCCATGACGTTTGGACTTGTGGTGCAAAAGTTCTTAAATAGTGAATAAATTTTTCACTGAAAATTAATGTAAATTAAATTGTAGCTGAAAATTTTGAAGGGATTGGAACGTGTCTTGGGTGTTTTTGGAAAGATCTTGATGAGCAAGATTTAATGAAATTTATTTGGTAAGATTTGGATTCAGAATGTGGGAGATGTTTGATTTTTAACTGATTTGTGCTGCTGAAAATTCAAATAAATTCCAAAAAAAACCAGGTTTTTCGGAAGGAAAAACCAGTTGAGGATGTGGTAACACTTGGGCCAACGGCACAGGCCAAACTAGTAATAGTGAAATGAACATGGGGATTGGAGCCCCTAGGTGACAACCCATTTGACCCAAATAAAAAATATATATTTTCTAGTAAAAGGACATTGAGAAGCTTATTTTGGAAAGTGGTAATTGATTATTCAAAAATTAAATTTTATTGACTCCCACAGGTTTTGGTACTGGTAATATAGTTGAGTTCTTTCACTTCTCTTATATGACTTTTCTTTTTTCCAACGAATGAAGAAGGCTTGGTTGCTCATCATTTGGATAATGTATTATGAATATTTTGGGTGGGTTGTTGCTTACACTCTCTCAAGCACATGCCCCCCAACTGTTTCCCTTTTTGCCTAGTTTTTTTTAAAGTTTTCTAAGTTGTCCTTCATGTTTTTGTGTTCAGTTCTTCTATTGATTAGCACATTGCGAAATGATGCAACCCCAAAATATTAAAAAATACATGACATGTGAGAGTACCGAGTGATCCAAATCATTTGAATTTTTCATCCAAAATCTTTGACAGAAAATAACAATAATAATGATAATAATAATAGTAACAACAACAAGCAACTTGTCATATAATTAATGGCTACACTTCAAATGACATCCATAAGGATGATAAATATTCAACAAACTGAATTGGAAACACATTGTGGGTAGCAAACAGCCCAAGTAGATCTTTCAGTTATGAAAGGAAAAAAATATTGCATTAGTGGTGGGACTCCACATGACAACCCTAGAATGTAGGGACATGGAACTTTGGCCTTTCTTTAGGTGCGCATCCCAATGTCTCTCTCTAGACTTATAAGGTGAAAGGGCGAAGCCAACAAATAAACTGAAGAGCTTTGGATTCAATTTTGTGTTGAATGAAATTTACAAATCCAACGGTCATAAGCTTCAAAGCCTAGACCACCAAAACAATAGACACCTTTGATGACGTAAAGAAGTAGACATAGATAAAAGAAATGAAGTTGGGGGGGAATAAAAAAAATCAAAATTCCCAAAGAGAAACAAACTCTGGGTGGCACCCACCTACCTACCTACCTACCTACCTACCTAACCACTTTTTATCATTGAGGTAACTTGTTGATTTTTTTTACTGTGGCACCCACTTGACGTATAGGAGATATATACTGTGGTTAAAGGATATATACTACAGTTAAAGCTGGGTCAGCTGTGCTGCATGGGTGGGAGAGTCGGGGTGGCACCTGACAAGTAAGTATAACTGCTGCTCTTTTTTAACCTTTTGGCCTTTTGGCCTTTTTCTCAAATATCACCCAATTGGCCCATTTGCATGGCACAGTGTTGTGCTCCATCAATAATAATAGTCAAAGATGGCAGGGGTAGGAAAAAAAAAAGGTTAATTCCACTGGATTGATTTCTTCCATTTGTTCTCCAAAAATAATAATAATAAATATAAATATAAGTATAAATAAATGAATAAATAAATAAAAACAATGTGTGCAAGTATGGCGATTTTTAAAAACACAAATGGGAATATTTTGACAGATTATTCCTTTTTTTTTTTCTTTTTTCGCATTTTGGCGAAATCTTGCACACGCACGCACAAATACAAATAAAAAACGGAGTGTGCGAGTGGGTTACGAAAAAGTTTTCTTATTTATAGCGTTGTAAAAAGTTAAAATTTCAGTGTAGGCTAAAATGAAGAAAAAGTAAAAGACGGTAACAAAAAGGTGGTTGGCGACATGGTCTTGAACCCGGGTGTTTCCCGGGTGACCCGGTTCACTGCAGAAGCCAGGAAGAAAGGAAGGAGCGCCGTAGCGAGAGAGAGAGGGAGAGAGAGAGAAAGAGAGAAGAGAGCGCGCTAGCGAGCGAGTGTGATGCAGAGCTTTGCGCTCATTTCGCTCTCGATCGACTGAATTTTTCAGTGTTTTGCTGCCCGATTTGCCTCCATTCTGTGCCGGGTTTGGTTTCTGAGCTTCGTGAGGTGAATTTCACTTTTTTATTTCGCTCGATTTGTTGTTTTTATACGGCTTTTTCATGCTACTGTTCCGCGGAGAGACTATATTAAGACGCAGCCCCCGGAATTCATATATTGCATCACTGCAGAGAGCTGATATCTCTCGTGTGCATTTCCTTGGTTTTCTTGAGGGAGTCAGTGGTTGGTCTTTTTTGGAAGGTTTCTTCTTGAGGAAGATGGAAATGAGTTTTGGTTGCCATCACGGTTCCTTCTGGTTTTATTTCTGGTCTGTGGAATTGCTCGGATTCTATGTCCCCGTACTGCGAGCTGCCGCGGCTTCTCTTGTGGTGTAGTGTGCCTGGTTGGCTGGCTGCTGCTGACTGACTGTGATCTGAAACTAGGAGCAGTCCAGTGCGGAGGATGAGCCCAGACGTCTAGGTAGGTGCGTTGCAAGGAGCTGGAGAATCGAGGAATGTACGAGGTTTTTGTTTAGAGCTTCGGTAGTTGTAAATTCTTCTGTTCGCATGATTGTTGCGTAGCATGGTGTGCAGAATTGATCTGTGACTTGCTGAAATCTCGGCAGTATTACAGGGAAGCTTTGTTTCTCTAGTAGCCTCAAGAGGAGGGAGCATTTCCTACTTCCGATCTGTAGAAAAATGTTTCCAACAGTCTGTGTTCAAGGTTGCTTTTCACTAGCGTTTGGTCTTATTGATTTGTTGTCGAAACAAAAGTTGGAAAGCTCGGAAGAGAAAAGAGGAAGAGGAAGAGAGAGAAGAAGAAACAGAAGAACGAGGACTAGAGCACGACTCGGAAAAAGGTTTAGGAGTAGTGAATCTAGAATGAGGAGACGCAGGGAGGTCCAAGCGAAAGTGTGCCTGCCTGACTTGTCGAAGATCGATCGTTCACAATTTCTTCAGGCAGTGAGAGACGTGCATGTGTTGTAGATTCTTCTGCACTTCCGCCTGCAGAAGATTCGTGATTTCGTAGTTCTTCCTGGAGACGTATCTTCGAATGTTCATAATCCGTCCGTCAGGCCACAGTTTAAGGGTGATCATCGGGTCATCGCAGGAGAAGAGAGTCGATCTGGCGTCGTCGTCTGAACAATTGTCTTCAGTCCTTGGACATTTGTTGTTGTCTAGTTTCCGCGATTTCGTTGAACTGTTGTTGTATAGGAGATAGCTCTCTAACTGGCCGGCTTGAGCATCTGAGCGCATGCTCTTTCTTTCTTTCTTGATTTGTTCCAGAGCAAAACCTCCTTCAGAATTTGCTGCTAGCTATTGCGTCGTGCTCTGTTTTCTGTCGCTGCATGCAAGTCGTTTGTCGAAGTCCGTGTGTATTGTATGATTTCCTTCTTACTGAATGGTTCTTGGAAGGTCTGGGACACGCAGAGTTTCGGTCCTTCTCTTGCAGCGGACGACAAGAAGCTCGAATTTGCATCTTCTATAGTCATGGTTGCCTGGGGACGACGTTCTGATGTTCTTCTTCAAGTAGTTCAAGAGCTTTGCTAAAAGGGCTCTTGGGATTCTTTGACAGGTTTAGACTCAATTGTGTTGGTGACAAGCTGCTGCTGCTGGTGGGAATGGCCGCCATTCTGAAGCAAGACCCTCCAAGGTGCAGCTTCAAGGAGGAGAGTACATTTTATCTCTGAGAAAGCACGCGGTAGTAGAGTCTGAGCAGCGATACATATATCCACAGAAGAAATTAGCAGCGCGTGCTCCTCACGAGACTTCTCTTTTTCTGCTTCTTCTCGATGTCAGGGGTGAGCGACCTTCTGTTTCGGTACGAACTGACCGCGGAGTGCCTGGCGGAAGCATGCCTTAACTATGAGCAATATAGTTCTGTAATGGATCCATACGCTGAAGACGATGATCTAGAGGTTTTCTTCTTCTCCCCCTTATGTACCTCAAGCTCCCTCATGAGTACAGGGGACGTTCACACTCTTTGCAATCACAACTAGATTGCATTGCAAAGTTTAAATAAAAATGTCGTATGTGAATGTTTTGAGAATTTGCCTCCAGTGCATGACCAGAGCAACTACGTCCCACCCACAGTAGGGATCATGAGGTCTTGTCAAATGGGTGACGGTGCTTGTTCTTGTGGCTAACACAAGAACACTATTTAGAGGAGCTACATCTTTCTGTTGGTCTCAGTTTAAACCAAACCCTTGAAGTGTAAGCTGCTCGGAAGTATTTTGCAAGGTAATATCACCAACACAGGTCGATGGGCAGAAGGTAATAATGCTCTAGGGTTTTTTCTGCATCTGGAGCTCAATGTACTGGGGGACATTGTGCTCCATTTCTGAGCTAGAAGAGTTTTTCTTGATAGATGGAATGAGTACTTGACATGTGGAGGACAATGTACGGATCAAGTTATTTCGTGACCCAAGCTAGCTTGCTCATGACACAACCTGCACCAGGTTTAATCTGGTTTTCTGTCCTTCAAAGAGAACTGAAGCTCTGATGGTACAAGCTAGGACATCATCCTTTGATTGATGGTTTCCATCATAGATCTCTTGTTGTTTTTGGTTTCTTATTTAAGCTTGTCCAGGTATAATACTGTGACTACATGAATTGATTCTCTTGCTGTATGATAGCATCATGGGATATGATATATCTATCTGGTTAGCATTTTCAAGGGTCACTGTCATATTGTCCCTTTGAATTTTCTGGGCAACGAGTACTGCAGATGAGAAAGATGAACAGGAGACTTAGGCAGCCAAGGAGTTTGCATGTCAGATTCAGAATTGGAAATTGTGAGGTTCCAGAGTGGCAGGTTTCTGGTCTGCAAACATGCCATAGTACTGTCTTGAAGAAGGTTCGTTAGAGAGATGAGGTCAGAACCATCTCCCTTGGTAACATCTTGTATCATGAGTTCTTCAGCTTGGGACTCCACAGCATGGTCCAGCAGTTGGATCTTCATATGGAAATGACACTGTGGTCTGCATGGCCTTTGTGTTCTCACATTTGTGTGTGGTATGGATCATGGCAACCAGGAACTGTTCCAAGGTGCATTTTCAACATTCTTAAACATGGGCAAGGAGGAGGGTGTTGGGATGAAAACAAATGAGGATTCAATGCATAGGAATGGATTCAGAGCAGAAGAATTGCTATATCTCCCTCAACAAGTTGAATTTTCCATCCCTGGTACCCCATATGCAAATGGTGACTCTCAGTTGTACATGGAGCTCAATGGAGTTGTGGCAGGCCTAACCTCTCCTTCTGGTTCTTCTGTGAGCATGAATAGCTCAGATTCCCCAACAAATGGGGCATCTGAGAATATGAATGCCCTTTTCCTTGAGCATACACCATGTTTTGGTCCACAATCATTCTATAGACCTGAAGTCTTTGATGCCAGTGGATATTTCCAACAAGGTGGTCAGTCCACTTCTGCAGCAGGAGTGATTCCTGTCAGTCCTGGAATTGAGTCATGTTTCCCTTCGTCTTCTCTACCTTCTCTCCCCTCCTCCCCTATGGTGCCACCCCCAGCACAGCCACAACCAAATGGGAATGAAGAATTGTCCCAGTATTATTCTTCATCATGTCAAGATATGCCAAGCTCACCCATTGGAGGGATTGATGGGATGCCATGGGCACATTTGCAAATTGACACATCATCTTCTGCATTGAGTGTAGATTACAAAGATTCTGCGGATGTGATGCATTTGGGAGAGCAGAATGTCATTGTCCCCATTCAACAGCAACTGGACAATTTGCTTCAAACAGAAGAGTTAGATATTGTTGATTATCAATTTGGGGTAAGTTTGTTTCTTGGCTTTCCATAGACATCATGATTTTGGGTGTCATTCCTCATGTTGCCCTCATAGTTTTGCGGTGATCTTGGAATCTGTGAATGTATGCAATCACAGAATTTGTGTAAGATTTGTGCATGCAGCACCTGGATGTTATGAGGCCTGTGACATGCATCAGGTCTTCTTTTTCCCTTCATTCTGGACTGATAGGCAGATGGATATGGGTTGAATTTGCAGCTGGAAACTGGATCCAACAGTCGATCATCACTGTTGCGAAGCCAAAGTAGCCACACTTTGGGGCAGGATCGACCTCCAATGCACCCACTCTCACCACAGAGTGAATCTTCATTCAGCCCAGGGAGCTTAACACACCCTGAATTTACTGGGCAGCTCACAAGTCCAGTGTCTAAATTGCAATGTCAGCAGTCAGATTTACAAGACATGGCTAGGGCAGCTCTCATGGCAGCACCATCTATGCGCCGTGCTCAAAGTACAGGAGACCTTCAGGTGAAATCCTTTATCTCTTTGCAATGATTGTAGTTTTTGGATGAACAGCACATAATTTATGAGGTTCACTTGAAAGACTTATGGAACCAAGAGAGACTAAATTAATTCAGAAATCCCTCTTGAAGAAAAGGAAAGGTGAGTCCTTACTAATTTTCATGGTCATTCGGTTGCGAGATTGTGTACAGAGGTCAACAGCAATGCAGGTTGGAGGGGGGAATTCGTCCCCTGTATACGGAATTGACACCAAGAGAGTTGGCAGGTTTACACTGGAGGAGCGCAGACAGCTGCTGCAAAGATTTCAGCAAAAGCGAGCACAGCGGAACTTCAATAAGAAGATCAAGGTAGATCTTTTACATCTATGCTCATGTAATGTCAAGCTTCAGTGTGTGACTTAATCTGACACTTTGGAAGTAACATTTGCAAGAGTATGGCCATGCTCTTCTTGTTGCATTTGTTTTGGACTGCTCAAAACTGACACAACACCTGTACTTCAAGGTGTTTTGGTGTAATTTTTCTGTACAATCTTACTGGAAATTTTTCTAGTACATGAAGTGATGAATTGCACCCAAGCCTTCTATGTAGGACTCTCTGTGCCTCGGGCTTAGATGCTTGCTTGTTTATGGGAAGGCTGAAATGAAATGGAGCTAACTCTCACAAGCTTGCAAACTGAATGAGGATACTATTGACCTTTTTCTTAGCAAAAGCTTCTTGAATGCTAGCCATCATCAAAACTGAGTTTTCCTGTTGCTTCCAGAAATTTGGCAGAAACTCAGGATATAGATTTCGATATAATTGTTTGCCCAGAGTTTGAGCAGATTATTATATACTAATCTGCACCCAGTGCTGTGAGTTGTCGAAGGCAGTGGGGAGTAATGGCAAGTAGTCACTGCCATTGATGATGAAGGCGATGGTCTGTTACTTTTTGAGTGACATTTTCAAGTATGAGAGCAGTCATTCTTGTCGTGTTTGTTTTTATTTGGCTGGAACTGGCACAGAATTTCCTTGAAAGTGTTTTCGTGGAGTCTTCTCTGCAATCTCATCGATATATTTGGTGTGTGTTGCAAAGAAAAGTTTTGCTTAGGTAGGAGACTGGACAAGTGGCTCTTGTCTTGTCGCAAAAAAATGTGTCTGTTTTTCACAGTGCATCTTGCAGTGAGATTCCACTGGTTTTGGGGTACACCAATATACTTTCTTGAAGGCCACAGTGCAGAGACTTGATAAGGCCTTCCCCCACTTGAGGTTTGTGTTTTTCATCCTGTGTATAGAACATTGTTCCATCTTGAGGCCTCAAGGTTAGATTTTGCTGTTTAGAAACTTGGAAGTTTGCAGATTTCTGTTTTGAAATACATATGGTCTGTGCAGTATGCATGTCGCAAATCGCTAGCAGATAAGCGTCCACGAGTTCGAGGTCGCTTTGCAAGAAATGATGAATCCACAGAACATCCTTCCCATGGCAATGGTCATAAGCTCGAAGATGATGATGAGGTAAGCAGAACAATCTCTATCCAGGTTCCTCTGTGTCTTCATTTTGCTTAGAGATGGGTGAGTGGACTCCTGTACAATACACTATTTTACCAGCACCTGAGAGGCTTTGCATGCCACCAGTTGCTGTTGTAGCAGTACAATTACTGTTTTACCACTTGTAGGAGGGTCATAACAAGGGAGGTGTCAAAAGCAGCAGATTGAATCTCAGATCTTAGCATGAAGTCAAAACTCTCCAGTTTTCTTTTCTCTTTGTCTCTTCATATTTCCTCATTTGGTCTCTTTTGTTTAGTGAATTTAGTTCCTTCTGTGTAGTTTCCTTGGTCATTGCTTTGTCTTTGTGGCATAAGAAGGTTTTATGGTTTCCTTAGTCATTGCCTTCTCTTTGTGCCATAAGAAGGTTTTAACAGATGAGTAATAGATATGCATTTACATCAAATAGGTGCAGGTCGACACTGTCATGGGAGAGGATGATGAATTTCTGATGCATCAAAGCTCTTCAGGAGATTTGTCAGAGCTACTGGAACCGCCTGTCAAGCTTGAGAGGCTTGACCCATAGACCATGCACATAATGTTTTGAGAGTTCACCTCTCTCAGCATCCCACGCTCAGCAGCAGCTTAACAACCCTGCAGCATTGGAAATTAGCTGCTACAAAAATTATGTGGTGGTATATACGCAAAAGAGGAGGTAGGCATTAGTAAACCAGGTATAATATCTCATGTTGGTTTAGAGATTGAAATTTCCCTTTCAGATGTGTAGGAGCTCTTTAATGCCTTAATTGGTATGTATATTGAGCTTAGAATTCCAAGTTTAATAGTGTGTGAGACCATGGACCAAAAGATAGCAAGAAACCACATGCATGTGGTGGAGAAAAAATATGCAAGAAGTGGGAGAGTGCACAAGAATCACAACCTAGTGTGTCATGCTGCAATCTCACCAAAATCTTCACACTGTAAACAGAATCAGTTTTGTGTGCCATACTTATTACTTGATGTACTATATTTTATTTGTTCTTTTAAAAAGTGGTGGTGCTCTCATGGAACCTCAAGTCCCACCTTGGATAATCAGGAGGTCACCATTGACACCCATTTGGGAGTACAAAGTGGGGAACACATGGAGGTATATCTTCAAAGCAGAAGGTATCTTTGTAAAACCCCATGTCTTTTCCCAAACTGCATTGTTGTTGAGTAGATATATAATGATAATTATTCATATTTATTCAGTTAATGTATGTATTCACAATTTTTGCAGATTCATTAGTGGCTGAATTCTCACCGTTCTTGCTTTTATTTTAAATGGTTTTGAATGACTACTGAAATGGTTTCAAATGATATACTAAATTAAATGTATCCCCAAAAAAAACCCACTATGGGAATTTTTTGGCTTTCTGAAAACAGATCAGATGTAAACCTTGTCAGACTTTATTGAATCTACTTGTAAGGCAGCCACTACAAAACAAAGAAGATGAAGTTTTCATTTGTTCTCACATTTGTGGAATGTTCACCCATTGTTACTGTGAACTATGAGTTCATTCCTGTGGTAACCTCATGGAACATTTCTTATTTTGTCTATTGTTGGTTTAAACCAATGTTGGGTGTGGTGTATAGGCATGTGCCTGGTATCAACACTCGGGAGCTAGGACCCTACCAGTCTCTCAGGAGCTGAGGCAATATCAGCCTCATAGGTTATACCAGCTTGCTAGGGACTTGAGGTAATACCAGCCTAGTACCAGTTTTATACCAATCTCAATGAATACAGCAATGAATCCCTTGCACGGTGGTGGCTCTTGTTTGTCTATAGGATTTGGGGTGTGCCATATTGCAGCCTAAACCTTAAACTTGAGTATATTGCAGCTGAAGCAAATGTGAATATCACATTCATGAGTGTCCAACTTCTTGAACGCAGTAGTACAACGCAGATTTGCCACACCTTTGGAATAGCCTCTGCCAACCTGAACCTATTGAACAAAAATGATGAATTATCACAAACATTTGTTTCAAAAAATTGTTCCAAACATTGCCATGAATAGGTTTTACGACTATAAGTGGATAAGCAATTAAAAATAGTATAAATTACAAGTTTGAATTAATTACAAATTACATAAACAACTCATAGTCGATAAAGACCAATCATTCATATAATGGCATTTATGGCATAATGTCAATAATAAAATCAATGCATAAATGATACCTCACATTATTTATAACTATTGAAATGCATGAGTAATAATGAATTGGATCATAAAAGAGATATATGGTTCACTCTTTCACAAAAGAAGTTGTGCACTCACAAGTACCACAAATGTCTTTGTAGACTTAAAGTGGAAAATACAAAGGCACCAAGTTCATTGTTATAAAAGAGTTAAGGATGTTGGAATGACATCTGATAGATTATTTAATCATCAACAAAGGCAATACAACTATGATCAATCCATTCATAACTATTGATTGAAAAGCTTTGTTGTGTTGTACATTTTAAAACTTCAATGGTTATTTATTTAAAGAAACACAAGTAGTTTCTTTGTTTAAATCATTGCAAATCATTGGAAGCTTTCTCGAATCTAAACCTCTCCCATTTAATTTTATTCCAAATGATTATCTTCCTTGAACAAAGCAATTAACCCAAGCAAGGTTCCATATTTTTTCAATGTCGAAAAAGGTTTTGTCTACATCTTTCAACAATGGGTTTTGACATTGATCTTCATAACTTTAATGGGTTGTGGTTGCCAACTTGAATCACCTTTAAGAATTTATGGCTTGAAGATAAGCCCATCACAACATTCATTGTGGTTCAAGTAGGCAATTTGCTACATGTTGGCAACATTAATGAGGTAGTGAGAGATCCAAGTTTTTGTGTGGCCTTAGAGGTGGATCAAGGCCAGGTTGCATAGCTGAAGATTAAAGGTTTAGCTAAGAAGTTGATTGTGTTTCCTATTACCTATGAACATACTTATAAGGTGTATATATTGTCTTGTTTTTTCACAAAAGGTTGATGTTTGCCCATTAAAGCAAATGAAAAGAATGGTGGTGGATGTCACCTTTGGGGTATTCTAAAAGTCAATTGAATCGTTGGGAGCAAAACTTGTATGCCCATGCAAATGCAAAAGGTGTCACAGAAGGGAAATTAATGCCATGCAAAGAACAATGCTCAAGAAAAGACACTAATGGCGTTACAATTGTGTGTCAAAAGAAAAAAAGGATACACCCCAAAGGAGGGCCCATTGGTAGCATTGAAGTAGGCATGGATCGAATCAATGAAGGCCTTTAATCATGATAAAGGTCTAAAGGAAACAAAAATTCATAGCCCAATCCTTCCTTCCTTTCTAAAAAGTTGATCAAGGTCTTATTAAGATAAGCACTCACCTTTGTAAACTTCCTCACCTCACAACACAAGTTAGGCCAAAGCTTGCAAATGATAGCTAGTGTGTTTGGGTGTGAAGTCCCTATCATGTCATCTCATCATAATGTTGAAAATCAAGTTGAAGAGGCTCAAGTCATCTCCAAAAGAGCCTTTGCAATAAGATGCAAATAACATTAATATGTTAAATGCTTATGATGACAACATATATTGTGGTGATTGCAAGGGGCTACATTTTATTCATGGGAACCATGTGAACTATTAAGGGCAAATCATGTAACTTGCACCTTAGCAATTGATCCATGGAAACCACTTGGCCACCCTCTTTCAAAGAAGGCCAATGCTACAAGTTGCCCACCACAAACTAAAATGAATCTTCATTTTATGATCTATGCAGGTGGAATTTGAATGAAATACATGAGAGAAACGAACAAAAAATCTTCCCTTAACCATCATCAAGTTTCCAATTGAATATTTGCGTAATGTTTTCTAATGCAAAAGGCCTTAACAAAAATGTTAAGGTGCTATAATTACGAAATTATATTCAATCCTCAGTGCCTAATATAAACATTTTGGCAATTCAAAAACACAAATTGAAAGTGAATAATGGTGATTCATTTGAAAGACAAACATGGGGCAACAATCAATGTGAAAAATTTTGCATGCATCTCCAAGGTATATTTTGAAATATATATATATATATATATATATATATAAGATGCATCCAATGAATCCAAAAAGAGGTGCAAATTATAGGAAGATATGTTTTTTAATCTCCCTATAAATTGTAGGTGGATAGTTTTAGGAAACTTTAATGGAAAACACTATGAGAAACCATGTCCATTGGACCCATATAACCTATAACTAGAGCTCCAAAACAATCAATGTACAATTACACTACAACTAGAAAATGGAAATGGGCAATTAATATATCAAATGTCACATTAGAAAATCAATGAATTGTACTTTAATTGCAACCTAGTTTTAAGTGGGACACCTATATGGTGTAATGTATGCATCATACATATGGATGTAATCAATCATGTTTGATTTTTTAACAAGTTACATTTTAATTGCATGCAACAACTACATTACAACTAGTGTAAATATAACACATAATCAGCAATTGCATTGCAACTAATGTACAACATTGACACATATGATCATGTCATATGTACACATTTCCCACACCCATTAGATATGTCACTTGTAATTAGTTGTCAAATATGATTCCCATTGATGATACTAGTTGTGTACTATGTTGCAATTGTAACAATGTCAATTTTTCACTATTTTGTGATTGTTCTTCAACTATTAATTATTAATAATTTTTAGAATTCATACTTAGTCCTTTATGTTTAATAATGATTTTTTTCAATAATTCATTCACTATTACATATTAATTAATATTTTAAGGTTTAATTTCAAATAATTAATTAAAATAAAATAACTAACTATTTAAAATATGAACTAAAAAATATAATGGATGGCAAAGACCAATATTTCAAAAGAAGAAAATTCATCCAAAAATTCCCATGGTGTCACATGTTAGATTTTGATGGATCAATGAAAAATGACGTGAAGATGACATTACCATGGTAATTGCAAACTAGTCACTAGAGTTACACAATAGTTATTCATACATAGTTGTAATGAAGTTCCATATGTATATGATTTCACATGTATAATGAGCTGCATCCGTTGTAATTCTCAAAATATTCAGTGGGATTGTTCAAGATATGTGTTATTTTGAATGCAAAGTATTTAGTATGTGGAATGCAACTTAAATTTCATTATGTTACATGATAAACACAATCTAACCTCACACATACAAAGCAAAAAAATGTTGCACCCTTGTTTGTGAAAAATAGCTTTTATATGTAGCATTTTCTTAAATGCACAACATTCAACAATCCTCAAGTTTTTAGCACAAATTATAAAATGTGACAAGTTAATATAGCATGTACTTTATTTTGGTGATTTTTGGGTGCAACATATAAAATGGGACATGTTTCATTTTGTAATGGAAAACACAAATTATTGTCAAATATGAAATCTAAAGAAAAATATTGTTGACCTCTTGATCATGAAAGATAACACTCAACAATTTCTTAATAGACTTGAAAAGGATAACATTATAAATCCTTCCCTATTCACCACAAAAAAGCTAACACATCTTCAACACAAAGTAACACCGTTTTTGAATGAATGTATATCAAATTGACAAACAAGGAAAAAGTTGTTGTAACACTAACAACAATATAAAAAAAACATGAAAATAGAGAAAAACATGACATTATTGAATGGAATAACTAAATGCCTAAATTCTTAGACCATAGTGTGATAACAGATATCCCAATTCAACTACTACCAGGCTAACAACACATAACAAGTCCATAGTGAGAAAGGAAGGTGGATCTATTTGTGAGGGAGAAGTTTAAAACGTAAAGAAAGTGATAATAATTCTCCCAAAAACAAAAAAACAAAAAAAAACACTGCATATGAGTACTGAATTTCTTCATATTGTGAGCCTATGATAATTATGATGAAATTCAACAAATCAATTTCATATTTTCACAAAATTTGATTTCAAAATTTATGGGATTATTAATGTCCAAACTAACTAACCCTAGGGTGAGGTACAAACTAGAAATAGACAACAGAAGGGGTTCTGGCACATTTACCAATTTGTACAATCTGTTGAATTTAGTCTTTTGTTGCTGCAATCAGTTGTAGGATAGTTAGTTTTGGGTTTCTTTTTTAGTTTGGCTTTCAAGTTGTTGTTGCTGATCTTCAACAAAGAAAAGGCCAATAAATGGGGGTTAGCATGGTAAAGCTCAAGTGATCCTTAAGTTATGCTTGGAAATGTTTCTATAGTGGAGGACTCCACCTAACCCTAAATGTACCTTAACTTTGGCCCTTCTTTTCTGGGTGCATCACAATGTCTCTCTCTACCTTGAAGGCCAGAGCAAATTATTAAGATTAAAATGGAAAATACAAAACCATGTGTGCAAACAACACTCAGATTCTGCTAAACAGTAGCCTCCTCGTCACAGTGAAATAAAAAGCTTAAACCCTAAACCCCAGCAAGTTTCTTTTTCTGTCTTTTCCTTTTTGAGCTTTTGCTTGATTTCTGGTGAATGTGTGCTCTTTGCCATTCGGTTTTGCACTCTAAATGCTCTGCCGCAGATGGTTTGTCGTTCTGCCTTTGTTTGTTTCCCTGACACGTATCATCGTTGTTTGTTTGTTGCAGGTGGTTTCTTTCTTTCTCCCCCCCGCCCTTTTTTTTTTGGGTTTACCTTTTCCCCCCATTTCTGGGCATGTGTATGGAGATCGTCATTCTGTGAAGTGCGTTTGCATCATCCTCGTTCTTTGTTTCTTTACTTCTACCTTTGTTTCTGGCGGGAATCCATTCTTTTGTTTGATTGCGTCATCTGGGCTGATGACGAGGTATGCACTGCTCGTGATCTGCGTCGCAATGGTCCCCACAGGCAAAAACTGTGACGAAATTTGCCCGACGGCACGTACTTGTGAAATGAAGAAGAATATCCATCGCGAATTTGCGCGAGAAAGAAAGAACGCAACGGGTTGGATTGAATGCATCAGAAGACGGAACGGATTTGCCGCAAGATTTCGCTCTGTTGCTGAGATCTCGCTTTCTTTTATAATAAGTTGCCGTTATGTTTGTTTCTCCCTCCTGCACATTGATTGATCCGCACACCGGAGAGGAGTGGGAGAGGAGCAACAAAGCAATTGACGCCATGTCAGAAAGAGGGGACATGAATCTGCTCCCCAAATGTGAGGCAAACTACGCGCCTTTGACTCCCCTGCGGTTTCTGGAGAGGGCCGCGAGTGTGAACGGGGATCGAGTTTCAGTGATTTATGGCGAATTGAGCTACACATGGACGCAGACGTTCGAACGCTGTCGGTGATTGGCCTCAGCAGTTTCAGGCTCGCATCAGCTGGCGACACGGTACTAACTCCTTCTGCAATTCTTTTTTTCTTCAAAAGATTTTTTCTTTTTTTATTTATTATTTTCCCCTCTCCTTTGAGACTTTCCCTGCTGCATTTCATCATCATGTCTGCTGAATTCTTTCTTGCATTTCGGAAGCTCCACAGCATTATAAGAATGCTGAATTCTTGCACTTCCTGAAATCTGAAAGCATGTTGAAATGCTTACTACTCTCACTCCACTGAATTTCTTGTAATTCTGAACTTCCTAGGGTTCTGAGACTTGAATCAAAGTGATAGTGTTCTGCACACAATTCATTCAATCAGTGATATTTTTCCCTTTCTCCTTTCTAACAATGCTGCTGCTGTTTTTGATAAATTGGGTTGAATTGTGGTTGTGGACAAGATTTCTGTAGTTGCGCCCAATTGCCCAGCAATCTACGAGATGCATTTTGGGGTTCCCATGGCAGGGGTAGTGCTCAACACGATGAATATGCGGATTGATGCTAATGCCATGTCTGTTTTATTCAGTCATTGTGAGACAAAAGCCATCTTTGTGAACTTGGAATATCTTCCACTTGTTCATAAAGCTCTACAGATATGGTTATCATCTTCACAACCACCTGGAAAAAGACCACACATTGTTGTTATCGAAGATAGATGCATCGGTAGTGGGACTGGATCTATGATGTCATCCAAGAAGAAATACCTGGCAGGGTGGGGGCAGTTGGTGGAGTATGAAGAGCTGTTGCAGAATGGGGGACCCACAATTTGTTATCCAGTGGCCTGCAGATGAGTGGGACACAATCTCTTTGAATTACAGATTTGGTACAACTTCACAACCGAAGGGTGTACTTTACCATCACAGATGTGTTTTGATCATCTTCTCTCTAACAGTATACCAGCAGCTCCAGCAGAGGAGCCTCTCCCACCTTTCTTATGAAGAACTCATGGGTTCCGGATCTTGAGTTCTTGCCTTAGAAAGAATAGATGAGAATTGACCAGTGTTGCATCATGCACTTATTCTCCTCTTGTTCTTTTGCAGTCTGTTGATGTTCATCTCTATCTCTTATTTCCTCTTCAGTCTTTGTTTTTAAGTTCTCGATGAACACAATTGTTGGGTCAACAGAGTCTCATGCTAAAATAGCACAAGCACAACATTTATCTCATATTTGCTCTTTTATGTGGGATATTGATGACAGGGGCACTTATTTGATGAGCCTCATTGCTGTCCGTATCATGGAAATGAATGAGAACTCTGTCTTCCTATGGACAGTTCCAATGTTTCACTGTAATGGTTGGTCTTACACATGGGGGGTTGCAGCACTGGCAGGCACCAACATAATCATCCGGAGTGTGGATGTAAATTTGATGTATGAATTGATTGCAAAACACAAAGTGACCACTTTCGGTGCTGTTCCTACAGTCTTGAACATGATTGTGAATGCAGAACAGCACATCAAGAAGCCACTTCCTGGAAGAGTCAAAGTTAGCACTAGTGGTGCACCCCCTCCTCCTTCAGTTATAATTCAAATGGAACAAGAGGGCTTCTCAATTTTCCATGTTTATGGCCTCACTGAAGCTCATGGAGGACTTCTTGCATGTAATTGGAAACCTTAATGGGATGATCTTCCTGTTCAAACTCAGGCACGTCTCAAAGCCCGTCAAGGAGTTCTTCATGTAGGCCTACAGGCAGTAGCAGTTCTGAATCCATCTACAACAGAACCTGTTTTATGGGATGGAGTTACAGTTGGCAAGATTATGGCCAAGGGAAGCACGATTATGAAAGGATACTTGAAAGATCAGGAGGCCACAAGACGTGCATTTGAAGGTGGCTGGTTTCATACTGGTGATCTGGCTGTAGTGCATCCAGATGGGTATATAGAGGTCAAGGACAGGTCCAAGGATATAATCATTTCTGGTGGTGAGAACATAAGCTCGATTGAAGTGGAGTTTTGCTGTATCAGCACCCTGACATTTTTGAAGCTGCAGTAGTGGCCCGACCCGATCCATTCTGGGGTGAGACTCCTTGTGCATTTGTAAAACTGAAAGAGACTGGAAATGCCATCACTCCTGAAAGCTTGATTGCGTACTGCCATGAACACCTTCCAAGGTTTGCTGCACCGAAGACTGTCATCTTCTGTGATCTTCCCAAGACTGCAACAGGGAAAATTCAGAAGAATGTGCTTCGTGAGCAAACAAAAGCTTTGGATCCTGGTGCTCAACAATCAAGCAAACTGTGACATTAGATTTCTTGGTTTTCTACCCATACCTGACTTACAAGTTATCAAAACTCCTCACATGACTTTTTTTCTGTAGCATATTACTTAGTCTATTCAGAGTGGATATCTTTAGCTTCACTTTGATCCATCTTTGAGATTAACACTCTCAGGACACACATTGATATATGCTTGGTTTGCAATTTCCCATGAAAGTTTTAGCCAATCTGTGATTCATTTTGTCAGACATTGTGGAATGGTGATGTTATACATGCACAGTATTGGCATATGTGGAACTATGCACAGGTCATCAATCATAGGCTGATAGTTTTTGGATTCTGATATGTAGCTATAGACCTTATTGAAATAGAGACCAGACTCTCCAGATCAGCCCAGTTTCTAGATTTACAGGTGAACACAGATCATCTCAGCATGGCCCATTTTTGTGTTCACTTCTCATAAGACGTACTCAAAACTCTGTGTATTTGTTCAGCTTGTGCAGTTACCAGGTTTGGGGCAGTTTGTCAAACCATGGACACTGACTCTGATTACATGCTTAATCCATGATGTAAATAATTAGCATGCAAAAGACATAGATGAGAAGTGAAATTGGTTAGAAAAGTGGGGAAGTGTTAAAAATGGTTTGAAGAAATGAATGTGTATCCTTACCCTGTGTATGACCAAAATCAGGGTACTGGTGCTGTCTTTTCCTGACTTTACACAGAAATAATTGATCATCACTATTAGTGCAAAACAACATAGAGCCCAACTAATATAATTCACTTTTCATGTGTTTTAATTCATATCTGAAAATGGAATTTTTTTTTATATCATGAGTTATTGTTTTGGATTCATTGTTTATGTAATGATTATGAATAAATAAATAAAAGGGACCACCATGTATAATTGTGTGCCACATATTTGATTTTGGTTTTTTTGGTTTCCCTAAATATGGCACTCTTTTGGGTGTACAACCCCTTCATGCAACCATCATGATATGTGCAAATAAGTTTTAAGAAAAGAATTTACAATCTCTTGAAGATTCATTTTAAGTATTCTTTGTTTTAGATTGAACATTTTGTTAAAACATGTCCATTGTGGCAAAAGAAAAAGCACAACCAAAAAACAATTTGCATGCATGAAGAATTTGTGGGCATTAAGTAGGTTTTGCTCAAATAACTTGTAGATTTTTACCTTGGAAAATACACTTTTAATAATCAGATGAGCTACTTTAGTCTATAGTTGTCGATGTATTAAGATTTTTTTAAGTTCCTTTTGAACCACCACAAAATACATTTCTAAGGTTTCGTCTAAATGTCATCATGAACCAATTGACTTTGTGAAGTAATTCATAATCTTTGGATGCACTTATCAAGTCTTGCAATTTTGTGTTCAACAATGTTTTTCATCCTTTTACGGTTAACACAATCATACTTGCACCCATTTACAATGATTGTTTGGGTTATAGGTTGTAAACATCAAAATTAAAGAACCTTTAGCCAAGACTGTTAGTTGAAGGATAAGAATTGTTTTTCCATTCTTTCCTTAGTATTGCTTAACAACAGTATTTATTTAATCAAAACTAAATTTTTTGTTTGGATGACTAGTTTGCATATTACTTAGAATGAAACTAATATATTTATCCAAACCTAGTCAATATGAATTTGTCCATGAACTTAGTTGTAATTGTAATAATGTTAGTGTACAGAGATTTCACCCCCACCCATTTAGTGGCATGATTTGTATGCACATGTATATACTTGTTCTCTATGAATCGTCCGGATGGTTTGATTGGGCCATTAAAATTGAATCCTCATTTCATGAATGGTTCCTCATAGACCTTGTTTAACATTTCACAATGTTTACACCAATTTTGCTAGACTTTGTGACATAAGTATTCTAGTTCATTGGCAAGCATCACAAAATTTGTAAAAACGAGCTCCATCCTTGAACAATGTTGGCCATCAATATCTTGCATGGAAGATCTTTTTAGTTATTATGTCTGTTGCAAAATGGCCTCTTACAACACCTTCACGAAGTTCTCAAAAAATGATTTGTGCTTTTTTTTATAATTACACAACTGCACAGTTTGATATCTTGTCCCAATTGATAAAGTATTTTATTGTTTTGTGTGAATTGATCTATTATTTTAATTAACCTCTGTTTTTGTGTTCTACTCAATGGCCTTGACACGTTTCCCATCTATAGAAACTCCTTGACATCCTTCAACCACAATAGTTGCATTTGAAACATCATTGCATCTATTTTTGATAAGGTATTTCCATGGGTTATGTGGAATCCGTAGTTTGGAGAATGCATCCACTACCACATGGGTATACAAAGAATGCTACAAATGTATTATATATTTTGTTTTGAATTTTTTTCCAATACTTTTTTCCAAAATAAATTTAAAATTTTATTTTGCAAAAAATTCACTTCGAAAAATCATAAACCATAAGTAAATATTTGGATATTTTAAAGAAAGTATGAATTGTATTTAATTGTATTATTTTTCAATTTACACTATATAAGCTTATTGATTTTTCCATGGTTTTAAAGTTCTAGTTGAGCATTCATTATAAGTATTCTTAATATTAGATTGATCAACACTTTGTTAAAACACATTAATTGTGGTAGAAGAGAAAGCATGGCCAAAAATCAATTTGCATGGGCAATATATGGGTTTTTCTAAAAATAACTTGTAAACTTTTTACCTTGGAAAAATATTTTTAAATAACCATATGATCTACTTTAGTCTATAGTTGGGTCCATGTACAATTTTTTTTTCAATTCCTTTTGAACCACCACAAATATACGCCTCTCCTAAGGTTTCATTTAAAGGTCGTGCATGAACCATTCATATGACAACGAAACAATGGACTTTGTGAAATAATTCAAATGTACCTTTGGATGCACATGTCTTGGAATGCTATGTTAGACAATGGTTTTGCGTCCTTTTATTGTTAACACAATCACATTTACACCTGTTTCCAATGTTGGGTTAGGTTGTAGAAATCAAAATTAAACATCCCTAGTTGCCTATTATGGAACTCTTTCCATCCCTTCATTAGTGCTACTTAACATCAATATTCATTTCACATATACTTTAGGAAGATGGAGACAAACTACCTAGTCATTCATCTTTAAAGCCACCTTGGATTTATAGTTCACCAAAATTAAAACATCATGGGACCCAAGGGTCAAAATGTCCAGTGCATGACCTAAATGACAAATCATTATTACAAACTTGTAATGGAAGAAACTAGTATTTGAAACAATTTTTTTTGTCAATAGACTGAGAAATATTTTGTTTATATTTTGCTTGTTCTAATCATGTCATTTTGATGTATGCCAAAGAAAATATCAATATATTGTTTTGGTGCCATTCATTTATTTAGTCCCCCCCCCCTTTTTTTGCTATGGTTCATGATGTTGTATGTGACTATTAGGCATACAAATTGGGAAAATGTTTGCTATAGGAACTATAAAGTAGAAACCCTTAAAATATTTCCTTGTGAATGTCTTTCAATGTCTCCAATTTAGCACAAATTCATTGGGCAACAACTATTCATGAATGCAATCAAATGACCATGTAAGAAAAAATGGAAGATTATCAAAATAAATAAAAATGATCAACAAAATGAAACATTTTTATGCAAGGTGTGATTCCAAGCAGTCCATGTTACCATGCTCGAAAGACCAAAATTTGTTTCACTTTTGGTTTAAAAAGGTATGAAATAACAATAATATACACTACAAATTTAAGCCAATAAATGAGAATTAATCCTTGAAAACACATGAAATATTCATTTTATTGCATTTAAGAAAAATAAAATTGAAGCTATTTCAATGCCAAATATTTGGACCCTTGTTTTAAATCCAAGTTTTGTAGTTGGAACCTAAATCAAGACTTTCAACCAATAATACATTAGCTACATTGGCATGTAATGCTTCTCAAGTATACATGATAGTGTAATCATATTAAAAAATATTTTTTTTTCCATACAAAACTAACTTGATGGAATAGGACTTGGGGTTTCCTCAAATTTTGCTTTTGGGTTATACCCAAGGAGTGGCACCGAATTATAATATTTTCTAGTATGAAATTCAAATGTGGCCCACATGGTTAGCATGATTTAAATGTTTATCTAGGTGACATTGAGCTTGTATTTTATTGTATAATATTACACACAAGGTGTTTTTTTTTTTTTTTTTTTGCAGTTTTGAAAGTTTGGTGAAACTTTTCATATTTTTAGCAAAATTAGTCAAATTAAGAAATTTAAAAATCAATTGGTGAAAAATTTCCAGAAAAAAAAATACAAATGAAACTAATAGCAGACCTATTGCTCAAATAATGACACATGCGGTCACTTGAAGGTATCATGTGTAAAATTTAGGCATTGATAATTTATTTTGATTAATAGTCTTTATTTGTCTTAATGAAAACATGTGGTTGACAATTAATTTATCTGTTTCACTACAATAACTCTTAAACCCTAAACTTAAAAATGACATAAGGAAATTCCCTTGATAACCAAATTTTTATTTTTATTCCAATAACTAAAGTTACTCAACATTCAATAACTTCTGCACTACACCATAGTTCTGAAGATTATAAAACCACATCTGTAATCAAGGTCCGAGAAAATACTCACCATTCTCCACATTAGGCATCTTGAATATCTACCAATACTTCATCATCAAGAGCAATCAAGGGACACCAACATTCAACCCTGCAATTATGGCAGAACACTCACCATCCACGTGAGGCACAACTCTTGTTTCATCAATTCATTCCACACTTGGAG
The DNA here is from genome assembly GCA_963921925.1 of Sphagnum tenellum. Lineage (NCBI taxonomy): Eukaryota > Viridiplantae > Streptophyta > Sphagnopsida > Sphagnales > Sphagnaceae > Sphagnum > Sphagnum tenellum. The sequence continues at coordinate 15,975,709 of OY998153.1, forward strand.
TCAATCATCAATGGTGAAACACAGTCAAGTTCAACCAATTCCTAAGACTCGAAGCCCCTTGCTGAAACTCCAAGCTTGCTCTAGTTTGTGGCCTTCTGTTTCTGAGTTATATTTACTGTCAAAGAATTATGGATCAAAAACCTGCTCATAACGTGATCAATGTGGCAAGGGCTTCCAAAACAACGTTCTATTCACAACATCCACCAATAAGCATATTGAAACCTAGCTGTGATTCCTGCCTTGAAACAAGAGTCCGTTGGATTTAGGTACCAAAATTGAAAACCCCACTACCCACACAAATTGCATTCCCAACAAGCAAAAACCCATGTCCATTCCACCGAGCAGGCAAACCAAGCTCCACTCCACTGAGACTATTGCTGCTTCAAAAATGTACTTCATTGTCAATTCAACTCATAATGGAACTACCATTTTGCATGAAGAAAACAAGGCAATTTCTGCAAAGGCCCAAGCTTTTGGGAAGCCCAGACAAAAAAACCCCCAGTTCAGCAATCAACTGCCAGTTCAGGGAAGAACTTAAAGTTGAACAAGATGTCATCTTAATCCTGGAAGAAATATGACCGCCCAGTAGAAGTGGTGGATATAGAGTTTTATACCCATATGGAAGAATAAGGTCACGCTCTCCAAATTGAGGCTCTTCCCCTTGAGACAACCTCTTCAAGAATCTACAAACTATAGGGCAAACAATGAAATATCGACAGTTTTTTCTTTGGCTGTGAAGAACGAGAATAGCCAAGATGTGTGAGATGTTTTGAAAGACAATCCAATACAGGGGACCTGTGTGTGCACAAAAATAGCCATGATGCTAATTTATCAATTAAATGAAAAAAGGCATTTGTGTTGAACCAACCTCATCTGAAACTCTGGGTTTAACTACATTGGAATGCAGTCCTGCATTGCTTGCCCTGACTGAGACTTTCCGCACGTAGTTCCAACCAAGAGTGTTTCAGAAGCAACCAGTCACTACTGACATCATTTCTGCCACTGCCACAATCATCACTAGATCTTGGTACACAACCCTGAAGTTGAAACTGTGAGAGTGTCCTTGGCTTTCTTTTGGGTGTTACAACTCAGCAGTCTCCATCAATGTGACAGCAGCTCCGAATAGAACTACTGATAGGAGGCCCTGATAGCACTATGATCTGGAAAAAGCTCAAAGGTAATTCAGAATATGGTCCTTGTCAGAGCTAGCTTTCAGCCGGCAGCTTTGTCCAAGGTGCACATCACCAAACACATACCTGCACATCCACATAAAATTCCATTTTTGTTATTGAAATGGCTAACAACTTTGAAATACAGATACAGGTGCTTGATTTTTCCTTCGCAGATCTCTCATGCATGCAGAAACATGGTCAGCACATTGCTGGTGCAAAAAGATTCTACAGACTCTGCACTCTAATCACAGTAAGTCAACATTTTGCTGGCAGGTTCAACACGTGTCAACTAATCGATGGTTAATAACTCTGAAACTGAACAATTCTTCAAGATTTACACACATCACAAGCCTTGCAAGATATTAAGTACCATGGTAGGTGAAAAATCATGTGACACTTTCCATGAATTGAGAATCATCTGTTAGCAGTCAAATCTGCCTAACAAATTGTCACAAAAAATACCAGATTCTGGGAAACAAACTGTAGCAAAAAGGCATTGCTACATATCACAACAAACATACTGGTAACATGCTGGCAAACCTGTATTCACAGCGGTCTGTTCGACTACACCGTGCTCTTGAATAGTCCCAATAGCAATCCTCATCCCTCATTGGCTCTCGACGCTCTGTACAACAATGTATATCAACCATAACTACCACAAAGTTTTACCCAAAAACTAACACCTCTCCTCTTTGGACTGTCTAGTCAGGCTGCCTTCTCTGTCAAAGCTAGCTGAGTATTCTGGTCAGATGAGAAGATGATGGTGATGAAGATGAAGAGCCATGTCAGTAAATGCAATGCTCATGATAGTGTATTTGCATAACAGTTCACATTCTTGATGCAAAGTAGAGCAGAAACTTGAGACTCAACTAGTGGCATTTTACTGCAACATCCCCACAGTGCTTCTGACATCAAAATCACTCACCTTTGGATACAAAATGTCGCTTCGCATCTGGGTGGAAGCTGTGAACAGTCTCCAACCACAATTCCCTCAGCAATACTGGGGACCGCACTATATTACGGTGATCCGCTGCAAAATCCATCACCAAAAATGAAATATCTCAAGGCCTGCTCAAACAAGCTTTGATAATGCAATAAAAAAGTACTATTGATTGTTCTTGCCGTCATAAAGTCTTGGGTTGTGACTAAATCAAACAACTTACTGCAGGGAGGAAGAGAAAACATATGCACTGCATCTAGAAAGCATGGGACTCATATGCTGTTTTTTCATATGTTCTGAAAGCATTGAAAAACCTCTACTTGAGGATGCACTGGTGAGCACTAAATGATACACACCAATCCAGTAGGGCATCTTGACCTTTTATGCACATGCAGCAGCAAACAAGGCATGAATCAATTGTGGTAACCATTGCCTTCCATGAATTACATCTTAAGATTTGAGACAATCATTTGACATAGATTCTTAAGTGATTATTTTGACAAAAGGTGGCACAAAACTGAGCATGCCTTTGTCAAGCTCCCAGACAGCAGTCCGTTTCCCTGGAAGACTGACACCATCCTCATAATATGTGATGTATTTGGCACCTGCTTCTCTGGTCATATTTGGTACAACATCACTGCCATATTCATGAAACACATCCAGCTCCTCCTGCATGTCATTCACCTCATGTGCAGTCTGCCACATCTCCCAAAAAAACCTCAATCACCACTATACAGAATTTTAAACACTCCTTGTGACATCCCTTAAACCAACACTCTTCTCTAACTTTGTCCAATTTCAAGACCCAATGCTCAAATCTTGCTTCTGGGCTGAAATTTGCAGAGAGCAAACATACAGTACTTTCATAAATATGGTACAGTTTGAAGCAAAGCAACATTTTGTTTTTCAATGACATAGGCAAGGGAGGACCTGGGGAGTCCTTGTGATGTTGACTCGAGATCCCAGCCATGTTTTACAGTATGACAGAGAGTTGTATGGTACCTGTCAACTCCATCCATTCACCAATCCATAAGATCACTGCACAAAACACTTTGAAGGTAACCCTTTTGTCAATTGCAGCCAAACCAAAACAAGCATGACAAGAATGGTATGGTCATAACCTGGAGAGTATTCCTCACAAAGTATCAGCCCATCACCTCTATCATGAATGGCAGCAACTAGCTGCCATTACTGCCATTACTGCCATTGCAATTAACTTCATCAGCTCCCAACATTGATGTAGATTAGTGTACTATACTGCTCAAAATTCAGGGCAAATGACTATAGAAAAAACTGCATCCTGAGTTTCTGTTGCATTTCCAGTAGTGATAGGAAAGACTCAGTTATGATGTTAGTCCTCAAGAAGCCTCCAAAATACTGTCCTCCATCTCAGAAAGGCTACAGTATGGAGGACCCTATATGCCCAAAATATGTCCAACAAACATACCATAAGGGCAGATAACCTATTTACCCTTTGCCATGGCAATCGAGGTACATCCAGTAAACCAGGCTTCAGGGCTTCCACCAGTCATTTGTCTTCATTGCAAACATACTCCTGGAAGGTTCATCCAGATTTGAATGAAATTGGACAAATTCCAGATTTTGGCTAAAACTAACCAACCTCATTGATAAAACCTTGAAAGAGAACATGGGCAGTGAATGTATAGTTATTTCTGAATTCTGACAATGAGTAAGGCCAGATGCAGCATGCAGTAGTACTCTGACAAAACCTCATAATGGACTCAACAATCAGCAAGCACGTCAGGAGTCATACTGTAACATCTCCACTAGCTGGATTTGAAGTACCACTGACTCTCACTCCTGACCTGGCAGCCACCACATGACAATTTATTACTCATTGAGATAAGAGCCAAAGGTTAATCCAATCACAAACCAAACCATCATCAACTAGTCAACCAGATTACCAGCAACAATAATCACAGCTCTGGAAAAATTCAACCATCTCTTACTAGGAATGGTTCCAAGCAGGAAGAACATGCTAACCTTGATTGTAGAGTGCCACCCTCATTCTCAAAAAAAACATCTGATATGATCCAATTGTCAGGATAAGGCTTGCCACTGGGTGAAAAATGGTACCCTACCTGACCACAAACAGCAGCAACTGATTTTGACAAAAAATTGTGCATTGCCATTGGCAACAACAAAGACTTTGGAGAATGTCTAAAACTCTAGTACCAAATCATACGGACCTGATAAAGCATGTCAACTTTTCCAGAGGCAAGAGTTTTCACTTTTGCAGAGGTAAAGCATTGTTCTAGTTTCTGCTTGTTTTCTGGCAACCCAAGGGTTTCCCCAAATAATCACAGAGTAAAAGGAGTTCAATTGTGAGCCCATCCTTGAAAACTCAAAGCTCCAACTAGTAGTTTGAAAGCGGACCTCTGTCTTCATGTCGACTCCATATACACAGTAGACATTCTGAATAGGTGGTCTCATCCAGGGGGTCAGTGGATTCAATATAGGATCTTCCAAGTAGTACCTGCCACCACACGAGCATTATCATCAGGCTATGCATTGCTTTCTAATGGGTCCAGTAGTGAGGTCCAGCCAAGATGGCACTCCACATTGTCAGTGCAGGAGATATGAAATGGCTCTCAACCTAACAATATCTTTGTAAAATGTCTACTCATGAGATTTTCCCTCCCCAAACACCCAGTTTGAATAGGTTGCAACTGAGCGCATCAGTCCCAGAAGAAGTGTCTGGCATGAACAGGGATGGCCAATAAGGATTCCAGTGAAATCTAACTTGATAAGATGGTATAGGGCACGTGTACTGTGGACATCAGCATCCACAAGATCTCTCAGAAAAGTGCCATCGGATATCTGATGTGCTGAATATGAGCGTTCAACCCGCATACCACACTGTGTGAGTGGTGTCACTGCTTCTGGTTCGGGTGACACATCTGGGTAGGCGATCATTGCCACTGCTGGACAGCTCCCTAAAATTAAAAAATGCAAATGTAGTGTTAATTACAGGTAAAAGGAAATGTTTGAGTTCCCAGACACTTGGACAGAGAATATAACTATAGCTCTGATAAGAGTGAGATTTCTGCTTTGCAACCAACCAATTCTCCATTTCAGAAGTAGGGTACAGCCAAAGACATTTTGTTCCTTGTCACAGTTGCTCTATCTTACCTGGAGAAGCAGGCAAATCAACTCTTGCAATATCAACGGGCCAACTGGAGGAGTTCCCCTCTCTCTCATTCTTGTCACAGAAATAGTGTGTCCCCGCCTGGACATCAGCATCACTTTTACTGCACATTCTGTCATTAGCATGACAATGCTTTGAAAACGGTAACATCCAAAGTGATGACCCAAATGAGTTGCAGAGCAATCTTGCTGTCCCCTGTCCTCATCCAACATTATGTCACATATAAAAACAACTGTTTTCACATGCTTTGGATGCCTCAAGGCATTCAATAGGAAGATTTGCAAACAACCCAAGTCTCTCATACATACATAATGGAGACAACCTCATGTTGTCAAGGATAAGCAATTGCATCCATCTCCAGGCTCATTGGCCAACAATGAGTATAACAATAACAATACAATCTGGTAGAAAAGAGCACACCTCAGATATGGGTAGCCCAAATGTCACACCAATCATCAAAGCCTTAACAGTTTCTGCTGCACCCAATAGGGGAGCTCCTGAACACAAGAAGCCATAGGGTTTCACAAACCTTTTACACAAGTCCTGCCCTCATGCAACAAACAAAAAACCTATAAAAATGAGGCAAGGGAGGGAGACCAACAGATAGAGAGGGACAGACCAACTGCATAATAGGCATGGACATGGTCATCAAGCCACTCAGTGTAATGCTTGGGTGCAATCTCCAGTTTCAGCCATTCCAAGAAATAGCGAAACACATTATTCCCCATGGAGTGTGCATACACCAATGATGGACCTCCCCGCAGCTTGCGTGCTGTCTCAAATGTCAATCTACAAACCCTCCAAAACATTAATAATCACTTGTTCAGTGCAGATACCAACAAGAGTATCTGGATCTCCATGCAACAAGTCATGCATTTGTAGTAGTTTCATGTTATTTTAGAGCTCATTCAGTTCTCCTTTTTCATCAAGAACACAAATTGATGGCATGCAAAAGACATTCTACTGAGGCCTCCAAAATGAAAGAGATCCAGTTCAGCGCTTTTAACAAGCTCTCTATACACACTTGAGCTTGTGGAAATAAAGGTCGCGCTCCTCTAACATGGAGCCAGATAGACGCCAGTCATATGGCACAGCAACAATTGCATCTGGCTCAATCCCAAATTCCACCAGCCAATTTACCCACTGCCGCCATACTGAAGACAATGCACCTGGCAGCAGCATCACACACCACACACCAGATTAGAGACTGGAAACAAAAAGGCAAGAATACAAAAAAGGGTTGACAAAATCTGCACAAAGACTCTAAAGTACATAAAAATAGCAGCTCAAAAACTATTTGATTTCTGCAAGGCATATATTACCCTGGACTAGAACCAGCATTCATTCTCTGGGGTTTGAGAAATCAACCTGTAATGTAGCCAGGGTCAAGTTCAGTGATAGCAGAAAGGCCTGTATCTGGGCGTGACTTGCACTCTGGATGGTCAGCTTGAGTTATGGGATCCAGAAGCATGCACTTCAGCCAGCAATTCAAGACTGACAATACCTGCAAGTACTCCCAATTCAATCAACTGTAATGCACTGTAAAGAACTTTGTTTTGATTTCTTCTTGCAAAACATCAGTTGCCTCTTGCTTATATCCAATCTACCATGTACATACACCAGGAAGAACAGAGACCTGGATTGCTCATGTGGAGCTTGCCTTCCAGTGAATGGATTTGTGAAGAATTGCATGCAAGGCTCTTGCACAGAAAGACTCATCCTGTCAAACATCAGGTGCTATCCTTCCATGTCTAAAGACTGCTTCACACATCACAATCCTTCCTAGCTCGATATTGTAGGGGTTTATACAGCTGCTACTGCTCCTGCTACAAAGTAATCTGCCAGGAAACAGCTGATCATCATATATCTCGAGAAAAGAAAATCGACCAGCAGATTGATACATAGTTGCTCACAGACTAAAACTGACAGAGATTCTCAAATCTACTTGTCAATCTACTTATTCAGCGCTGCAGCTTCGCAGCGAATTATTCGAATCTCTCAGCTCGTCGTGGTGAGTCCAAATCCGCTATCATGTTTCTGCACAGAAAAGAAGGCACAAAAGCCCGGGGGGAAGGGGGGAAAATTACAAACAAAACCAACCTTCTTAGTGTCAAGCCACACAGGATCCAGAGGCCGGAAGTCTAGCGGCGAGTAAGGACAGTCCAGAATCGCCCAGGCTCGTAACCGCGACGACGCAAAGCCAGGGATGATGATCCCTGACAGCTTGGAACTCAGTGATCCCCACACTTCCTTGTTCACTCCCGCTCCTTCCACTTCCAACCTGGCTCCCGCCACCACCACGAGCACCACCAAGGCTGCTAACCACGCGCTTCGCAACACACGCCTCCACATCGTGCTGATGATTCCTCTTATTACCACAGAACTCACTCATGATAATAGCCTTGTTAGTTCTTCTACCAGCCTCTCCATTGCTTCCCCCTCCGCTCTCGCGAGTAAGTACTGCCACTACAAAATTTCCGCACACAATCGAAGAAGAAGAAGCGCTTGCACTTTTGCGCTACTCTGCGCGAGCGAGAGAGGAAAGTGTAGCGCAGTACGTGCACCAGAGAGCGCGAGCGAGAGAGAGGAAGACGATGATGATGGCGGAGGGATTCGAAACCCCGACCGGCGCCAGCAGCGGCTTACAGTTTGGGTTATCAGCCAATGAGGGAGCGAGTTTTGCCACACCAGGAGGCGTTTGCGGGGGGTTGGGGGGGGGGGGGGGGGGGGGGAGAGGAAAAGGGAATGGAGTGTTCTTTGCATTTTTTACCTAGGTGTCGGTCGGACTTAGGTCTTTTTTAGGTCATTAGCCAATGGGGAGCCAGTTTTGAGTTATAAGGTCCCTCCTACATTGAGCTTTATTAATAAAAGGTCAGAAAAATACAAAAATCCACTTTTTCTTGATCCACCACTTCTTGCCCCCAAAAAAGGCACAGTCGTGAAGTGAATTTTTTTTTTTAAAAAGAAAAAAGAATTATGGCTTTTAATACTTGCTTGGTTCATATGGGACTTTGGGGGAAATTTCCACGTAGATAGGCTTGGATGGATCTATGATGTCATCCACGCTAGTTGGTTCAATCCATTTGAGCCAAATGGCTCAACAAAATCTTGGTTGGGACCCAATGGCTTTTCCTTTTTTGAGTCATCACAAGAAATATGCCATGAATGCCAATTGGCATCATCATATGGAGACTTGATATTGGATTTTTAATAAAATATTTCATTTTGGATTTTCACACTTTCAGGCAAGAAGCTTGCAAGATTTTTTTTTTAATTTATTTTTTTTAATTGTTTTGCCAAATTTTCTTTTTATTTCTCTCATATGATCCTATATTGTTCCAAATAATTCATCATTATTTGTGTCAATCTTAAATTTGATTTTACTATATAACATGGATATGAAACGACACATGTAAGTTTTTGAAAAAATATTAAAAGAAAGATAATATTGAACAATAATTTATTTCTTTGAATTAATACATATATATATACTAGAACCATGGTTGGGGAAAAAGCTCTTGATTTATGGAAGGTTCTTTAGTAATAGTTAAATAAATTTAAATTTTTGAATTTAAGCTTCACTTTGAAAATGTGAGAAAGAGGTCAAAGTCATAAGGAGATTTCATAATATCCCCTTCCCCTTCCTCTTTTTATTTTTCTCATATGTTCCCATGTAATGTCCAATAGTCCATTATTATTTATGTCAAACTCACTTTTAATTTTTATCATATAACATGGACATGAAAAAGGCACATTAATTCTCTCCCCTTTTAATTTTTTCAGATGTTCCCATATGGTTTCCCAAAAATTCATCATTATTTATGTCAATCTTGAATTTGATTTTATTGTATAATATGGACATGAAAAGGCATGTTAATGTGTCTTTTCATGTCCATGTAAGTGCCTAGGAAAAAAGAGTGAGATAATTATTAGGAATAAAAAAAAAAGGTAGTCCATAAAACATAACCCAAAAAACCAAAAAACCAAAAAACATGTTTATTATGCCTTTTCACTTTATTTTTAAAATATTGTGTGTGTGTGTGTGTGTGTGTGTGTGTGTGTGTGTGTGACTTGCTTGAAGCCATAAACTTTGGATAAATCTAGAAAATTTCATTATGTATGTATGTGATTCAAATTATTGTTATTATTATTATTCAGAATTACTATTATTTCAATATTTTTTCCAAAAAAAAAACATGGAAAGGCACAATAACATTTGCCTTTTCATGTTCATTTTATGTAATAGAATCAAAATTGAGATTGACATAAATAATAATAAACTATTGAAAACCATATGGGAAAATATGAAGGAAATAAAAGGAGTAGGGGGAGGTACCTACCTATCCATAATATCCTAGGTAACAAATGATCCACATCAATGCAGGCAAGTGTGTAGAGAAGTAAAACGTAATTCACGTAAATTTACTACAGTAATAAGTAGTAAAGCCCTCAGTTATTACCCTGCTGCTTCTTTCTAGGGTTTGAAGCTCCAAACCCTAAGTAGGGTTTTCATTCTCTCTGGTTTTCTGGGCTGTGTTTCAGGCTCTCGATTTTGTGTGTAGAAACCTTCGTTTTCCGTGTTGTTGCAGAAGGTGTAACGGCGCTAGATTGAGCTTGCTGGTGCGGCGTCTCTTTTGGTTGTATAGAGATGGATCTTCTTGCAGAATATGATGATGGGAGCCAAGATTCGGCGAGGGAGCCCATGTCAGGAACGTTGGAGGAAGCGTCGAGTTCAGGCCGGATGTCGGACTCGCCGCCGTCCTCGCCGGAATCCGCTTCTCCCATCCGTCTGATGGAGCTGAAGAAGTCTGCGGCGCCTGAGATCAGTGACTCCTTGCTCCTAGTAAGGCCAGCCGGCGCCACTGTTGGCGGGACGACGAAGAAGCCTATCGATCCTTCGCAGCATAAGGTGAACTATAACCCTACCTTCGAGCAGCTGTGGGCACCGATTGCAGGGCCTGCTCATCCCTATGCGAAGGATGGCATGGCTCAGGGACTCCGGAATCATAAATTAGGGTTTGTTGAGGATGCAGCAATTGCGCCTTTCATGTTCGATGAGCAGTACAACACATTTCACACTTACGGCTATGCTGCCGATCCTGGAGGTGTCACAGGAAATAACATTGTTGGAGATGCAAGCGCGGTGCATCTCAACGACGGAGCTTCGGTGTATAACCTGCCACAGCACGAGCATAGGAAGAAAAAGCTAGATAAGAAGAGGGCCCGAGAGCCGAGTGCGGAAGGTGACCTTGATGAAGAGGAGATAGAGAAAAGGGATAATCCCGCATCGGAAGACTGGCTGTTGAAGAATACAAAGTCTCCATGGTCTGGAAAGAAGGAGGGCTTACAAGGGGAGCTCACAGAAGAACAGAAGAAGTATGCAGAAGAACATGCGGAGAAGAAGGGAGAGAAGGAGAAGGGCGAGAAGGTCGAGACCGAGGACAAGAGTACTTTCCATGGCAAAGAGGAGTTTGATTATCAAGGCAGATCCTGGATTACACCTCCCAAGGATGTCAAAGCAACAAACGATCACTGCTACATTCCAAAGAGATGGGTGCACACATGGAGTGGTCATACAAAGGGTGTGTCTGCCATCCGGTTCTTCCCAAAATATGGCCATCTTCTGCTCTCAGCAAGCATGGACACCAAGGTGAAGATCTGGGATGTCCATGGCAGTGGGAAATGCATGCGGACATACATGGGGCACTCGAAAGCAGTGCGAGATATTTGCTTCAACAATGATGGCTCTAAATTTCTCACTGCATCATATGACAGGAAGATCAAGTTGTGGGACACAGAAACAGGAAAGGTGGTCTCATCATTCTCAACAGGCAAGATTCCCTATGTTGTGAAGTTCAATCCTGATGAGGACAAGCAGAATGTATTGCTTGCAGGCATGAGCGACAAAAAGATTGTGCAGTGGGATATGAGCAGCGGTGACATTACCCAGGAGTATGACCAGCACTTGGGTGCTGTAAACACAATCACTTTTGTTGACAATAACCGGAGGTTTGTGACTTCAAGTGATGATAAGTCACTCCGTGTTTGGGAGTTTGGCATTCCTGTCGTAATCAAATACATCAGTGAGCCACACATGCATTCAATGCCAAGCATCACTGTGCACCCAAACACCAACTGGCTTGCAGCCCAGAGTCTGGACAACCAGATTCTTATCTACAGTACCCGTGAGCGTTTCCGTCTCAACAAGAAGAAGCGGTTTGCAGGCCATATTGTGGCTGGGTATGCATGTCAGGTCAACTTCTCACCAGATGGGCGCTTTATCATGTCTGGTGATGGTGAAGGCCGCTGCTGGTTCTGGGATTGGAAAACTTGTAAGGTTTTCCGTACTCTTAAGTGCCATGAAGGGGTTTGTATTGGTGCTGAATGGCATCCTTTGGAGCAGTCCAAGGTGGCTACTTGTGGTTGGGATGGGCTCATCAAATACTGGTATAGTTCTGCTCTTGGTGCATCCTTCCTGCATCAATTTGATGTATATACTACAGTGTCACTGTAGCTGTTGTGCATGTTGTGTTTGCCCTTAAAATTTAGGCAGTGTCCTTAGGGTTGGCTTCAATGTCTGATGTCTGTGGAATGCATGAAGCAGAATGCAGAGCCTGAATTCCAATAAACTTTGTTCTCTGCAGGGACTGATGCTTGAGATGGAGCAAAGTGATCATCAACGTGAAATCCCAACCTTCAGCTACTTCTTGGGACAGAAGCTGACTGGAAAATTCTGATGCCAGTGTGGTGATCAGCTGCTTGCTCCCCTGCAGCAGCTTCCTTGGCTATCTTGCAGCTCAGTGGCCTTGATGCATGTGATGTAGGTTGTATTTACTGCTTATTGTGTAGCTTGTTGAGCGCAAATTAGACCTCTTCTGTTTTCTGGAGGTGTACACATATTGGAGGAGGGGATAGTGAAGCTAAATGTTCTTTTTGTCAAGATGATAAAGTGAGAGAACATTGGAAAATGTCCTGCATACTTATCCAAAAGTTTTGGTACACTTGATTACGGAACACAGGAACTAAGAGGCTTTCGCTATTTCCCTGTTAATGCATTCTTTTACTTAGTTCCGATGTTTTGTATGCTAGTTGGCTGTCAGGGTCTCCTGTGTCTTTCTCAGCCATCCTTTGCCCTCCTTTTTTGGTTACTGCAAGTGGGAGTTGGGGCATGTGAAAGAACCAGAATCATAGACTGGCAATGCCATAGGATCTCTGCACTCTAATTGTTCATGCATTGCATAGAACTATCAGGAATCTTATTTAAGTGTTGTGAGTATTTGTATAAACACAAGGTGAAAGTAAGTAGGTGCTACTATACAAGCACTAACCCATGGGGTGCACAAGATAATGACATGAGTACAGCAAATGTCTTGACTTTTGCTGTTCAAGGAAATTTTTAAACGGGGCTGGTAGTTTTATTGTTCATGGTGGTGGAACCTACTCTCTTGCATATCTTGTATTGTGTTGCTTACATGCCAATGCTCTATGTGTGTGCAATGCTGTTTTATGATCAGTTTTCTATACATGGACAAAGTTGGCAAGTATAAGTTGATCCCATGAGTTCTCATCTGGATATTGTATACAATGTGTGTCCTGACAGTGATAATCTTAAATATGCATCAGATGCCAAGCTCAGGACATCCATGCTGAATGGCCTAAGTAATATGCTACAGAAAGAAATCATGTGAAGATCTTTGTAAACCTGGAAGTCAGGGATGGGCAGAAAAACCAAGAGGTCTAATGTCATAGTTTGCTTGATTGTTGAGCAGCAGGATTCAGAGCTTTTGCTCGCTCACGAAGCACGTTCTTCTGAATTTTCCCTGTTGCAGTCTTGGGAAGCTCACAGAAGATGACAGTCTTTGGGGCAGCAAACCTTGGAAGGTGTTCACGGCAGTAAACAATCAAGCTTTCAGGAGTGATGATCCTTCCAGTCTCTTTCAGTTTTACGAATGCACAAGGAGTCTCACCCCAGAATGAGTCAGTTTGGGCCACTACTGCAGCTTCAAAAATGTCAGGGTGCTGATACAGCACAGACTCCACCTCAAGTGAACTTATGTTCTCACCACCGGAAATGATTATATCCTTGGACCTGTCCTTGATCTCTATATACCCATCTGGATGCACTACAGCCAGATCACCAGTATGAAACCAGCCACCTTCAAATGCACTTCTTGTGGCCTCCTGATCTTTCAAGTATCCTTTCATAATTGTGCTTCCCTTGGCCATAATCTCGCCAATTGTAACTCCATCCCATAAAACAGGTTCCATTGTAGAAGGATTCAGAACTGCTGCTGCCTGTAAACCTAGATGACAAACTCCTTGACGGGCTTTGAGACGTGCCTGAGCTTGAACAGGAAGATCATTCCATTCAGATTTCCAATTACATGCAAGAACCAGACCATGAGCTTCAGTAAGGCCATAAGCATGAAAAATTGAGAAGCCCTCCTGTTCCATTTGAATTATAACTGAAGGAGGAGGGGGTGCACCACCAATGCTAACATTGACTCTTCCAGGAAGTGGCTTCTTGATGTGCTGTTCTGCATTCACAATCATGTTCAAGATTGTAGGAACAGCACAGAAAGTGGTCACTTTGTGTTTTGCAATCAATTCATACATCAACTTTACATCCATACTCCGGATGATTATGTTGGTGCCTGCCAGTGCTGCAACCCCCCATGTGTAACACCAACCATTACAGTGAAACATTGGAAGTGTCCATAGGAAGACACAGTCCTCCTTCATTTCCATCATATGGATAGAGATCAGGCTCATCAAATAAGAGCCCCTGTCATCAATATAACACATGAAAGAGGAAATATGAGATAAATATTGTGCTTGTACTAGTGAAGCATGAGCCTCTGTTGACTCAACAATTGTGTACATCAAGAACAAAAACAAAGACTAAAGGGATAAAAAGGAGAAACAGATTAATATCAACAGACTGCAAAAGAACAAGAGGAAAAGAAGCGCATGGTGCAACACTGGTCAATTCACATCTATTCTTTCTAGAGCAAGAACTCAAGATCCGGAACCCATGAGTTCTTCACAAGAAAGGTGGGAGAGGCTCCTCTGCTGCTGCTATAGTGTTACAGAGAAGATGATCAAAATACCTGTGATGGTAAAGTACACCCTTAGGTTGTGAAGTTGTGCCAGATGTGTAATTCAAAGAGATTGTGTCCCACTCATCTGCAGGCCACTGGATAACAAATTGTGGGTCCCCATTCTGCAACAGCTCTTCATACTCCACCAACTCCCCCCAACCTGCCAGGTATTTCTTCTTGGATGATGATGATGTAGATCCAGCCCCACTGCCAATGCATCTATCTTCTATAACAATGACATGTGGTCTTTTTCCTGGGGGCTGTGAAGATGATAACCATATCTGTAGAGCTTTATGGACAAGCGGAAGATATTCCAAGTCCACGAAGATGGCTTTGGTCTCACAATGATGGAATAGAACAGACAAGGTATTAGCATCAATCCGTGTATTCATTGTGTTGAGCACTAACCCTGCCATCGGAACCCCAAAATGCATCTCATAGATTGCCGGGCAATTGGGCGCAACTATGGAAATCTTGTCCACAACCACAATTCAACCCAATTTATCAAAAACAGCATCAGCATCATTAGAAAGGACAAAGCAAAAAATATCACCGATTGAATGAATTGTGTGCAGAACACCATCACTTTGATTCAAGTCTCAGAACCCTAGGAGGTTCATGGTGGTAAGGACCAGGATCTCTTGCCCTAGATCTGAGGTAGCAAAACAGCAAATCAGAGAGTTGATCTCATCTCTGAATATCTGAATTGAGAGGCATGTGACTTTCTACTACAAAGTATATGTGGATAGGGCTGAAGTTGGTGAATTCTCTTGTAATTCTGCAGTTCCAAAGCCGTTGTAGGAATCTGGGGTTAGAGTTAGCATTTCAACACTGCTTTTGGAACTTCAGAATTACATTAACCTCAGATTGCTACGACTCTGCCTTTGGAGCTTCAGAATTACTCTAAACTCAGATTGCTACATACAACTGGTTTTGGAGCTTCAGAAGTACCTACTCGAACCTTGAATCGGTACAACTCCTTTGGAGGTTCAGAATTACTGTAAACCTTGGATTGCTAACAACTGCTTTGGAGATTCATAATTACAAGAAATTCAGTGGGGTGAGAGTAGTAAGCATTTCAACATTGCTTTCGTATTTCAGAAGTGCAAGAATTCAGCATTCTTATGATGCTGTGGAGAAGGGAAGGGGGAGGGAAAAAACAAACAAACAAAAGCAAATCTTAAACTTTTGAAGAAAAAAAAGAATTCGAGGAGAAAGGAGAAGTACCGTGTCCCCAGCTGATGCAAACATGGATACTGCTGAGGCCAATCGGCGACAGCGTTCGAAAGTCTGCGCCCATGTGTAGCTCAAGTCACCGTAAATGACTGAAACTCGATCTCCATACACCCTGGCGGCCCTTTCCAGAAACAGCAGGGGAGTCAGAGGCGCATAGTTCGCCTCGCATTTGGGGAGCTGCTGATTCACGTCTGCTGTTCTTGCTGCCATGGGAGTCGTCGATTGCTGGTGCTTCCACTCCCCCCCCCCCCCCCACTTAATCACTCTTCTCTGGTGTGCGGATGTGAGCAAGTTTGGATCATGAAAGCGAGAGAACCAAATGTATGTACAAATCCCTTCCGTCTTCTAGCACTTGCATACAATCCCATCCCATCCCATTGCATCCTTTTCTTCCTTTTTGACATGAAAGATGGCAAAACAAAACACAACAAAACCGAACAAAACAGAACAAAACCCAAATTAGCATCCCATCATGATGCAGGGCTTTTTATCATGTATCTGTATGGGCCAGAGTGAACCAGCCCCCATGACTGCACCAGTTGGTCCTTCTGTCCATAGGATGAACATGGGCTGGATGGATGGATGATGATTCGCCTCTTCACCTTACCTCAACGAACATTCTGTCACACTCAATCTTTTTTGGCTGCTGACCTTTGACCATTTTTTATTTTATTTTTAAAAAAATTCCATTGACAAATTTTTCTCAAACCTCACCTCCATACTTCCTACCCACCCACCTAGCTACTTGGGTGACCTAAACCTAGCTACCCTATTGACCTAAACCTTAGCCTTGCCTATGAGCTAACAATTAATCCTTTGTTTACCTTGGCAAAATTCTTATCTCTTTTTTAATTAAACTTCTATCTCTTGGCCAAATCTATATTTCTTGGAAAAAATTATATATCTCACTAGTTTAACTTTTACCTAATTCCTATGTCAAAAATTAAGAGAGTAAAATACATTTTTCAATAATGCCACTTTAATTATTAGTAAAGCATGTACTTATTGGCAAAACCTACTTACCCACATGTCATCGTATCTACCTATGCACTTGCAAATTGTGAACTTCGATTGCAGAAATTATAATGTGAAATGTGAGTATTGCAAAGGAGTTGTAACATCTATTTGTAGCTTGATTCAAACTCGTGATGATGATAAGCCATTGACCCCAAATGTGTGTATTGCAATTGTGGGAATTTTTTTGGTCATGGTCCTTTACCTCCACTTTGGAGCATTTAATCCAAGATGTACTTAATTTAATTAAGGAATAGGCTTAATAAATTTTATGTTAAAAAGACATCAAACATTTATGAATATTTGAACAATTTTTAATACTCATCAAAATCAACCCTAGGTTGGATTTTGGGGGGGGAATTTGGCCAAATCTTCACATACAAATACTTGCAACAAAACTCATTTTATCTCTTTTGAAAATGAATGAATATAGTTTCAAGTTGAACTCTCAAGTTGAAGTGACCACACCAAAGGTAATAGAATAAATTTTTATTTCATTCATTTAATTTCTTTTTTTCATTGTGTTTCAATTTTAATTCATCACTCACTCCTAGAAGATTATTTTGAATGCCATTTGTATATGTTTATATAGTTATTAATTTTTATGACATTTACCATTAAAACAAATTATGTTTATATATAAATATTTTGGGGTGATTAGTTTTAAACTTTAAGTCTAATGCTTCCATTCATTATAATTTTTAGTCAATTAACTTAAAAATTCAGAACATAGTTGTTATTTTAAAAAATGTATTCCATTTTAATTGTTTGTATAATCATTAGGTTGAGAACATTACCATTATGTTTATTTAGGGTTTTAATTTAAAAGTTTAATGAAATGTGTGTTGATTTATTTAGGTTGTGTTTTCAAATCGAGATACAACTCCTTTGAATGTGACATCATCCTTTAACATTAACGACATAACATATTTTTTTAATCATTTTTTTCTTATTTGGATCAAAAAATGAATTAGTGTTTACACAAAAATCAAGCCAATTCCCTTCACGCATGGGCACTTAATCATCCAAATGAATTGTTTTATTTTTAAAATGCAAGTCAAGATAATGGAATTCATGTCCCGTTCAAAATAGGGATACAAACCCCATCTCAATTGCAAGCCATGGTTTCAATAAGTGATAATGGGGCAATCTTAATGGATGCCACCTTTGACACCAATGATGTGAAATTTCACTTGTTCACATTGATGGTGTTTGATGCACATTGCACTAGAGTGTCGACTGCATGGATCAAGCACCAAACATGCAATGATTTGGTGGAATGGTTAACTCTTTTGAAAACAAAATTTTATAAGGAATAACCTTAAATGGAAACCTTCATGTTTCATCAATGATGATGTTCCACAAGAATTAAGAGCATTGCAGTGAATTTTACTTTCATTTTATCTTTTTTTGAACTTTTATGTACATGCAAACATTTAAAAATTTCATCCCACATTCTCCATTATAAATAATGTTATTAGTTGAAATTATAATAAATTGTTATTTTATGCATGGTTAAAATTGTGTGGGGCGAGGATTGAGTGCCCATTTACCTTTGCACATGGCACGTTTTAAAGGCTTGGCATTTACATTCAAAGACAATGGGGTGCGACGTGCAATATTGGACGACCTTCATACTGTTGTACATGCCCATCGAACCATGTGAAAACATTAAAACTTTCATGACTCATGGGAGAAATAAGATTATTGAAAGTTTCACCCAACATTTATTTGATGGTTCATGGATTTAATATCTTTGGACTATTATTTCCAAGTTGGTACATGAATTATCCTTCAATCCATTATTGTTGTTCCACCATGTTGTACATATCCAAAAATATTCACTCTTTGAATTAAGGTAAAAACACCAATGATAGACTTAACAATCCCATGTGGGTATTGTGTATTTTGTTGTAAATTTGTGGATGGTGGGGCTTCAACAAATGTCACATTAAAACTAGAACACACAAGCATTGATTGAGTCTTACCATGGGGCCTTGAAACATTGGTTCTTTTTGGAAACAAAATGGTTTCAAGGTTAACAAATTGATTGGTTAGTGTGGAAACTCACAACAACAATTGCAAAACATTAGATGCACATGGTTGAAATGAAAAAATGTAGGTTTACCAAAAAAGGTTATGGAACACATCGTGAAAGTGAGTGTTGAGAAGGCCACGTTGATCCCTCACACCCATGTCACCCATGGGATAGATGATTTGAACGAAATTGGCCATGCATGGATGATATGAAACCAATAACATCTAAATATGACATACAAGGTCCTGCTTCCTTTCATTAAGTATATTTGTTGCACATGTGAATGGGCATTGCATGAAAACTTGTGCAAACATCAAGTTGACATTCTTCTTACATGTACTGATTCATTGAAAAAAATTATTCAATATTGTGGGACATGTTATGGAGGTTTTGCCACCATGTTTACGGACCTTACCTATTTGCACATTCATGACAATGAATATGATGATGAAGATGTTGATAAAGATCATTATGAGGAACCATGGGTTGTTGATATGTGCGGGCTTATGACATTGGATGATGCCTCCCCTAATGTGGAAAAAAAGAAGGATCACAACCAACCTTCAAGTTCATCCACCCTCATGAAGAAAACATTTGTTCGAATGGGTGATGTAATGTAAGAAATCATTAATGAAATCGAAGAAGGTGGGGTTCAACTCATAAACCACACCACATCATTGTTGTATGTTATTACAATAGATGTATGAGTTATTCACTTTTCCAAAGCAAATGAAGTCATGCATCTCGACATGGTATTTCATTACGTCAATGATGGACTTGGCAATTCAATACACTAGACGAAGGATTAGCATGAGAGGATGTTAGAACATCAAAATATCTATAAGAAGAGGGTTCATGAGTAAAAGAAACAACACAGAATTATTTGTATTTATCCCCCATTTTAATTTTCCATTACGAAAATGTACACGATATTACAATTATGTCAAAAAAAAGATTATTTATGTGTTAATGCATTGATTTTGTATCATTGAACATACATGGTTTGAAAGTTGAAGTTATTTTGTTAAGGCTATATAACACATATCTTCTAAAACTCCCAAACAAAAATATCTCATCCAAATGTCATATAAAAGTGGGTATTACATACTTGCATCATGTACAATTGATCTGCCACCTTATACAGTGTGGGTATTGTAGGTCAATTGTACAGTAATCATTAGGTCAATACGTAAGAAATGTTTATCCATCTTGTTTATTGTGGCATTTAATTGGTCTTGCATATAAGTATTGTAAGGTTTAAAGTATATCATAGTTAAAGTCAATGGGCACTAATATAAGTATTGCATATAATTTCATACCTTTCATGGGTATTAATTATATATTAGTTGACGCACTCCGAAGTCCCGAGGTGAACCCACTTGAGGGTTCACCAAAGTGTAGTTGTGGAAAGTTGGGACTCGGATGGCACTCCCGGTTTCCAACTCTGGAAAGGGGTAGAAAGTCGAGTTGGGAGCCCAGGGATTAGACTAGGAAGAGGTATTAGTTGATCAAGCTTGAATCTTCATCAAAACAAATTACAAAGTGGTTAGTTCACATTTCTGGGACACCTTTGGGTGTTGGGATAAGCCACGGGCACTTTGGACCACAAGACTCACCACGGCCCGGACTCAGGGGAAGCCACCACCTTCCCCATATAGTATTCTCTGCGACGCCCCGCCAAGACTACATCCAAATGGCTCTTTTTCCGGGACTCCCAAGTTGGAGTCCCAAAATTGTCCCGAAATGGTCCCGGTTGAAGTCCCGGGATTTTGGGAGCTCATAACTCCCAACTTCAAGGTCTGATTGCAACAAGGTCCAACCAAACTTGTAGGCCTCGTCAAGATCTTTCCAATGACGTATTGCACTATCAATTCGAAGATCGGAAAAACATCGATTCTTGACTTTTAGTGGTTGGGAGTCAAACTGCCAGTTTGACTCCCGGCCCTTCTTTTGCCCATAACTTGGGCGACAGATGTTCAAATGGCCAATGCAAGGCCATTTTCGATATTTACGCTTCAAGACCTTTTCAATGACACCAAAAACACCCCAATGCAAGGTGTTTTAGGTCTTGCTGTCTAGCTCTAAACATTCAGGAGTCCCGAAGGACTCCAAAACCTCAGTTTTTCCAAGTGTTGGGCTTCACCCCCACACTTGGCCAAAGTAGGGTTGCGACATTAGTACGTTAAATGAAGGTATTACACATTCCCTATTCCTTCCAATGGGGGATTTAACCATGTAATGCAAATATTATCTTATATTTTTTCATCAAAATGATAATTTGTTTTAATGGATTTGCTTTATTTATAAATATCATTTGGATATTTCTTGTTGCATTCAGTCCATTAGATGTAGGTGTTGCATTTGGTGGACAAAATCCCTTTAAGTAATTTTAAATGATGAGGGATTGAATTTTTACAATACTTACATAATGAATACTTATTAACTAAAAAGGGGTTTTTTGGTGAAGGTAAAAAATATAAATTATGTAGGTATTGTGATGAACTATTATGGTAAATTGGTAGTATTACATTATAGTATTAAAGGTAAAATTGTTTTAATGATCATCTTAACATTGACTACAAACAATGTAAGTAATGTAATTTAGGGTTTGGAAAAATTGGGACATGCCCACATTCAATGTTTACACCTAAAGATGAAGGTATTGATAATTAGTTTTTTTTTAAATATATATTTATATTTATATATATATAATACATTACATGCATTTATTACATTTGGTAGATAAGATGTATTTACATAATTGATGCACCACCAAGCTCCTTGATGGATTCAACTGCAAGTCCAAAGGTTACAACAATGGAAGGAAAAGGAGTTCGGGCATGTTCATTGGTTCGTAACACTTCGGGGTTAGAGGGGTGTGCTAGACCTTCACAATGGGGATTAGGAAAATTGACGAGCTAATCAATTACTCACATGATTTATACAAACTGAATAATAAGTTGGTTAGTGCATAGTTGGAACATCTTTGGTGCATGAATGAGCCATGGGCAAACACGGACTTACAAAATTCACCATGGCCTGGACTTGGGGAAGCCACCACCTTCCCCTTTATAGTATTACATGTGCATGGCCATGGGACTAACACTCAAATGTCATTTTGTCTCAAGACTCCCAAGTGAAAGTCTCAAAATTCTCAAAATTAAAACTCTTGCAACTTTGGTGGCCCATAATTTTGTGTGTAGACCTATGATTGAAGTGAGGTTTAAAAAAAAATGTAGCCCTCGTCAAGAGCTTTCTAACGGTATGTGGCACGTCACCTAAAAAAAAGGAAATCGGGGCGATTCTTGACTTTTAGTGGGTGGGACTAAAATAACAATTTGACTCCTAGCCCTTCTTTTGGCCATAACTTGTGTTTTAAGTACCCAAATGGGTCATCCGAACCCATTTTAGACATTTAACTTCTAAGAGCTTTCCAATTATAAGAAACTTTTCCATTTAATGGGTTTTGACTTTTACAGTTGTCCTCTGAAAATTCAAGAGTCTATCTGGACTCCAACTCCCAAAATGGGAGCTCACTTAGGAGTGTGGAGGTTCATTCCCTCACACTTTCCCACAATCTCGGGAGCATGAAATGTGATTCCTGAACTTCACTCTTGGCTCACACCTTCGCAAGCCTTTGCCTTGGTTACGAACCTAAGGCTAGGGTTGCTACAATAATTTTAGATGATGAGGGAACAAGTTTTTGCATTATTAAATCAAGGGGGGTTACATAACATAGATTTACTTAGGTATTGTAATTTGGGGTTAGGGCATGCATTTAGGATTTGACATAAGGTGATAAGGTATAACATTACAAATTGAAACCTTTAATTGTCATCTAAGAACTAAATAATTTCATGCAAAAAACACCTTAAACCTAATATTGGAATTTTTTTTTTGCATAAACCATAAATTATGTAAACATTACCACCTAATGGATGCAAAGGTTTTAATTTGAAACATTAAAAAACCCTATACAATGAACCCTAAAATGTTGAATTGAAACCTTTATATACAATAAAAAATCCCTATATTGACCCTAAATTATATAAACAAATAAAAAATTGATTACATATCTTTAATGGTGGAATGTAACAATTTTTTTAGAATTAAGAGGTAAACCTAATTATGGAATTATTTTTGCATAATCCTAAATTGTGTATAAATTATGAACATTGGATACATAATTGTAATAAAAATATGAAACAATTTTATATAAGTACCAATAAAACTAGTGTTTTAGACCTAACTTGGGGGTGGAGACCCCAACAAGTGCGAAGGTTTTTTATCATTCATACATGTGCCATGGAATCACCTTCATTTTCCTTTCCTTTAATAAAAAATAAAAATAAAATAGGAAGCTCCTTAGATATATGGGTGTATATGAATACATAAATTAACTTTAAAAGTATTCCATGAAAATAATATAAATGTTAAAAAAAGGTTACCTTAAAACAATTAATGACAAAAAGGTGGGCTTAATTTCCGAAAACCCAAAACCCAATGTCCCCCCTAGTTATTTTAGACAAAATTTTAGATTAAAGTAATGTAACATGAACATGAGTTGGTTGATATGCAAATATAGCAATTTGAGACATTTTTTGGAAAACTTAACTAGAAATAAAAGAAGATTAAAAGTTTGCAATGCCCTCATAAACAAATTGGTTTATGCACCAAGGGGTCCTTTCATGAAAGTGGGCAATGTAATTGTATGAAAATATTAATTAATTTTTTCCTTAAGGTTATTATGTGGGTATTTCATGATAAGGACCATGAAGGTATTATTTAAATGTTCTAGCATGGCCACAAAATGTGCTAATTGTATTAAATGAAGGTATTATTCATTTGCTTTATAGTCAATGTAATCCATTCATGGTGGACGGGGGTTTTGTGTGCAACATGGCATAAGATGATCCAAAAATCTACAAATCCCAAATTTAAAGGTCAAAATCAAAACAAGTGGATTGATACAAAAATGTTCAAGTAACCACATTACAAAAAAGATGACGACAAAAATATATCATGTTAAATTAATTAATCTATAATGGCTCGATACAAAAATCGTGCATACATGCACCAAAACTATATTTGTAATTAATCTTCTTCCAAGGATGAACTAGAAGCAATGCCCATATTGGTGTGATATTTTGTTGTAGCTTCTTTAGCTTTTGTTGCATGATGATGAGTAAATAGTTGACATGTTCAAGTGCCAATCAAATTGCATCTATAACAAAAGCCTCCTTTGTTGTGCCCCCGAAGTCTAACATAAAAAACAAAGAAACAAATTATATTTCAATGTTAAGATGTAAACTATAAATAAAAAGAATATATATAAGTATGGAAATACATCGCCCATGAATGATTTTGGAATCATGATACTTGGATATTGCATCCATTTCTTTGGTTTGGTTGTGTTATTTAAATTCCAATGTCCAATTATGAACACCCCATGCAACTTTCAAAAGTTTTGCATAAGCAACTTTATTTTCCAAATTGTCTCAACAAGGTTTTCATCCTTTTCAAAGCACGCCCATGCACTTTGTGGGATGAACCCCACCCCCCTTGCTGAAATCCCAATGATGCCCAACAACATATCGAAAGCTAAATGTACCAACAAGGGCAGCTTAATTTGTTCTATTTGTTATGCTTGGGTTTGAAGTTCATCCCATTCTAATACCAATTTCTTCTTCATTCGATTAAAGACTTTATTCTCATTTCAGTTTTGCCTTACATGTGGGTTGTTCAAAATACAAGCATTCATAGAAATGTGGTCTTGTTGCCTAGGCCGGTTAGGACAAATAAAAGGACAACTAGATTTACCTATCTCTAAGTGAAGCTCATGTTTGTTGTCCAAATGGCAATGAAACAACCATTTAACATTTTAACTATTAGTGCATCCCTTGATCTTGTAAACCCACCTTGACCCCTTGTGAACCCAATCTAAATCTTCCATGGCATGATTTCGTGGTACTTTTCCATGATCACTTTCATGCATAGCCATTTCCAACCCCTACAAAATTGTAATAAAACCAACAAGTTTACATTATGAAGGTATTATAAGTAGATTGGCCCTTAAACCTTAAAAACATGATGAAGGTATTTGCAATCATACCAACCCTTCAACAATAATCAAGATGAAGGTATTGCAATCAAACCAACCTTTAAAAAATAATCAAAATAAAGGTATTGCAATCATACTAGTCCCTAAACAATAACCACGATGAGGGTATTGCAATCAAACCAACAAATAAATATAAACATGATGAAGGTGTTGGAAATAAACCAAGACC
This sequence comes from Sphagnum tenellum, assembly GCA_963921925.1. Lineage (NCBI taxonomy): Eukaryota > Viridiplantae > Streptophyta > Sphagnopsida > Sphagnales > Sphagnaceae > Sphagnum > Sphagnum tenellum. The sequence goes on from OY998153.1 coordinate 16,000,669, forward strand.
CTAGACCCATTATATTAGGTTACTGATTGGTATTATGTGAAAGAATCAATCATTTAAACATATGGGTATTGCTTGAATTTTTTTTGGCAAAAACATTACCCATCCCCATTCTCAAATAGAGAAGGAAGATGGGATGGGATTTAGGGTTCCCAATGTGCTACATAAAACTCTTTTAAACCCTAGTTTGTCCCATAATTTGTCATGAGATATTTACTTTCAAGAGTAGGTGTATAGATGATAACTATTTGCTTTACTTCAATTTGCTCTTCATTTGTTGCAACATTCTTTTGTTGTTAATTAATGTTGGTTGACATCATTCCTTGGCATCTAGGTTTCTTCCAAAGACGTCCCATCCTAAAATAGAATAATGGTTAATTCATATTTTTTGTTCATTCTTCTATTTCTAATTCATTAATTTCATTCTCATTTTTAGCACATCATTCAAAAAACATAAAAATCCTTTGATAACAAATAATCCAAAACAAAAACTTGAAACTACATGTTGCAACCTTATGCCACCAACTTTGATCTAATGCAACCAATAGCAATTGTCTTATACACACATGTAACAACAATTATATGTAAGATTAAATGTTGTTCATAATATTCAAAGGCTTAAAGGTTTTTTAGAAATTAAAAAAATCAGATTTACGATTAATTTAATTATTATTAAAAATTTATGGTTGATGTCATTATATGTTATTATATGATCAAATTATAATATTAATTTTTCATATTAAATTATTAAATAGTTAAATTTTATAATTTATAATACAAAATATTTAAAATTGTTAAGTCTTACCATGTGTCGCCTTTATGTAAAACTTCATAAATGCAACATGTGGCAACAAGACAATGAAGAGCTTGGTTTGTCATTGTATTTTACAATGAATAAAAAATAAAAAATAAACAATGATGACAAGCCCTCAACTCCTTATTGTCATCTTTTGTAGCTAATGAAAAAAAAAACAAAGTGACAACGACGAGCCCCTATTGTTGTCATCTACACCATATGGAAAAACTACAAGAAGATGACAATGAACCTTTGGCTTGTTGTTCTCTTTTGCAACTAGTCAATAAAAACACTAAAAGATGACAATGAGCTGGGGGGTCATCATTCTCTTCTATGACTATTAAAACAAACAAAACGACAATGATGAGTCCCTAACTTGTCATTGTCATCTACACCTTATGGAGAAAATGCAAGAAGACAACAATGAAACCCTAGTTCGTCGTCATCTTTTGGCAATGAACGAAAAAAAACAAGAAGACGATGACAAGCCCAACTCATCGTCATTTTATGTTGTAGCATAAGAAGAAAACAAACTAGAAGATGATGATGAGCTTGGTGGTTTTTCGTTGTCTTCTAATCTTTTGTTGCAATGCCTTATGCCAAACCAAAAGATTCACAATGAACAATTTAGCTTGTTGGTTATGGCCTTGTATTGGCCCCGAGGCTGAAAAAAAGGATACCATTGAATTTGGGAAGCCAATTTGCAAGCCTTGGGACCAATGTTCCAGCATTTTTAATATCCCGACATCAATTTTCTAGCATTTGAAGGGCCAAACAATCAATCCAAAAATGCTCAAAGTTGGCCCCGATTTCTTTCGGCCTTGACTCCTAGTGTAAAGCGGACCTTAGTTTTGTTTAACTCATAGTTAATTATTTACCTTTTAAATACACTTTAGCATTTTAGGGTTAACCCCTCAATAAACATAAAGCCATCACATTCCATTTGAGGAACACTCTTTACTCTCTAAACTTGACCTTGCTTTCTATGCATGTAATAAATTTCAATTGGTTTAATGTTAAATAATATTTATCTTGGATTGAGTGGATTTTTGGAACAAAATAAGGCTAAACAAAAAAAATTGTTTAATAAAGTGCAATGGAGATGAGATTAAACCTAATTTTTAACTAGATCAAACTTCAATTTTGTCAAGAAACGAGGACAACTAGAGGTTTTATAAACCCCAAAAATAGGATCTTAGGACCAGACTTAAGGGTCCATACAAAACTCTTTAAAAGATTCATAACCATGACTGAAGGTTCCTTCTATAATTAAGAACTAGACAACACTAATTTTTTAGTTAATGAGGATTGAGGATTAGAGCATCTCCACCATTAGCAATAAAATGACTTGTAAACAATACTTTGGATGAAGTATAGCCTTTAAATAGATTGAAACTGAATTTGGACCAATAATCATGAACCAAAAAAAAAATGGGGAAGTTTTCATCACTAAAAGAGAAAGAAAAATTGATTAGAAAGAAAGATCTAACACAACACTTCAAAGAATTTTCATGAAAAAAATGCACCGAAATCACCTAATGCAACTTGTATAAAGGAAATTGCATGAAAAACCACACCAATGTTATCAAGGAAAAAATTATGACATCACTATGTTTAGACAATAGGTTCCAATAGGTTGCCAAATATAACATAATTTTGAAATACCTTTTTGATCTATTGCCAAATTTGGCTAATTCTTCTTATATTTGATAACCAATCTGGTATGGAAAGCGCATGTAAAGTGACTACTTTTGCTTGGCCGATGATAATGATTGGCTCATGTTCAAATAGTCTCTCACTTCATAGTCTCCAGTTTTTCATGTTTATGGGCAGGGGATGGGGAACTAACTCACTCTATGTTGGATGTGGAAAACATGGAGCAAGGATGTGGGTGACGATTTTCTTAGGGCATCCACAAACACAACTCTTTATTAAAAAATTATCTCCCAACTTCAAGCATGAAAGAAGATGACTCTTCACTCACAAACAAACCATTTAAATCATGTGCATAGTATGCTATTGACAATTGTGCGACCTAATTTAGCTGAATCAAAACTGCATTGAATTGCTCTTGCAAATTAACAAGTTTGTCATGAAGAGTACAAAGAGACTACTTGTACTATTAAGTAAAAAATCAAACTACTTGTGTAGTGAAAGTGCTAACTTCTCTTACGATAAATCCATCCAATTTTTATACAAGCTCCCGTGATCCTCTTAAACCCTTGGAAGTGTTTATGGTACAATTATCTAGCCTCCTCCTTCTCCATTTGTTTTCAAATAGGAGGGCTGATGAGAACTGACAAGCATCTACCACACCGCTCAGCAATTACCCCCCCAAACGGGTTTTGGGTTTTCATGGCCACTTTCAAATTCACAACTGCTAGCGGAAGACTTGCAACAACCGGAAAGACTCGATCATCATCTTCAGTGGACTATTATCATCATATTTGCACCCTTTGGGTGTGGTTTTGTACTAAGAAACTTTCTATTGCTACCATAGACAAGAACTGCAGTCCAAATGCTTTACTCTTGTAACACAGCATGTACTTGTAGTTAGCAGCAGCTGCAGAGGATGTTGAAACATGGCGAGACTCATTTCTGCAAAGAAAATCCAAATTGGAATTTTGGCATGAAGAAAGCACGAGTGTTGCATGCTTCATTGACTCCATCACTCTTGTTGCTCAGCAGCACCACTGTCTGTGGTTTCGATTCTTCTGGAAATCTCCAGTAAGGAGACAGTTGCTGTAAGAATTGGAAGCTCTTACCCTGTCTATCACAAGCCAAGAAAGTTGGGTGTTGCAACAATGTAGTTCATGGTATCGGTGGCCTTTGTTTTGTTCGACATGTCCTTTGCAATATTCTTCATTTGTGTAGTAGCAGTACCCTGCCAGATTGAGTCAGAGATATTACTTTTGGAGTTGAACTTTTCCTCATAGCTTTTGGGTTCAGCTTCTACAAGCAACTGCACCACCTCACGCATTGATGGCCGGTTGTTTGGGTGCCGGCACAAGCACAGCACTGCAACTCTCAACATCAGGATCATGTCATCATGTGCTGCACGCCCCAGTCTTGTGTCAAGTACTTCATATAGCCCCTCAGTGCTCTGGATTTTGTCCATCACCCACTTCACCAGATCAACACCTTCCCCAAACATGGCCTCAATTGGTCTCTTCCCTGTGATGAGCTCCAGCAACACAACACCAAAGCTGTAGATGTCGCTCTTCTCACCAATGTTTAAGGTGTAAGCATACTCTGCAGCATTCCATATGCCATCAACCAAAACATGTTAGCTCAAAAATACTATTCATCAAAATCATGGCCTGCAATTTATTCATTGCATTGATCCATGACCCAAAATTTGTCAATTTAGAATTTATTCTATCAAACCCATCACCCAAAGCTAGTTATGTTAATGCACAATTCCAAGGTGCACAGTGAGCAAGAAGAAATGAAAAATAAACACAAAGAGATATGGAGGGACAGTAGTACATTCTTTCATAGAAAATTTACCAGGAGCAATGTAACCATAGGAGCCTGCAACCGCTGACATAGATTCTCCCCTCCATGTTGTGATGGTTGTGGTTTCAAGAACTCGAGCAAGCCCAAAGTCAGCAACATGTGCCTCATAGTCAGCATCAAGAAGTATGTTGTTTGATTTCACATCCCGGTGCACAATCTGTGGCAAACAGTCATGATGCAAGTACTCCAAACCCTGCAAAATAAGAAATGAATCCAGTTTTTCATATCATTGTTGAAGCTCTCTAGCTGCTGGCCATCACAATACACTGATCATGTACTCCTATGTATATATGAGACTGCAGAGAAATCTCCAAAACAACACTTTGAAGGTAACATGACAATGAGTGCAGTCATTAACCTTGTGAGAGAATCTCACAAAGTGTAAGACCATCAGCTTCCTCATGAATTGCAGTGACAAGCTGCCATGACTACTCACTGCTTCATCAGCTCCTTACAATGGTTGTAGATAAGTATACAATAATCTACACCAAATTCAGGCAAATATTCAACACAATCTGCATCCTGAGTTTTGTCTTTGATTTCCAGAAGCAACAGGATGATGTAATACTCTATGGACAGCTACACCATAGATACAAAAGAGAGGGACGGTGATCACAAGCGTTCTATTCTTCCGTACCTGTGCTGCCCCCAGTGCAATCCTGTAGCGCATAGCCCAGTCCAGCGTGCCGCCTTTGGTGCTGTGCAGGATGTCGCCCAGGCTGCCATTGGGCATGTATTCATACACAAGGAGGTTTGACTCATTGTTTGAACAACAGCACAAGAGCTTCACAATATTCCGGTGTCGGATTTTCCCTAATGTCTCTACCTGCATGACACCAAAGATGCTCTGATAATCAGAATTTGTATTTCAATTTGCACATGAATGTTTGGTGCAGATCAGATATGACAGTGAGTATGTAAGGAGTTTTTCAGTTCATAGCTGTACCTCAGCTCGGAATCCATGATCATGTAATGCATCACCCTTCATCTCCCCCCACCCAAGCTTTTTCACAGCAACAGGTTGGCCATTGCTGAGTACTGCCTTGTACACTTTCCCAGATCCACCACTTCCAATGACATTATCTGGATTGTTGCAGAATTCTGCAATCTCATACTCCTTCACTGTCACCTTTTGGAATGAAGTCAAGTGCCACGAGGCGTTCTGTAAAAGCCCCTTGCGCTGCTCATTGAAAATTTTGTACCTCCGGTAAAAGCAGCATGAGCCAACAATGAGTACAATCATTGCTGCCACAAAAGTTCCAACCACTGCTGACACCATCACTCCATTCGACTTGCTGCTTGTTTGCTGCCCGCTGGCTTCACAGTTGCTGGCCACATCACACAAATATGGGTTACCTTTGGCATCTGTGACTGGAAGGAGACCTGGCGGCAGCACACCAGAGAGGTTGTTGTATGAGACATCAAGATTCTCAAGTGGCAACCTGCTGAGGATGGATGGGACCTCGCCTGTGAGGGCATTATGTGAAAGATCCAGAACTGTGAGGCTGCTAAGTTCACCAAGCTCACTCGGAATCGGTCCAGTAAGCAAGTTCATTGAAAGGTTCAGTGTGCTGAGGTGTGAACAGTTTCCAAGTGCTGCTGGTATCCCACCCATGAAAGCATTTTGGCTGAGATCAAGCCAGTTGAGCCGAGAGAGATCACTGAGCTGTGGAGGGATTGAACCTGAGAGGTTGTTCCCAGATGCAGAGAGCTTTTGTATCAGAAGGAGGTTGCCAATTTCTTGGGGAAGTGGACCCACGAACCAGTTGCTGGAGATGTCAAGTGTGCCTAAGTTTAAAGCAGATCTGATGGTGGGCTGTATGCTTCCATTGAGCATATTATTGTGTGCTGTAAGAATCAGCATTTCAGGTGCCCCCCAGAGACCGTCGGGAATTGGTCCTGAGAGTTTATTGATCTCAAACCGAACACGAGCAAGAGTCATGCAGCTTCCATAGACATCAGGTATCATGCCTGAAAACATGTTATTGAAGAAGATGAGTTCAATTAACTGCTGTCCATCACAAAGATGAGCTGGGACAGGTCCAGAGAGCAGATTTGTGGAGACATCAAATCGTGTAAGGTTGCAGTTCTGCCCCAAGTTGCCTGGAACACTGCCTGTGAAGTGGTTCTCGAAGAGGACAAACTCTGTCAGTGCCTGAAGATTAGCCATACCTGGTGGTATGCTGCCACTGAAGTTGTTTTGCCAGAGGTGGAAGATTGACAGGTTTGCCAAAGTTGTCACTGACTCTGGTATTGCACCACTCAGTTCGTTCTGTGAGACATCAATCTGTGACAAGCTTCTGAGGTTTCCGATAGTTGCAGGCAGTTCCCCTGAGAGCTGGTTTGCATACAGTTCAATCACTTCAAGATTTGGAAGCTCCATCAGGCTTAATGGGATTGAACCTGTAAGCTGATTCTCTGAAACATCCAAGCTCACAAGCTCTGTCAAGTTTGCAAAGATATCAGGTATTGATCCATTCAGCAAGTTTCCCCTCAACCAGAGAGTCTGAAGCGCTGTCAAGCCTCCCAGAAATCCTGGAATCTGGTCGGTCAAGTTACAGTATGCAAGGTCAAGATACTGCAGGCTTGGCATCACCTGAACCCACTCTGGAATCGGCCCCTCAGTGAAGTTACTGGAGCTCAGGTCAAGCACTTTGAGCTTTGTGAAACTTGCAAACCATGAAGGTATAGCTGCAAGTGTGAAATTTGCAAGGCCAAGATATATTTCAGTCAGGTTTGTGAGCTTCCCAAGGCTGGACGGCAAAACTCCAGTGAAGTTTGCAGCTTTGAGATTCAAGAGCTGCAGTGCTGGCAACTCCCCAAGACTATCAGGGATTGTTCCTACAAAATTTGAGTATGAAAGGTCTAGTATTTGGAGTTTTGTCAGCTGTGAAATCATTGTGGGTAGAGGACCTCCGATGTATGTGATACTCAGGTTCAAGGTCATGAGGTTGCTGCAATTGAGCAAATCAAGAGGAAAGTAGCCACCCATATTTGTATTTCCAAGGTCCAGAGCTGTAAGATTTGTCAACTGACCTGTAACACCCAAAATCAACTAACGATGGTGTTAATGCCATGTATTTGCAGCTCACAGTTTCAAACTGATCTAAAGCTCACAGTTTGCGAATCTCTCCATGAAGGAGAAGCTGGATGACCACTCTAGTCTCCCCATATTAGAGATCAGGATGACCTCTTGACACCAAGCACTACTGTTGCCTACCGCAGTCAGGCAGACCATTCTGCCAACCGGTACCAGGGAGAACCTGATATGACCACTGACAGAAGACCATAGGAAGTACAAGACTTGCTTGAGATAGTCACCTGTACACTTGGACGCATGGAGCCTCTTGGACTAGATTGTCTGGCTTCATGACGACTCTTTGCACAACATGAAAATGAAGCATAAACCAACTTGAGCAATACAAATTGCTTCCACCAATCAAAACCTGCTTGCAGAGCTCTATAAGAAAACTTAACAGCACAACCAAACAGAAACTGTAGAAGGTAGAAAAAAGGCAAAGAAAGGAGAAATGGAAGAAGATACCAGTGTTGTACAACAACCACTCGCCCACCAAGCCAAACAAGATAGAGAAATAGATTAAGAACATTGAAGTCTCAACAGAGACTTTGACATCATTGGGTGAAGCTCATCTTGCATTTCTTGATTGAAAGAGAAAAAAATTTAACTGAAAAACCGTGTGTACAAATGAATGCATGGAAAGGAGTACAACATTGCAATTATAAAGTTGGACAAATGCTTGTGAACTAAGTTCCTGGTGAGTGCAACCAATGACAAGACAAGAACAAACTCCAATTGATAAAAGAGATGGAAAGTATTCTATCTTAAGAGAAGCTGATGATGACGACAGTAGGTAATAACAGACTTCCTGACAAAAGTTGCAGAGACAAAAGAAAGGATCAACAGCAAGTTTATTGTTCCTACTTGAGCTGATCTGAACAGGAGGGGAGCCGCATTGGAATCTTGTGAAGAAAAAGGACCCATCTGAAGGAGATCTGGGTTTGATTAGCTCTTTACCTAGTACACCTTCGGGAACTTCGCCTGAGATATTGAAATTGGACAGATTGATGTTGGTGACTGAGCTTCCTGTGCATGTGATCCCTGTCCAATTGCAAGGAAGGAGATCTGTTGCCACCCAGTTTGTAAGCTGATGGCTAACATCTGTGATATTGTTCTTGAACTGCAAGAGTACTTGACCCTCCTCAGACAGTCCCTTTGCAGATCTGGCGGCAAGGAGCCAAAGCCCAGGCAACAGCAATATTATGGCTCGTAAAAGCCTCAAATTCCAGACAAAATTCTCCATGGCAGCAGATTTCTTCACGCGCAGGAAGAAAGAAATGAGCACTTGGAAAAAGAAAACTGAAGCTGATTACAGAGCTGATTTTCTCTTTCTTCCTGCTTCCTTTCTCTCCTCCTCTTTGGACACTCTCATGCTGGTGATACCAAACATCTAATTTCCACAACAGCCACAAACTTCATCATCTTGACAATATCCATCATCTCTCCTCAGCCCTATTCTTGCATGCCCCCTCAGAAAAGAAAAACCTCTTGAGGATGTTGCAGAGCTCAGAAGTGAAACAACAAAACCAAAACAAACAAAAGAGCTTCTCTAAATTCAAGAGAGACTTCCGATCCAACTAACTCAGAATCTCATACAACATCTTCTCAACATCAACTTACACATACACACATACAAATACATATATACTGTGAACAGGTCTAAAGATGGAGAATGCACAGCACATCCGAAAACAAAGAAAAAGAAACAGAGTCAAAATCTACTCTCCAGAGCTTCTTCAGACCAAAAGAATTTCAACTACCTCAGACTCTCCTGTCCTCTCCTGTCTTCTCCTGTTTTTGTTGAAGATTGAAGCAGTAGTAGCTTGCAAATAGATCTGGAATGGATCTCAATTTCCGATATCTATTACAAGAATAATCTTACACGAAGAGAATCACTACAGATCACAGAATCATCACACACACACAAACACAAAACTGCAAACTGGCCACAGACAGAAAAAACAGAAGTTGTTACGGAAAGGAAAAAACAGAACAGAGCAGAGGAGAGCACATGAATGCAGCAAGGGAATGGCTTAACAAGGGAAAGTCTCTTATCACCTTCACAAGGAGCACTAGGTGACAAATGTGGACTGGCATCCACAATCTTCGACAGCTGCAACAGCAGCCAGAATCCAGCCAGCATCCAGCCAGCCAGCCAGCCAGCCAACCAGTCAGCCAGCAAGCAAGCAAGCAAGCCACAGTCTGCAGACATGAACAGAGACACAAGCTGCTACTGCTGCTACTGCTGCTGTTACTGCAGAATCATCAACAACACTGTTCCTTTGTTTTTGTTTTGTTTTGTTTTGTGTTGTTTTCTTGCTTGCTTTCTTTCTCGTTTCTCCTCCATTCCTCCTGCTGTTGCAATCCTTTTGCGATGTCGTGGTAAATACTAACAACAACTACTACTACAACTACTCTGGATGCACTTTTGCCATGAATAAAATATCATACTTCAGCACAAAGAAAGATAAGAAAGATGGCACACAAAACCAAACCAAAGCAAGAAACAGACAAAATCACACTCTCTCCCTTCCTCTCTCTCTCTCTCTCTCTCTCTCTCTCAGCCTGTTTTCTTTTTTCCTCTGGCATTATATATATATTTATTTATTATAAAAATAATTTATCATTATGTATTTCAATTTTAAATTTAATTCCAGTGATGAGTAATTGGAACTGGTATATTGGGGGAGCTTAATATGGTCATCCATGGACCATTCATTCTAAAGACAATTTCAAAAAATAACTACCTATTTTATTTCTTTTTTTTAATAATAGTTTTTTATATTAATTATTTTTTTATAATAAGTATTTTCTCTCACCTTTCTTTATAACTATGTGCATCCATTTTATAACTATCTCGCTCTTTTTTTTTCTTTTTTTCTTTTTCCCCTATCTATCCACCAACCAACCAACGTGAATATGAAAAAAAAATTTAACATGTGTCCTTTTCACATGCATGAAATGTATATTTATTTTAATTAAATTTGACATTGACATAAATAATGATGAATTATTGAAAGTCATATGAAAACATAAAGGAAGAAAAATAAAATAAAATTGATTATCATTTATTTGTAGTGCACGAGAGCTCACGGAGCTCAAATTTAAATTAATATACATTTCATGGACTTGAGAAAGACATATGTTAATTTGGTTTTTCATATCCATGTTGGTGGATAGAGGAAAAGAGTGAGGTAATTATAAAATGAGGTAGTTATTTTTAAAATTGTCTTTGCAATGGTCCATCAACAACCATATGAAGGATTCCAAAAAAATCCCCCCATATACAAGTTTCAATTACTCATCATTGGAATTAAAAGTGCTAAAATCAAGTGCTCTTTAAGGGTTTTCTATAGCCATAATTTGAGCAATTTTTTTTAAAATTACAAGATTTCTATACAAAATGGTTCAAGTTATGCAAGCCAAAAATATCAAAGGATGGTTTTTTTTTAAAATTTCCTTTTTGAGTTAAGCTTTTAACCAAATTTGGCTAAATCTTCTTGTGGGTCATCACCACTTTGGCTAGATCATGAAATTGACCCCCCCAAAAAAAAACACAGGCATGATATATATTAACAATTAAATGTGCTAAAAATCAATTGAGAATTTGCAATAGCCAGAATTTGATCAAAGTTTCAGAAAAATTGCCAGGTTTCTATACAAGGGTGGTGGTTCAAGTATGTAGCCAAAAATCTCAAAGGATGTTTATTTAAGAATTGTGTTTAAATTAAATTTAGCCTTAAAAAAAATTTTGGCTAAATCTTCAAGGGGAGCATCATCACTTTGTCTAAATCATGAAATTGAGCCCAAAAAACACAGGCACAGACACAGACAAACACAGACTCCAAAGGTTAAGTTTATGTAATATAAGTACACAAAGCTTTCATGGTTTTGTTGATGGCACTAAAAGTACAAAACTAAGAACACTACTACCAAGGGACAACAACAACAACAACAACACAAGAAAGGACATCATCAGCAGCAGCAGCAAATGACATGATGAACATGGTTTGATGCTAAGCTTGTTTCTGGTACCTTACTTAGTACCCACAAGCTGCAACAATGGAGAGAGAGAGAGTTTTTACCAACATCAACAAGACCACCAGAGCAAGTAGGTGCTTGGTGCTTATTATGATGGATCACAACAGCCTACTCAAAACATGTCCTTCATACTTACTTTGTTTGTTTGCTTGTTTGCTTGTTTGTTTGTTGTTTCCAGATCCAAAATTCATGTTTCCAAAGACTTACAGCACTAACTTACATAAGAGAGAGATATTCCCAAAGTAATGCAAACACAGCATCAGTACCTCCTCAGTTTAATCTTGAGTTCCAAACATTTTATACCCATATTCAATCAAGTTTCATTACTTTGTGGAGAGGTTGAAAGAAGGGTTAAGAAATGAAAGAAGAGCCCAAAAGGGAGTCAAGTTTACAAATATTTAATTTGATAATTTTGAAAATTTTCTTTCCAAGGACAACAAATTTTTGTCTCTCACTAGCAGTGATATATATATATATTTATTTATTTATTTATTTATAAATTTTATTTTATTTTTTCATGTTGCATCATTGGATAGCATCCCAAGAAGGATTAAACATTACATGACAACAAGTTTTTAGAACCTATCTAAATAGTAAAAGAGCTAGTTTTTTTAAAAGTGTTACCAAACTAAAATCAGAGTCCAAATGCAGTGAACTTTTTTCAAAATTAATTTCCAAAATTTTGTGATTTATAAATTTTTTTAAAAACTGAAATATTATAATGGAATAGCCCCTTTTAATTTGTATTTATCTCATTTTGACTAAATTTAGCACCAAAAACTATTGATCACTAGCCACTATTGTACATTTTTTTATTTTTTTTTATTTTGATGCAACATCAATTGAAGAAAATTTGAAATTTTTTTTGCATAAATTGGTGATAGTTACTACTAAACATGTCCTAACAAGAAACTACCACCAATTCAAAATGTAATTGGAATGGGACAAACTTTTCATCCAAAAAATATTTAATAAAAAAATTGGATTTTTTTTAAAAAAATTGTTTCCAAGGTGAAAATTTGTCACCAATAAAATCACAAAAAATAATTACATCATTTGTTTCATTTCTTCTTATTGTCATGCTTATTCCAAGACCAAATCCACTCTCTACATCATGATGGGGTACATGATGGTGAGCCATCATTTTGCAAAGGTGTTGTTTCTTCCATGGTTGTCAAGGATTTTGAATTGTTGGAATAGAATTCTTAAGTTTGTTGAGTACTTTTTTTTTTATTTGATTTTTTTTCAGGAAATGAAATTTTAAATGAAAAAATGAAGTGAAATAAAAATTCATCAAAAGGTGATTATGATATGGACTTTCAAAAATAAAGTGCATTCTAAGACATTCAAAAGTCCATAACTTTTTATGGTTTAAATTTTTCTTAGCAATTTTTTGTATTAAGTTTCATTTTGTAGAATATTTCATGTATTGAATCCTTATAAGATATTCCAAAGACAATCCACTAAAGAAAATATACTTGTATAGAAGTCACAAATAGAAGATTAGCTAATTATTTTCAATTTCAAAAGTTCATTACTTTATATTTGGTGTATCAATGTTGTATTTTTTGAATAGATGTCTTCTCCTTCAAATTGAGAATCTTAATCCAATGGCAAATGTGACATAGTGATGATTTTATGACATGTATTATGCATGACATTATGCAAAAACTTATTGTGTACACAAAAAGAGATCCACGTTATCTTGCAATGGCACATTTATTGTTGGTTGAAGAACTTTTAGCAACACAAGATTTGAATAAAAAATCATCTTCAACTTGTAATGGCATAATGGAAGCGACCAAACATGGGAACAAGATGTTGGTGGCATCAATTGATGATATCCACACCATGAACTTGGAAATTGAAAAGAGACATTCACAAGATCAAAAAAAATTCAAGACCAACAAATCGATTACTTGAAGTTGAAAGATGTTGAAATGAATATAAATATATAAATATGGTCTAAACCATTTTTGGATTGATTTAAATATTTGGCATGATGTTTTGTTAAGCGATGGTAGTTGTTGTCATTAAATGGTAATACCATCAAATGGCAAAATAATTGTAGGAAAATTTTAGAATGAAAGTGTTCCATGATGGTGGTATTGTCGGTGTAGTGAATTACCTTCACATGACAAAACAACCATAAAATAATTATTGGGAGGAATTTTAAAATTTTAAAATGCTTGTTAATGAAAATACTCTTTTAATATAATTGATTTAGAAATGCATTCTATCAATTGTTTACTTATTAGTGGTAAGTATTCACTTATTGTATTTTATTTATTTGGGAGAAATCATGTCATTTGCAACTTGTCCTATATAACTAAGAAGTGTCCTTTGCAATTAATTCTAATTGCAAAACAATTGCAAAGGACATATTTCAATTGCATAAGAAAAGTACAAAGGACACAATTTTTCATAGTGTATTTAGGTTAATTAATCCAAGTAGAAAATGGATTAGGGATGAATGGTTTCCTTTGATTAAAATTTATGAAAGATATTAGGATAAGGTGAGGAAATTTAAAAGGGTAAGGAAACCCATGTGTGATAAGGAATCATTTTGGTTCCTTATTATTTCTTGGCCTCATTATATTTTCATTTTATAGTTTGTCTTTATCGTTCTATCATTGTGTGTATGTGATTATAAGAAAATTAATATGTGTGAAGTAGAGGAAGGTTTTATTTATGTGAAAACAAAATATAGACAATGGATTATGGTTGAAAGTCAACTTGTGATTTTTTTTTTAGTGTGTTTTTCCTTGAGTTTTTATATGTGATGAAAATAGCTTTTTTTTTAGTTGATACAAAATATTATTATCTTTAATTTGGTTCTTTTTTTTGCAATAAAAATTATTATTTGTATTGTTTACTAGATTAGGAAGGTAGGTCTATTCCACAATGGTAAACAAACTAAAGGCAAGGGTTGCAAAGGGGAGGCAATAGCTAGTTATTCATCATAGAATTGTAGATGATGGATTGTGCCCATTTTACTTCAAGGAAGACACTACAAGTTCAAAGGTGGATTATGTCTATTCCAAATTCTTGCCATGCTTTTTTGTCACCCTAAATATATTTGAGTTTGGAATGTTCACCAAAAAAATTTGAAAAATTCAATTGTTGCAACATAGTTTTGAATAACATAATTTTGAACAATAGCAACTTCTTTTAACACAATAAATACCTATTCCATATCAATCTCATGAAGACATGTGTATAAGTCATGTAATAATTAAGCAATAGCAAGTGATCAAATCAAGAACAAAGGTAATGTACATTTATGTCTTTGTTTGTAGTACATGAAATGTTTATTGTAATATGTCAAAGGCATTTTCTACAATACCGAACTCACTTATATTTTTTTATTATAAAACATCTCAAGAATGTTGTGATCTCTTTCTTTATGTAGTGTCATCAACAATGATTATAGGGGACACCCCTTATTTTGTAACAAATAGGAAACAACCTTTTGTCTGCATTAAAAAGTCCATGAAATTGAACATGATAGTAAAGCCTACCAAAATTTTGAGTATTTTGGAAAAATTACACTTCTTAGAAGATTAAGATTTTTAAAAATAAACTATCCTTTTTGTGATTTATGATTGTTTTAACTCACAAAATTGTAGTATCTAGTTTTGTGGTGAAAATAATGCTCACAAAAGGGCACATAAGTTGAAGCCCATGAGGCTACATTTACAAAATTTAAATGTTCGTTTATTGAAATTAACTCTTCAAAACAATTAAAAGGTTCCTTTCTAACAAACTCATTGGCCACACATTTTTTTCCAATGTCCCTAGACACAAACTTATTTCACGTACCATGTATATTTGTGTATATTTGTGTATATTTTTACACTAATATTATAACCCTTGTCCATAAGTACCTTAGACCTTTATAAATGGGTATTAATCAAGATGAAAAATGCTGACAAACAAATGTAAAGATATAAGTTTTTCTCAACCAATGAAGCAAGGGGTGGGGAGGGGGGTTAATTAATTTATTTATTTTCTTTCTAGTTTTGGGAGGAGGGTGGGAGGGGACAACCAAGTAAGTGATAATTAACTAAACTAAAAGTTATAATTAAATCTTTTTACTAAAATTTCAATTTTAACAACTAGTTCTTAGGAGTGCAAGAGGTGAAATAACATACACTTAGAGATGCAATTTACCTTCATTAGAAGTACAAGAAGAGAGCAACTAGGTACCAATCAATAAACATAAAATATATATTTTTTGTAGTTGTGTATTTTAAGAAATAGTTCTCTTGCTTGCATACATAGGACATCACTTGCTCACACTTGTGTTCTTGAAACTAGTAAAAGTGATCCAAGGAGAGGAACTCTATCCTTCAAAATAAAATGTTCTATTTTAGGGAGCCTCTATATTTTTATTTTATTTTATTATTTTATTATTTCAGTTTTTGGGTGATCGGCCAATGAAAATGAGTCATTGCAATAAGTAAGTAAATAAATAAGTAAATAGCACTCAACTAATTAATGCAAAGAACAACGAGTACCTACCCTAGACCAGGGTTTAAAACAATACTTTGTTAAAGTTTTGAATTTGGTGGCAATCCAATCCATTCTCTTTGGTTCCTTCTCACCTTCTTGGGGGAAAAAAAAAGAAACGTGAACTCAAAACAACCCATGTGAGGAAACTATGGTGTGGGCGGGGGCATACTAATGAGTGTCACATAATGGAACACTCTTGGGGAGCTCCTCATCAATGTTGGAGCCATGGTGGCAGCACGCATAATGGAAGGATTTCACCGACCACTCACTCGTGAAAGGAGGGAGAAATAAGAAGCACCGAGTGTGTGAATGAGGAAGGAAGGAAGGAAGGAAGCAAGCAAGCAAGCAAGCAATGAGGATCATAATGGGTGAAGAAGACTTTGTAGTAAAGCCGTAGATTCCACTACTACACTGGCATAGAAATGATTGACAAAAGCATTGGAAACAAAACATGAACATAACATTTGAAGGAAAGAACCCAGCTATGCACGGTGCACACTTTACAAGTGGTTCTCAAAAATCAAACAAGTTCATACTTATACATAACCATGGTTCTCAACAAAAGACCAAAGAATCAATTACTATATCTAACTCTGGTTCTCAAAGAACTCAACGAATCAATTAAAGAACCTTCTATAGAACTATCGGTTCTTTGCCGGTTCTTTCATGTGAATCGTCGGTTCTTTGATGGGTTTGAAAAATCAAAACAATAAACGATTATTAACAAAATCAAATGACCACCCAACACTGAACGATTAATCCCCTCTCCATGCTACCTATATATACTCAAGATCAATATTTTCTCCAATTCTAGCCATCCCAAAACTAGGGATGCCCGAATAAATAGGCCAATGGGTTTTTGGGTGCTAATTGAACATGAAATATTTGCTCCTACCGGACTTATGAAAACATTATTGTATACACTTGAAGAAAAACTTGATTGGCCAATGAAAAAAAATCTAGAGGGGTATCATCAATTAATCATGTGCCCACAAGACACATGATCAATTGGGGGCATAAAAAGCAGAAAAAAACCTATGAATTTTTTTTTAGTGTATTTGGATATAACCTTGCAAAGCAAAAAAAAAAAAGGGCCTGCAAAAATGAAGGCATTTAAAAAAATACCCACCCTCTTTAATTTCTTTTTCTTTTCTTGTGATAACCACCGGGTATAATGAGGAATCCAAACCCCCCCCCCCCCCCCCCCCAAACTCATAAGTTGGGTATCATACCCTTGGAAGTGGGGCATTTATCCTACAAGTAATAACATTTGAATTATCATGGCTTGAGACTTGAGTCTGGTGGGGCCGTAAATAGAAGAGGGTAGTAAAAATGTAATTAGCTAATTACATTTTTATCACCCCTTTTTTGGTGGTGTACAAGGGATCTATCCACATATGGAAGATTATTACTCATTTTCACTTAATCCCTTGAAAGAAGTTATATGTATTATCTACCATGCGGGCTTGTAGCTATAAGCAAAGGAACAAAGGGCTGGCTAATTATTTCATGAAAAAAGTGGAACAAAAAAAAAAAAAAAGTATATTAAAATAACAACCCAATTGCTTTCATGTGTGAGTAGTAATGATTAAAAGACCCGATGACAAAAACTCGACAAAAAAGTGGGGTCGGTATGTTATGTTTTCAATTGCCAATGATGAATGGACTTTGTTATTAAGGATGGATGGATTGATCGATCACATAACCCTCGATTCAAATAGACCAACCACAAAACCCTCATTTCATGGACCATGTCCTAAGAAGCGAGAAGAGAGAGAGAGAGAGAGAGAGATAAACCCTTGATATACCCGTAGTAGTAGTAGTAATAATAACAAGGGTTTGGCATATGCTCATTAATGGGTTGTTATGAGTGAAATGGGCTTGTGACAATCAAGGCACGTTCCATTTTATATATGAAATACGAAGGATGTCGTATATGCCAGATTTTTGGAGTGATCAAATCATAAATTGTTCCTTTTCAACGAAAGCAACTCTTGGAAGAAGATAGATCATATTTGATACGTTCTTCAGCTTTTGGAGATTGTGGGCATGACTTTTTTTGTAAGATTGGTGTGATAATTATATCATCTCAAGGTTCAACATTTTATTTTTTTCGGGGTGGCTTTGAGTTTGGACAAACCGTTGGTGGATTCAGAACACATGGGTTGTCATCGGGTTCAAATCTCTCTCTATAATTATCGTTTTTTACTTGCCGGATTTCTTCTGTAACCATGGTCAAGGATGGCTCGATGGCCCGTTTTCTTCCTTGACCATGGTAAAAAATGGTTTGTTGCCGGATTTCTTCAGTGTACCATGGCCAAGGATGATGACTCTTTGGTATGTATGGCACCACCAACAACCGTATGTTTTTTGGATCCACTTTGGCCTCCAAACCCCCCCACCAACAACCATATGTTTTTTGGATCCACTTTGGCCTCCAAACCCCCCCATGTTGGGTTTTGGATTTTTCTAGTAGGGTCCATCTTGGAGTTGTCTATTGGAATTTTTGTTTGGCACAAACCCATTTGTCTACCATATTGATTGAAGACAATTATGCAAAGAGAACGTGGTAGTTAAACTTCTTTTTTTTTTGTAATTGTATCCCAAAGACACATACTTCTTGTTAGTTTGTGCTATTTGGGAAGAATGTCTTTAAGTTACATCATGTACTTTGCAACACCGAGTAGACATATTCGTTCACCTTCACACTAGAGCAAAACCTTAGTAGCATGAATATGGGCGAGTACTAAAAAAGCATAGGAAAGTGGGAAAATGGACAAGGGAGAAGGGTGGGAGGGAGGGTGGGTAGAGGAGAGGGTGGGGATCTTCATTGTACCACAACATGAGAGAAATAGCCTAGCCCAGCCCAGCCCAGCTTGACCTAGTTATATTTGTCTCATGAGAGAAAGAGAAAAGAAAGAAAAAACAAAAGCAAAAGAACTTGTCTCTTTTAGGGTTGCAATGAAAAAGATGATCTCTATAGATATGGGTATAGGGATTAATGGGCCATCCTCTCCCTCTTATGAAATTGATTGTAGAAAAGGATGTTGGGTCATCCACTATCTTAAAACTATAATCCAATCAATGCAAAGTTTTATTCCAAACTATCTAGGCTTCCTTTGAAATTCTGAATGCCTTTTGTATTCATTCAGTCCTTCTACCATGGGGACCCTATATCAATCTGAGTGTTGTTTCTACATGATCAAGCCCTTCAAAGGTTTTTTTTTTCAATGGAAGAAGACTATGTGCAGATTTGATCAAGTGAAAGTGTGTGAATGAAAGTGTTTGTGGCTTCCAACAATTTGAACTCCAATCATCCAATGCAAAAAGGTTGGAGTGGAGGAACTATGGAGTTTGAGCCTCAAGCAAAAACCAATTTGGTTGGTGGGCAAAAATGCGCAACGTGGGGATTGGGGTAGAGAGCCTAGTTATGTCAATTTGTAAGTGTCCTGACCTCGTATCAAACCAAAGAGGGTGGCCAAAAGTAATAACATGGTATTGATTGTGGGTGGGACATCTTTCTTGCAATGAAATCCATTTTTTAGGAATGGGATTTTGGGCGGCTTCTATGTTTTCAACATGACAATCTTTAACTTGATGTTTGTACCATTGTTGTCGGATTCGGGGTTTGGAAGAGAGCCCTCCCAAAGAAAGAGTCTTTGGTTTTGGTTTGGGTTAATTTTTAGAATTTTGATGGACCTTATTACAAGGCTTTGTGCCCAATTTTTCAAGATCCCAAACTTCGAGTTATAGCTAACATGAGTGTGAATAAAAGGAACACAAGTCAATGATTGCAAAACAATCATATATAATATTAATGTTTTTGTAAATTATATTCTGGAAAAAGACTTGCCTCGATTTCAAAATCCTTCTCATCTTGAAACGGTTAAATCAAGAATTGGCAGCCATTTGAGTGTGGGGGGGGCGAAAAATTCTTATGTTAAAAGGGGTTTGGGGGGGGAGTGGGGGGAGGCACAAATTCTCATTTGAAAAATAACCAAAGTGACCATCCCAAGCCACTTTGGGCCAATTAGGGGTTAGAGATTGCAATGGGGCCGGGCCCATGGTATTTAGTGTAAACATGCCCTTAGTATGGAAAACCAAATACAAATATTGTACTTGATCTCAATTTTTTAAACTATGTAATCATACAACATAGCCTTTGATCATGTTATATTCTGCTATCAAACTTCATGGGCTTTGTCATTTGTGCCTTGTATTGTTTTGCATAAAACCACATGGTTCATGTTTTGATTTTCCACACATGACACAAAAACTTGATATGGTATGTAATCCTTCATGGGATTTGAACCCATCATCACAAAGAAATAAGATTTAGTTATTACCATTAATTTACTTCCTAGCATTTCAAAATAAATTAAATAAATAAATTTTATTTTAAAATTTTAGGATATTAATCAAACCTTATAGTAGAATTACATAAGGTGCTACAAAATATTCTCTAATGTTTTTTAACACCTTGCAAGGTTTGATAGGGTTGTTTAACATCCCATTTCAATAATGAATTTTCACAAAACTCTTAAATAAAATTAAAACAACAAAAAAAAATTTGCCACCTCCTGACTCTTAATCTTGAAGTTAGTCAAGCATTCTACCAACATAATCACAAATTATTCATTTGTCATTGGACTTTGACCTTCATCTAACATGTTATAGAGCAGGCATTATGATTTGGTTGATTTTCATTCTTAACAAAATCGTGACCAAGCCCTTTGTAAGGCAAGATGGGCAAATCTTGGTTGATTCTAATTCCTAACAAACTTATGATCAAACCCAACAAGGTGAAATGAACATGATGTGGTCAATTATGATTCCTAGCAAACATGTGGCAATGTGATTATTGTGTTGGTGAAATTGGCTAAACCTTGCCCACTCCCTAATGTTAATAATTGTTGGGTCTTATATGATACAAAACATGTGTTATATAATTAACACTTATGCTTAACAACCCATTCAACATGAGAACAATCGATCAAATAATAGGATAGGACCTAGCTCCTATTTGCAATCAATTTTTCCATTTGTTAAAAAAAAACCACATGTAACCCAAAAAAAGTGGAAGAAACACAAAAAATGTTTATTTGGTGACATGAACTTGCCACAATCATTAACGACAAACCTACGTGAACACACAACCATAACTAAACACACAATTTTACATGCACATGTTTGAATCGTATCATTTTGAACTCTCTTTGTTGAAGTATCACTCTTTTATGTGACATTGTCATAACGTGGACTCAAAATACCAATAGGTTGTCTTTCAACACAATTCCCACCAAGAAATTATGAACTATAACTTTAATTCCAACAACATATTTTTTAATAAAAATCAATAACTTGAATTTTTCCACAAGTGACATTTATGTCCACCTTGGCTTTTAATATGTTATAGCCCTTGGATCACATGCTTCTCATTAGTCACTCAACTGTAACCAAAAAGAGAGTGGGTGCGATCTTCCAACTAACACCCTGTCAACTCGACAAACTCGTTAACAATCTAAATCTTTGAGGTCCCATCTCACTTCGTGACTTCTGATCTGCTATCCCTCAAATCTTGCACAATTCTCAACTTGAATGCACTCATAATCCCGCTCATACACACAGCTCACATCACATTCACCATCCCAACTCTGGCCATAGCCATAGAGCTTGCATTTCATTCATCAAAAAATGTACAGAGACACGCTACTCTTGCCTAGGACGGACCTCTCACGGAATCGGACAGTCCACCAAGAATTCAACCTTTCTTACCAGAAACTTTGAGTATAAACACACGTTTGCAATAGCCCTGATCTGCTTCCTCACCCAACTTCAACAATTACATCTGCACAAAACCTTCCTCAACTCAAAACTCAATCGCATTACTGAATCTGAATGTGCAAGGATCAAAAGGATCTGATGGTCCCGTTCTACTCTCACGGGTTCTAGCCTGCCTACCTCACCCCAATCAGACTCTCCTCTCCAGTGTCGCGCCTCCTCTCTTTTTGACTTCTAACCCAGATGCTGATTGCACTTGCTTGGCTAGCTACTGGCACAGCAGAAAATTTGCAGCTAACCAACAATGCTAATCACTAACACAACTGACCATCCTCTCTAAACGTGTCCTCCTCCTCAACTACTTCTGTTCTACTCACCCCACTAATTTCCCTCATGACCATCTTCTTGAATCCTCCTCCCGAATTCCTTCTTAGCTCTTTGCTTCAGACTCACCAATCGCTAATCGGCCTCCATGCCCATTCAATAGTAGCCGTCATTCAAGCCTCCCTGCACAGCATCTCACACACATCCAGCCAAGCTTCCCATGCACTCCCATGCAGCATTAATAGAAAGGCAACCGCCACAAACGCAAACGGCTCAATAAAACAAAATTCAATCTCCCTGATCAGGAAACGTTCACAAGGTAAGGTAACCTAATTTCGCACTTCATATGTAACCCCTCCCTTCTTTAAAAGCTGAATCCCTCAGCTCTCCTCAATCAGGTTACATGTGGTAGATCTATAGGTCCCTCTGAGATCTCTCCCACTAACCTCCATCAGCGTCCTGGACGATACATAGGCGACAGCCTTCTTCAAAGTCATAGTTGCCTTTCCCATCCACATGCTCAACAAATTGGTATGGACCTTCCCAGCTAGCAACCAACGCGCGCTTCTTTCCTGGCTTCTTCATTTTCACCATTGTTTCTCCTGCTATCAGACCTTCAAATAGGTGTTTACCCTTTCTGTTCGCATATGTGCTTTTTTGCTTCTTCTGCGCTTGCTCTACGTTGAGGAAGACGCTTTTATGTATGCTTGCTATGAGCCTCACCTTCTCCAGGAATTGTGTTGCAACATGCTCGACATCAGCTCCATCATCAACAACACCAGTCAGAGCATTTAGACAGTTATCAGCTTTGAGACGTGGTGATTGTCCAGTCAGAATCATAAATGGAGAAAAATTTATGCTCGCTTGGACCCCACACCTGTACCCAAACAAAATTTTCGCCAAGTGCTCATCCCAGCAATTTACATTTGCAAGTTTGCAGCCAGGACAGTGATACCATGCTTGATGGTCTTAATCATGCGTTCCGCCATCCCATTACATTAGGGCCATTGTGGTGCAATGCGCTGATGTTGTATAGCATAGTCTTTGCACATGACATGAAATTCTACACCCCACTCCCCTCCGTTGTCAGTAAGTATGAATCTAAGAACTCCATACCTACAGATCAAATCATCCTCCAAAAACTTAGCTGCCGTCTTGGCACCATGATTAGCCACGGCCTTTGCCTCACACCACTTGGAGTAGTGGTCGATGGCCACCAAGATATACTTGTTTCCTGACTTGGTTTCCGGCAACGGTCCCGTAGTGTCCAGCGCCACCCTATAGAACAAGTCACAGATGGGAATACTCTTGAGCTGCTCATCCCGAGAGCGGATACTCCCTCCACTTCTCACCAGCTGACATTGCTGGCAGCTCCTGACCACCGATTTGACATCCTCAGTTCGATTGTGCCAGAAATACTTTCGATAGATTTCTGTCAATAGCTTTGTTCGCCAGAGTGCCCCAGATCCTCATGCATCTACAGCATTAGTGGCCTCCTTTCCTCAGGCCTAGGTACATATAGATCTCTGAAGAAAAGCATCTGCTCCTTCCAACAATAGTTGTCTGTTCGCTTTCTAGCTCTCTTGCCCTCCTCAAGGTCAATCGCTTCTGGCAGTGTCCTTTTTTTAAGTAACGCCAAATAGGTCGTATCTTGCCAGATGTCAGAGCCCTTCACTTTTACTCCACATTCGTCCTCATCTCCAAATACTGCTAGTCGACCTCACGATCTCCGAGCTCAGATAGTTCTTGGGCAGCCAGAACCAACTCAAGTTGCTGCCGTTTGTTATAGTACCTAATTAGGCCTTTCTAAAGCGTCTGCTTGCCATCAGCAACTTCCAGATCTTCATCCTCTACAACTCCTACCACTTCCACGTTTGGGGTAGCAACCTCATCTGCATTAGTCGTAGTCACAGCATCCAGCATAAACAGGTGGTGAGGATCTGAGCAGCGCCAATGGTTGATTCCAAAACAACACCTGCGGTGTTCGGTCAGTCCCTGTATCTGCCTCCTCAGTCCAAACCAATCCAAAGCCTGGTCATATCGGACAGCTAAGACTCTCTCAGCTGCATCGGTCATTCCATTTTGTATGCTCGAATCATCCTGGATATTTTGGCGGAAGTCATCATCATCTACGGCTTGTCCCACCAGATTTCGACTCAAGGCATCAGCATTCGTATGCCTCATACCTAGTTGGTGTATTATTTTGAAGCTGAAGTCCTGTAGCATATCGATCCATCTGCCCCTTCTACCATGTGCATCTAACACAGTCGCTAGCCATTCAAGCGGCTTGTGGTCCATTCTCAAAGTGAAATGGGTTCGATGCAAGTACTATCTAAAGTGTAAGATTCCCCAGATCAAAGCATAGCACTCGCCTTCCATGGGGTGGAATTTTCCTTGTGCCTCAGTCAAAGCCTTGCTGGCGTAAGTTATGACTTTCTCTAATCTGCCTTCTTTCTGTGATAAGATGGCGCCAACGCCCTTGGTCAACCAATCAACATTAAGACAAAATAGCTCCTTGAAATTTGGTCTTACCAGAATTGGAGCTTGCACAAGTGCCCTCTTTAAATCATCAAATGCCCTTTGGCAGTCCTGATTCTAGACAAACACCACATCCTTCTTAGTAAGCTCAAACAAAGGACCGGCTATCCTCGAATACCCCTTAGTGTACTTGCGGTAGTACCCTGTCAGTCCTAGGAAGGATCTGACGCTGGTTATTGTCATGGGTTCTGGAAACCGTCACACTGCATCTATCTTACCAGGATCAGGCCTAGCACCCTCTTTGCTGATTACATGTCCCAGGAACACAATGCTCCCAGCAGCAAAACAACATTTGCTTGGGTTTAATTTAAGTTTACTTCCCTGAGTCTGGAGAGCATTGCCCCCAAATGTTGGAGATGATCTTCCCACTTTTCACTGTGAACATTGAGGTCATCTACGAACACTTTAAGGAATGTGTCTCCTAAATCCTTGAAGACCTCGGTCATCGTTCACGTAAAGGTGCTTGTTGCATTCTTGAGGCCAAATGGCATGACAGTCCAATCATACAGTCCGCTCTTGGTAATAAGCGTTGTCTTCCTCATGTTTTTTCTGGAGCCATCCTAATCTACCAGAAACCCGACTGCAAATCGAATGCAGTGAATCATGCTGATCTGCCCAACTGGGAAATCACATCATCGACAAGTGGCATAAGGAATGAATCCCTCTGAGTTTGCAAATTGAGAGGTCGGTAGTCTCCACAAAATCGCCTGCTCCCATCCTTCTTCACGAGCAGCATCACACGACAGGCGTACGTCGAGTCACTTGGTTTCATCTTTCCCAACTCCACCAACACATTAATTTGCCTTTTTACCTCTGCTTCCTCCTAATATGACAATCGACCAGGGGGTACCTTGCAAGGTGGAAACCCCTGTGTGTCAATCGTATGTTCTCCAACGGTGCAACATCCGAGCTCCCCTTTATTCCAAGTGAACACATCCTGAACCCGCTCTAAAACTCTCCACAGCTGCTGTCCCATCTCCTTATCCAGATTCTGATCAATCTGAATCTTCTAGCAAATCTCCCCCCACCTCGAATCTTCCTTGCGATTGTGAGTGATTCGTTTTTCGATATTGTTGGTAGAGTTAATGATGTCCATCTGTGAAATTTGCAGTAGCATAGACACTTCTGTTGCCTTCGTTGCTTCTGAAGGGCTCTGCGTACCTTGCTCTGCATCAGTAACCCACTGAATCCAATCGGCATAGTCGTCAGCATCTGTGATCTCCTCTTTCATAAAATCATCAGCCTGTTTTTGCAGTGTCAGCTGCAGAATTTGCTGTGGTCCCTCCAACATCACCCAAGTCCTCAAGTTCGGTGTTCCCGAACTTAGATCCACCATCAACCGGACCCACCAGCTGAGTCCCTTCGTTGGAGTCCTCATACAAGTCAGAATTGGACTTAGACTCATGTCCAATCATTCGTTCATTAGTGTCATGTTCACACAAGGATGACAATCCATCCACTGCATCCGAGTTCCCAGGTGCATATTTCAGATTACTATCATCATCCCGGACATTAGTTTTTGAGTCCGACTTCTACATCAAGTTTACCATGGTCAGTGGTAGCAATTCTACATCAATCCCTGGACCGCGTCTGACTTGGGTCAACCCCTGCTCAATATCAATTATTGCGCCAATCTTGATCAACAGATCAAGCCCAAGCAGTACATCGTAGCTGTCCGTGTCCACCACGATGAAAATCATGGTGCATTGCACTCCTTCGACTTTAATCGGTACTTCATCGACCCGACCGAGTGCCTATGTAATGGCTCCTGATGTCGTCTTGTATGTTTCGGATCCAGATACTAAACGCATCAAACCCAACTCTCGAACTACTGCAGCTGCCATGACAGACATGGATGCCCCAGTATCCACTAGTCCCTCAACTAAATAATTGTTTACTTCCACCGCAAGGTGGAGTGTTTTGCTTCTGTGTGTTTTGTTGATGCACAACCGCCTGAGCGTTGGAGCTGTTGATACCATCGATACCTGATTGCTCGCAGCTTTCGCATCCTTCTTCTTTCGAGCCACCTTCACCAGACTTTCTAGGTGCTCCAATTCCCTCGGTATCATCATTACCGTCTCCATTGGTGTCAGGGATATTTTCCCTTTTATGAAATGGGACAAGATCTTCGATCTGACAGATTCTTCCCGATTAGTTCCTGTGCCTTCAAATGTAGCATCAGGAGTTGGTCCAGGAGCTGTTGGTGTTACATTGACAGGCATCCTTCGCCTTGGTACCGGAGTGTGAGAGAATAGGTTCTCGTTCCCACACAGCTTGTTGAGCTGGTGCAAGGTTGTTTCCTCATCATCCAGCATCACCTCCAGGAAGTTAGTTGATCCGGGATGCGCCTTCCCATCTTTCGGTTTCTTCCAGCATTTGTCTTCTGACTGTCCTAGGCCTGCACAGAAAGAGCACTTCACACGACAATTTTCTGTCCTATGAGGCATCCCACATTTGGCACATTTCGGCCAAAGTTCATTAAGCCTTGGACATGTTATGGCGGTGTGATCTCCTCCCTTACAAATCTGGCATCTTGCAGACATGCTGGAAGAGGATGATGTGACAGGTCTTGACACATTCCCCTTCAAGAAATTGATGAGCGTGTCTTCAAAGCATTAACTTGCTTCTCCATCATTGTCTCCACAACTCCTTCACCCTGTTCCTCTTTCAGAAGTTCGAATGGAGTCTCGCCGAACTCACCTAGCACCCTTTTGAGTTCTATGGCAGCACCCACCATCTCTTCAATGTCAGTGAACGTCCTAACAATACACAACTTTCGAATCTCTAGTCTCAACTTACCCAAAAATTGCCTCCTCTGTTCAACGTCTGGTATTCTGCCTCGCTAAAACAATCTATAAAGCTGCTCAAAATATTTTTGAACCCTCTCCTTGGGTTCCTGTTTGATGACATCGAGCCTCATTCGAATGTCATCTGTGTCCACATTCCCGTACTTTTGCACTATCAACATTCTCAACTCCGGCCAATCAGCTGGCGCTGGCTGCAGCCGGTTAAACCACTCTTTGGCTCTACCCCGCAGGTTCAGCTTTGCGATCTTGAAAAGCTTGTCACGCACCTCTGCAGCCATGGTGAGTCGTTCTGCCCAATCATTCACATCTTCATGATCGCGTCCCCAAAACAGTTCGTCCATCCCCTGTGGACTAGTCATTTTGTAAACACGTAATAACAACAGAAAAAATTGCAAGGCCGCCTTCGGACACACAGTCCTCGAACAAGAATTAGATATCAACAAACTCAGTAGTTCTTTATCTTCTGTAGCTCAGCTCTGACTTCACAAAAATAGATGTCGAGCTACACATCAAACTCTGACTGAGCTCCTTCAGCCACTGGTTTCAAAGGTTCAAAGTTTGATGGGAAGGTAGAGAAACACTGCTCTCCCGTCGACTCCTGCTAGAATCTCCATTCTCCTTCCTGGCTTCGCCATATTCTCCAACTAATGAGGCGGGATCTTGATCTGCCATGCTCCACCTAAGCAAGCGATCTCCCTCCAGAAATAAATCTTCCACACCAGGGATATACAATCTCACAAAATGGTTAGGTGACACCGCTGACTTAGGAATTCAAATATCTCCTAGCCTCGGTACATTGCACTGCCTCTCTGCGAATTCAGGCGCCACCCTACGCAAGGTAGGAGGTGAAGTAAAAACTAGTCTGTAGTTCTGAGGTCAATACCCACCCCCTTGCTCCATCGATTACCTTCAACTAGACTTGTGCACAAGTGTAGAAACCACTATGAGCTACTTCTACAGCAATGTCTCCTACTCGAGCCTCGTCAGGATCTATCCCTACAAGCCTAACCACTCCAAAGCCTAGAAAATGCAAAATCACTACTCCCCTCTGTGGTCCGTTCTGAGTAGTAAAGAAATCAAATCTATGGACAAGTCATTGTTCGAAAATTTCCTGAGTCACTTGTTTTGCAAAAACTTCCTCGCCGTTATACGAAGACATGGTCTTCAACTATCATTCTTCCTAAATATCCACAAGTTCTACCAAGGTTGCAAACTCAAAACCATGCTCTGATACCAAAAGACAGAGGGTGTGATCTTCCAACTAACACCCTGTCAACTCGACATACTTGCTAACAATCTAAGTCTCTGAGGCCCCACCTCACTTCGTGACCTCTGATCTGCTATCCCTCAGATCTTGCACAATTCTCAGCCTGAATGCACTCACAGTCCCGCCCATACACACAACTCACATCACATTCACCATCCCAACTCTAGCCATAGCCACAGAGCTTGCATTTCATTCATAAAAAAATGTACAGAGACACGTTACTCTTGCCTAGGACGGACCTCTCACGGAATCGGACAGTCCACCAAAAACTCAACCTTTCTTACCAGAAACTTTGAGTATAAACACACGTTTGCAATAGCCTTGATCTGCTTCCTCACCCAACTTCGACAATTACATCTGCACAAAACCTTCCTCAACTCAAAACTCAACCGCGTTACTGAATCTGAATGTGCAAGGATCAAAAGGATCCAATGGTCCCGTTCTAATCTCACGGGTTCTAGCTTGCCTACCTCACCCCAATTAGACTCTCCTCTCTAGTGTCTCTCCTCCTCTCTTTTTGACTTCTACTCCCAGATGCTGATTGCACTTGTTTGGTTAGCTATTGGCGTAGCGGAAAATTTGCAGCTAACCAACAATGCTGATCACTAACACAACTGACCACCCTCTCTAAGCGTCTCCTCCTCCTCAACTACTTCTGTTCTACTCACCCCACTAATTTCCCTCATGACCGTCTTTTTGAATCCTCCTCTCGAATTCCTTTTTAGCTCATTTCTTCAGACTCACCAAATCGCCTCATCCGCTGTTGTTCCAAACCGACCTTGCCCATAATTGTAGCCCCGTTCCCAATTCATAATTCGGCGCCGCCAATCGGCCTCCATGCCCATTCAATAGTAGCCGTCATTCAAGCCTCCCTGCACAGCATCTCACACACATCCAGCCAAGCTTCCCATGCATTCCCATGCAACATTAATAGAAAGGCAGTCGCCACAAATGCAAACGGCTCAATAAAGCAAAATTCAATCTCCCTGACTAGGAAGCATTCACGAGGTAGGGTAACCTAATTTCGCGTTACACAACCATGAACATTGAATTACCATGATATGAACAATAATCCCACTTAGAGCTACCACAAATAAAGATACACATTTCACAATTCCCTCAAACCCATCTCCCATAGTTCACAAAGCTCTTGACTTATCTCAGGCATGTTAAACTTGAGAATGCAAGGGCATCTTAGACTCACTCAAGATTCAAAACCTCCCTAGAGATCATTATCACTTTCACATGTCCCTTGACCCCGAAACATTTAAATGTTTAATTTTCCACTTTGTCCTAATTTTTCATGCATAGTGAAAAAGTTTGGAAAACTCAATACATAGTAACAAAGACTTGCCATGGACATTCATCTCATCAACATTCTCACTAACAATGCACACACATCCAAGGAAAAAATAAATTGCTTAGCTCCACACTAATCTCCACAACCAACCAACACATTCCTCCATCCTTCATATTTCAATATATCCCTTTGTGTTCCACCCCTTCTTCCTCACATACATCATTTCCCATGAAAACCTTCCTAGCCAAGTGGGTAACAAGGCTTTCCATTCCAACCAAGCAAATCATGCTCCATAAACACCATTGACCCTTTTGGCAATGCTTTTGCATGAAACAAAATCCTCCCAACACCACTAGTCACCAACACAAATAGCTATACTAGGTAATTACAAACCACTCCTAACACAGTGGCTCTTTATGCCGTTATCATGCATGATGACCAATAGCACTAGCAGCGCACATCTCAAACTGAACAAGACAATAAAGTCTAACCCTAAATTGTTCGCTTTTAGGACTTATTTTGGGTTTAGGGTTAAACCCTAAACCCTAAACCTATTTCACAGATGTTTGTTGCAGTAAATGAACAACACTAAATTGTTGAATAGCCTTTTTACTTATAGGAGTTATCCGTAAAGTCACCCTGTCTTTGGGCCTGCTTTCATGTCCTTGCGGTGGTATAAGCAAAGTAATGAAAGGGGTAATGAAATTTTATTAAATCTCAGTATGAAATGCTGAAACTCAGCATTTGAATGCACAAGGTTCGAGAGTAATTATAGTAGTTGGACAGGAAGGAGCAGTGAAAGTATACGTCACACCAGTGGAGGAGCTGAGGAAGAAGGAAAGACAGGATGAAACTCAGTTTACCACCAAAATTAGTGGAAAAACTAGTTTGGGTCTGAGTTATTTCGCTTTCTTTGTAAAATTTTCATTCTCAGTTAAGCATTTGATGTCCTATTATGCCGAAACTGGCCATTCTCATCCCCTAATCAGGAGACTTGACAGAGAACTCGATTGTCTCAAATTTTTTTTGGGCAAGTGCAAATGAGGCATCTAAAGGAAGAGAGACCAGGGACAGGATGCATCAGCCTGCTGACAATATAAACTAAACTAAGTGATGAAAGTAGACTGGAGGCCTGCAACATGTATTTGTCACCAACCACATTCAAACCTGGCAGTATGGACTGGCATTTGAGTTTGTTCTGGGGTTATGTGTGATGGTCACCTTATAAAATTATATAGAGAGTCAGGCATGGATATAAGAGTTGTTAGGGTTAGAACCCCCCTACATGTGTTTCCGAGTCTAGATGGTCTAATGGTTTCAAGCTGATCATAGTTTCAAGATGGTGAAGACTTGGAAGTTTGGAACCAGGGTTTTTTTTTTTTTTTTTAATCGATTTTGTGATGTAGTCGCACTAGTGAATGCTTTTGATCCAAAAGAGGAATTAGCCAGATTTGGCTACAGGCCAGAGAGAAAAGTAGAAAAAATTATGAATCGTGCTATGTATTTTGGAGATTTTTTTTTTGGAACCTATTATTTAAATTTGACAATTTTATTTAAAAAAATCCTTTTTTGGGGGGGCAACTTTGGCGCCTTTTCTTTGTTACAAAAAATCCTTGGTATGAGTTGCAATGGATCTTTTTTTTTGTCACCACATTGTGAGAATTCACTCCTAAAAAATAAAAACATTGGGTTGGAACACTAAAGGAAAAATTAAAGGGCACTTTGAAACTGCTTTGTATGGTAGGGTTAAATACTCTCTCTCTCTCTCTCTCGCTCTCATTTGGTATGGTAGGGTTAAATACTCTCTCTCTCTCATTTGGTATGGTAGGGTTAAATACTTTCTCTCTCTCTCTCTCTCTCTATTTGGTATGGTAGGGTTAAATACTCTCTCTCTCTCTCTCTCTCTCTCTCTCTCATTTGGTATGGTAGGGTTCATCTTTTCAGGTTCATGGGTGGGAGATTGTGGGAGAAACTAAACAGTGCACACTGGATGTGATAAATACTGATAGAGGTTGGGGGCATGCTGGAAGCAGCATCAGCTTGAATTGTTGGGAAGTTGGAACTCACTCAAAGACCCAAACCCAATGCCGCCACGACCACCACCACCACCGACCACACGGTGGTGCAACTGGATGCATGCAAATGAGTTGTTTGTTCACAATGTTCTAGTACGCAACACTGCAATTTATGTATGGATTTCAGAGTTCAATGATCCAACTGCTACGTGCATGCGGGGGTTGTTGTTCCAGCTTGCCATCCCTCATTGACTACCTTGAGAAATAAATAAACAAATAAATAAATTATATTTAAAAAAGGCATTTTTTGTAGTTGCACAACAAGGTGTTTTTTAAAAATTATTATTATTATTATTATTATTCTCTTTTCCTTCTATTTTCTATTGAACAAAGAATGAGTTTTACAAGGACAACAATGTGGCTGTCATTTTGGAGAAGAAGGCACCACGATCACTGGGGACTACATACATACATGCGGGGTAGGGTACAAGAGGAGGGAGAAAAAACACAACACACAAAAAAGAAAGATGACTGACTTTCTCAGTGACAAAGTGAGAGCATCCGGTACTTATGTCAGCTACAAATATATATCATTTTAATCTCTCATGTCAGGCATAAAAAAAGTAGACATGATATATTATTAAGTAGAAAAACCAAGGAGGATGTTATGATGTCTGGAACAACATCAAGGTTTATTACTCTTCTTTTCTCCAAGTCTTTTGAGTCGTGTTATTGCTTATTGCTACACATAAGTGTGCACATATCCCATGCATTCCGTGATGTTGGGTTATGGAATTTGGACACTGATATCATTGTGTCTTTTATTTGTAGAATAGTAAATTTTTTTTGATAAATTCTTTAATTGTTGAAACTTTGATTTAGTGTGAACAAAGTTTCCAACTTTTTCATCTTTAGAAGGTTTGTTCTCATTGAAAGTTTGTTGGCCTTGGATATTGTTGTGTTTAGATTCATTATAGAGTATACTGGATTAGGGGATTTTGGCCCCTAGGTAATACATCTATTTTTATATAAGGGTTTTTGAAAGATGATATTTTGGCTTGTGTTGAAACTTGAGATTAGTAATAGAGTTATAATATCTTGAAGGATTTTGGTTTCTTTTAGAGGATTTTTTGAAGATTATACATTTTTGCATCGTGAAATATTTCAGTTTCCATATTTGTTCTTTTCCCTTAAGATACTTGTTAATGTAAATGGTAAGGCCACGATGTGACACACCCTCTGTTCGTAGAGTGTCATTGTTGTTGGTGTTTTGAGCTAATAAGCTTGATAACAAGATCTGAGAGTGTATTTAAACTATCCTCATAAGTTATCACGAGTTTTGAGGGTGAGTTTTTGGAGTTTCATGCACTCACTCCACAGAGCACCTTCAAACAATCCAAAAGTCTAGAAGAAAATAATTCCATACTGCACATGCAAGTAAGCCAAAAAGGGTTCCCAAAGTAAAGAAAAATAAGGAAGAGAGAGTGAGAGAAAGAGGAAAAGGGGGGGGATGTTGTGTGTCCTACCATGTTACAATTAAATAATATTATTAATACCCATATTATAGTTTTGAATGCCCTTTTGACAGGTTTGGGATTAGGATATGACTATTTCCAAATTTTGGGTCTTGGTCTCCCACCCTAGAAATGTGTGCAAAACACTTTAATTTCAGAATTTTTTTTTGCTTGGATATCTTATCTTATGATTTATGGGAGACCAATAACAATAATAATAATAATAATTATTATTATTATTATTTCCGACCATGCTTTACAAAGGTTAACACCACTCGGTTTGGCACTAATTTCAAGAACACCTTGCTCCTTTGGCCATTAACCGACACTTATAATAATATTAATAGGGACCAGTTTAGCCAAAAAGCTGGACATATGCTGCTAAAAGAGCATGGCTCAAACTGTGGGTGGCAGGCTCCTGGCACTCTTATTATAAGCACTAACTACAGTGCAACTTTTGTAACTAAGCTAAGGTAGCACATGGAGACTTAACCTTATCTTTTGTGTCAAAACTAAAGTGCAACGAGTTGCAAATCACCTTTTTTTTTTAAAATAAAAATTTGTCAGAACCCATTTTTTAATTATTAAAAACCCTAAAAAGTATGTGAAAAAAATTTAAAAGTTCTAGAACCATATCATTAAAAAAAACACACACACAAAAAGTATGCAAAAGAAGAAAAATCACAACAACAACAACAACAGAGAGGATCATGATTCTCTCACAGATTACAAAGTATTGCCTGCCACCAAAAGGCTGCCATATGCTTCCAATGAGTTCAAGTGAAGGCAGGGGGAGAGTAGTAAGGTATAAGATCTGCTAAAAAGTAGTCAAACTAATAAGTACCTACCCACCTGCCATAAACAACAGCAACAAAGACAACAACAACAACAAACAATTGTTATAAAATTTGGCACTTTATTCCATTGCACGGAGTGAATGACAATTGAGCCCCACCTGCTGCTGACAAAAAGCCTCAAGCTCTCTTGTGTAAGTAGGGTCTCTGGGCCTACAATAAACTAGTAGGTTGTTGTAGTAGGTTGTTTTGGTAGGTTGTTGAAGGGTAGGTTGTTGTAGACTGCTCATTTTGGAGTGTGAGTATGTTGTTGTTTAGTGTTTCTAGCATTTTGACCCAAAGTTTGACCAGTGTTGACCGGGTATCATCTGGGTATTTGATTATTCACCCCCCCAAAAAAAGGGATACCCAATTCTGTTTAGGAGGAGTGACTTGTGTGAAAGTTCTTCCTCCAACAGAGA
Organism: Sphagnum tenellum; assembly: GCA_963921925.1. Lineage (NCBI taxonomy): Eukaryota > Viridiplantae > Streptophyta > Sphagnopsida > Sphagnales > Sphagnaceae > Sphagnum > Sphagnum tenellum. The sequence continues at coordinate 16,035,417 of OY998153.1, forward strand.
CCGGATAATTGGTTGGTTGATTGGTTGTTTTTTTCTCCTTGCAATCCCAAGTGTTTCACAACTTCAAATGTAGCCTAATGGGTATGAGGGAGGAGGCAAGCTGGGTTTCATGAACTTGGTAAAAGATAGATATATGTATATACATTAAGTTACTTGACAAACAAACGGCCGTAGGTCACACCAAAACTGATGCATTAGTTTAACTGCCACTTAAGTGGTGGTGTGTTTATGGATTAGATTAGATGACCCGGTGAGAGTGCCCATGTAACAATGAATATTTGCGGCACACATGCTATATGGACAAAACACCCAACCCAACAATTGGAGGGTATATGGCGTCCAATTCAAGAACTGGACAACACGCTAGTGTTGACCCGACTCTTCCAAATCACCCAAAACAAAAAGGTATTGCAACTTGAAAGTCGCGTCTAGCACAGAATGTTGAATGGCAGAATACAAAGACGACTAGGCTAGAGGCCAGGAGACATACATAGCATGAAACTTTGAATGAAGCTAAACTCTTGATTTATATTAGCAGTAGTATATTGTGACTCTCTCTCTCACAGTCAGAGCTTTTCCTTTCAGGAATTTGTTTTCCTCCAAAACAAACTTTTAAAAATACAGTAGAATCAAATCAAAGTCTGTGCAAGTTTCACAAGCAGATCTAGTGCTGATACAGTGGTACTCAGTACACCACTTGCGTTCACCTGCGGCTGGATTACTACTATACAGACATAGACTTACAGGCTGATGCCACACTAATGGGCATTACAGTTTGTGGGTCAGAGATGGCATGGGCTTCTTCACTCACTTGAACTCTCATATATTTATATATATAGTCATGGATTTTATACATATAGAAGTAAAGTCACGGACATGCCATTGCAGGCAGCCCATCCTTGGCTCCAAGTTAGTCACATGGTGGGTTCATAATTCTTATAATCCATACACTATATAAAGTGGGGGTTATTACATTGATAGTGAAATTGATGACCCAAAAATGGTTTCAAAAGTCCCCAAAAAAAATCATATTGATACCCTTTGTGAACTGGTCAACACTGATATAAGTTCAGATGTGTAAGTGTAAATGACTTACACTTGCACATCTGAACTTATGCCAGTGTTGTGCGTGTATTGACACTTACACGCACAACACTGGTATGAACTATTAACTATGACCCACCATGTGACAACCATAGCCTGTGGTAGTGATAGAGCATATTAGAAGTTTGCTAGCACTACTTATTACCTCCTTTGACATCACCACATTCTCTCTCCAGTGGGTATACAAGCAGAGAATAATAGAATAATAATAGTACTTCACAAAACAGAACTCCCATCTCCTTTCCCTTCTTCCTCTTATGTCATATTGCTTGCTGCCAGTTGAGCTGCTCTAAGTCACCGAGTGCTGGAAGCTTGTTTGATGGGGTTGTGGGGTAGATCTTCACCATACCCTGCATGCAATTTTTCTGACAAAAAGCCTGAATTTGAGTCCAAAAGTAGGCATGGAAAAATAATAATAATAATAAAATCTTTGAAGGGAGGAGAGAAGAGAAGAGAATAGAAGAGAAGAGAGAAGCTCTTCTTCAGAGAGTATGTAGAGGATGTCCCATTTGTCTGACATATTGTAGTGGAGGAAAGTTGAAGGGCAAGTCAACAATTCATTCCAAAAGAATTAATAAATTTGAAAAGCACCCAGGGCCCACTCCCCCTCAAAGCTTCAGCAGCTGAATACCATGACGGCAATATCTAATGTGGCTTGTGCACTTGGCCCAAGAGTGAATTCTAAGTATTTTTTGTTTTGATTTTGTTGAATTTTCAACAATAAAGTTTACTTGAGTAAATCATAAGTATCTTAGTTTTACTTTTGTTGGGTTTTTATTTGAATTTTCAATTATAAAGTTTACTCAAATTTTAATACCTCCTGCACCTTAGGTCTAAAAGTTATGAGATCACTTCCATAAAATTCTAATCATTCAGCACTTTCCCATATAACACAAACATACCTCAGTTTTTTTGTAAAATGTTTAATGTTTATTTTATTGGATTATCAATGACAAAATTGTTCAATATTGAATAACTCTTGCATCATAGGTTTAAACATTATGAAATCACTTTGATATGCACCCTTACTCATTGAGAGCTTTCCAAAGGTATAAGTGCACAAAGGTGGGCCTTGTGGTTTGGGAGATTTCAACATGACAAACAAACAAACCACCCTCCTTAATAAATAGATATTACATGAAAAGTTTCTTTCTAAGATGTGACAAAAATAATATATGTAACAACTTCTTAGGAATATACTTGTGTAATAATAATAATATCACCACAACACATTATACAATGTAAACCTTGGCTCTTGACATATTTTTTGAGATAAACTTTATGGTTTCATCCAATATACAATAATATGTACCAATTTACATAGGAATGGAGGAAACCACATAGTTAACCTTAACCTTCGAAAATGCCCTTTATGTCATTGCAACTGAATGTGGTTTTTCATGCAATGGTAGATACTGGCTCATGACACTTGTGAGGTTTATTGTATGGTTTCATCAAGTTCAATATAAATTATACACAATGGTTTACATAGAAATTGATCAAACCGGAAAGTTAATATTAAACATGTGTCATGAGTTAAAACCTATTATTGTCATTGGCATAGTCATATTTTGGTATAGTGTATAGAAGGCTTATTTTGGTTATAGGAAGGCATTATGATTAGGGCATTTCTTGCCCAAGTATGGACTATTGACCTAATTCTAGTATAAACGCATTAACCATTATAAAGAAAACAACCAAAAAGAGAAGATCAACAAGACAATGTAAAATTGATGATTAAGATATAGGAACATATATGATTATATGAACCTACTTTGTATATAACTAAAGGTCACTTTACACACTTTGAGAAGCTTCCTTGAAATAAAATTTACCCCCTCTATTGTGACACCAAATAAATAGCCTTCCATTTTCCACCAACAAATTTTTCAAATATTTTTTTAGAATGTTGTTTGAATATGTAATAACATGTTTTCTTAAAGTGTATACATTCCATATTTATTTAAGTTATTTGTAAAGTGCCATGATTAAGGGATGAAAGCCCCCAATTCAAGTTTGACAAGGGATGGATATCATAATTAGGTGTCACATGTGGAAAAAGCGAAAAGCAAAGTGTGAAACTCATTTTTGCACAATAATTGGGGCAAAAACTAGTTCCATCCTTAGTTTCATATTTTTATGATTCTCATGTGGATTTTTTTAGTTTTTTTATTTTTTCTTCAAGTTGTTGATTTGTGTTCATGTGTGTGTGTGAAGGTGGAAGGGAAAACATGAAAAAAAACGCAAAGAAAGCAACCTTGGTGAAAGGTGTGGAAAACAAAAATGTGAGAGAAGGGACCATGAATTATTCAAGAGAACTCTTGTGGCAATAAACAGAAGTCTCATAACACACACTTAAAGGCCTATGGACATCACACGGAAAATGTTGTGAAGTGCTAACCTCGCCAAAGGACCAAACTACCAAAAACCATGATCAAAGTTGCAAACTGAAAACTTAGTTTCATAAAATTGTAGAACACGACACCTACCCATTTTTCAAGTTTCAAAGATGAAAATTTAGGTTTACATTTGAGCTCTCCAATCTCCAAACATAGTGTTAATCAAGGAAAGGCAATGATATGTTTCATAATTATCATACTTCTATAATTGTTGTACTTTTGAGTTGCACATTTGGGAGGTTCTTCTCTTGTTGAGCTATGATATGCACATCCATTTTTTATTCACATTTCTATGAGCTTGTTGAAAAAATTAATGGGCTTGTTTAGAAGTTGACAAAAACTTAGTTAGCAAAATTTGTTTTTACTCTTCCTTCAAACTTGACTCTCTATTTAAAATTTTAAGTTGTTATAAATTGTGAAGATATGAAACTTGTAATTGAACTCAAAAACACTTTGTTGTCCTTTTCACATATGCCTTAACAATAAACCACAAATTACAATTCTTGTTCATGATGATTTCCATGTTTTGGCATCTCTATTGACTAAGAATGTGATTTGGAATGCATTGGAAATTGCTAGAAATGATCATATATTATACCACCAAACCATTGCAATCCATGACAACATTGTTAGGTGGTATTCTTAAGCATGCTTCAAGTTTGACTTGTACATCAATGCTTGAAATCATGTTTGCATACAAGTGATTTACTCATTGCATATGACTCAAACATTGAATCATACAAGAATTTTAACTTGAAGTTAGAAACCCCTAAGTAGAATGTAGTTTTTTTTAATTTTTTTGTAAATTGGACTTGTTCATTTTGGAATATTTGTAGATGGAAATTTTGTTTAAATTTGGCCCTCATATGAACTTGAAATGCCTTTTGGTGTGTGTTCTAGCTTTAGCTAGAGGATTTGTTGGTACTTTGTTAATGTGAAAACTTTGTGTTGAGTTATTTGTGTTATAAGTGAAATTTAAATTCCTACATAATATTTCACACTATTGTAACAATACATCTGCATTTCACATGCATATGTTTATTATTCTTGTCTTAAGTTTCAACAAATTTAACACTACCATTCATTCCACTAGTAGATTCATGTTATTGCATATAACCAAAATTTGCACTTCAAAATGCATTATAAAACTCCAAAAACAATATTATAATTCATTTCATCATAATTTGACACTATAAAAAATTTACACAAAAGATGAATTTAAAATTCACTATAAAAGTCTGTTATTCTTTTAATACTAAAAACATCCCTAAAAATTATAACATAGTTCCATGTTTTGTTAAAAAAATCCAAAGAAACACTTGAAATTTATGTTATATCAAAACAATTTATGGATTTCTACTACAAGTACCTACAACTTTGCCTACTATTATTTAAGCTCCATGTCTGATCTTCTTTTCTTGTTTTCCAAAAATCTCACCTTTTCAACTATCCCAAGTCACATCATCATGATCAAAACAACGACAAATTCAAAATTCAAACCAACAAAATATCCTAATTACTAATTACTCCCTACCCTAACTACCTTGTTCATCCAAAATCACATATTCATCTTACCCCTTTAACATTACCCCCTTTGTATTTTGGATTTCATCCCTAAAATCCTTGTAAAATGATAGAAATGAAATGAAAATATGTTATATCCTTTTAAACATATATTTCCCCTACGACAGTTTTATAATCTTAATCTACACAAAAACCAATGGTTCTATATTTACGTTTTACTTTGTAGTTCCAATCTCCTCCCCCATTAATTCAGTTTGTGGTTATATTTCCAGATGTTATATCTTGGATATCTTTTCTTTTGGTGTTGGAATTGCCTCCACCTTTTCCAATTATTGAATTCCCTTTAGTTTTTTTTCTTCATGGCCCCTTCCTTTAAGGTCTTGTGATATTTTTAGATGTACCTCCTCCTCCTGAATTGTTCCACTTTTGAGGTCATGTGATTCCTTAGTTTGTACTTCTTCCTCTTGAACTATTCCACTAAGCCCTACTTCCATCTCTTCATCCTAGCCTGATACCTTTATATTTGTTGGATTGCCACAAATGAAATCTGGAAAATTCTTTTGATAAGCTTCCAACTTGTACCTCAAAATTCTTTCATCAACTCTATGTTGAGCTGGATTCTTCTCCAACTCCTTTGTAAAATATTCCTTTGCAACCTCCCACCATTCCTCAAACTATGTCTCAAAATCTTTCATCTTATTCTTCGTCCTCATAAGGGCATATTGTAGCATATGTTCATAATCCTTTAATTTTTTCTTGATACCAGTTGGATCCAAACACTTTCATGTGTTCATGTGTCCTCACCAACTATGTTTGTAAAAGCTAGAAAGTTTTATGTACTCCTTCTTGTCCTCCATCAACTACTCTCTTTCTACCTCTAATATTTCTTCTAAGCTCCTTAGATTGCAACAAAAATAAATTATTTAAATTTATTAATTGCAAATTTGTCAAAACATTTTCCTTTTCCTTCTTTTCTTTAATTAGTGTTTTCACCTGACTATCCAAAGCCTCCTATTGTTTCTTATGAAGAAATAATGCCTTTGTCCACTTCTTTTCTTCCCAAATTTCAACCTTCTACCTTAAATTTTACAATTCTTCGTCCTACAATTTTAACCATGATGCGCTACCTTTGAACTCTTCATTTTCATCCTACAATTTTTTAATGAACATTTTATTTTTATGTATAGCCTTTGCTTTGTTTTGTTCCAAATTTCCACAATATGTTTATACCCCTTTTGGAAATCTCTTTTTATCCAATTCTTCCTTAACACTACGTTTTCCTTCTACCCCACAACCAATATGTTCTTCAAAGTGTTCACCTTTGGAATCAAATTCCCATATACAAAGTCATAATTGCCATGGTATGAAATAACTCAATTGCCCTATCTGCTTTCATTACTTTTACAACTACTTCTTCCATAGACTTTGGTGTACTTGTTTATGTTGTAGGATCTCCAAATTCTTCTACAAAGATCCAATTCTTGTACCATTATTCTCCTTAATTCAAATTCAAATGGAAATTCTTCTACAAATTTTGGCCTACTAGGTGGTACTTATAGTTTTATTGGTTTGAACTCTTCAAAACAGGTTTGTGTCACCACTTTTTCCTTTTGTAGTTCAAGCTTGTACTTGGCACAAACACTTGTCTTCGTGAAATTGAAATAAAACTTGCAAGTGCCATGAAGGTGTACAATTGGGGCAATGGGGCAGACTACCAGTTAGGCACATGGACAGCTGGGATCCACAGGATACCATGTTGCATTGATGCCTTACAAAGCCTGAATGTTACTAGTGTTGCAGCTGCCAAGTTCCACAATGTTGCGTTACTACTAGTGGTGCAGTTTACAATTGGGGTTTTGGGCGTGGTGGTTGCCCTGGCCATCTTAATTTTGATATCCACAAATTGTTTATCTCTTTTGAAAGTGAATGAAATAGGTTTCAAGTTGAAGTGACCACACGATAGGTACTAGAATAACCTTTTATTTCATTCATTTAAGTTCTTTTTTTCATTGTGTTTCAATTTTAATTCATCATTCAATCATAGAACATTCTTTTGTATGCCATTTGTATATGTTTATATAGTTATTAATTTTTATGACATTTACCATTGATTTTTTAAAGGTTTATATATAAATCTTTTTGGGGTAATTAATTTTAAACTTTAAGTCTAATGCTTCCATTCATTATATTTTTAGTTGATTAATTTTAAAATTCAGAACATAGTTATTATATATATATATAGTTTTTATTTTTTGTATAATCATTAGGTTGAAAACATTTACCATTAGAATTATGTAAGGTTTTTAGTTTAAGGTTTAATGAAATGTGTGTTGATTTATTTAAGTTGTGTTTTGAAATCAAGATACAACTCCTTTGAATGTGACATCATCCTTTAACATTAATGGTATGATATATTTTCTTCATCATTTTTTATATATTATTGTTTTGTTCCTAATTTAAAGAAATCAATTTCCTTGGATGGTATTAATACGGTCATCAAATTCCACTAAAAATGTTCCATGTTTGATATATGGATTTAGCAATTTGGCCTCCCATAGATAATGTGGATTTAAGATCATGATGCCAATATTGCATTTTCTCATCCATTTATAGTGTGCATCTTTAAATTGTCATGCAAGTATTGTATTTCCCTTTCCCATACAGTGTGGATCATGGTGGGTATTTCACTTTGCCCCCCCCACATACAATTTACATCTTTAAATTGTCATGTAGGTATTGCATTTATCTCTCCCATATATAGTTTGGATTAAGGTCATAATGTGAGTCTTGCATTTTGTGGCCCATATAACTTGGGTCCTTCCATAAATAATCAAAGTATTCATCCCCACATACAATTTGAACCAACATGAATTTTTGTACAAGTTTGATTCGCACATGATATTCATAGCATGGAAGGAGTCAAGGTATCCAGTGTCAAAGTAAATGACCAATCCATTATGGCCCACGATGTTGTCGATATAATACATTTTCTTGTGCCCATTGAACCATGACTTGTGGGCATCTTTGTTTAAAGCTCGTAGATTTTATATGAATCCCATCAACAAGTTTAATACAACTTTGGAACTTTGGCATATGCCTACTATCCATTATGCAAAACATGGCTAGCATCCATGACCAATCCTAGATGATTACATGATGACATTTTATGTAAATGACATGTCTGATTTGACTATACATGGCATAAATTATTATCACAATTGAATAAGACCAATCATGGATGCCATCTTTTGACCTAGTGAATAATGACCCACTCCTCAACAATAGGTCATCAAATATCATCACCTATGGTTTCATTAATGTAAAATGTAATGAAAATTACATCATCACATGTTACAATCTTTTTGTAATTCCACAAGAAAATGTCGTACATAATCACATTGTCATGCTTCATGTAAAGGATGAATTAGAATAGTCCTTGCTATGGGTTCAATTTAGAGAGTCGCCTAATCACAATATCAACTTCATTAATGAATATCATGTGGCATTAAATGGTGGGGACCACTAATGTCACTAATCCATCAAAGTTTAACAAAATGAAGTTTTAAAAATCTTGGTTAAACCTAATGTTGTTCACATTGAGGTTAACACATCCCAAACACTCACATTTTGGTCAATCAATTGCTCGACATTTAGTTCCAACTCATTTGCATTGAACAACACTCCTATGTTAGCAATCATGATCATAGTTGAAAACATTTTTTGATATTGCTTATGTTTGGCCTAAAACATATCCTTGTCAAATAGTAACTATTGTTTGATGAGGAGTTAAATTCATTACACATGTTTGAAGAAGCATGAGCCAAAGAAGTGATGGAGCACAAGAAGAAACCATAAAACAAAAAAATAAAAAATGGAAAAACCATTAAAAAAACCCTAATAAAAAAGTAAGAACAAATAATAAACTTTGGAAAGAAAAAAAAGCATGAACAAATGTAAAAAAAAATGAAAAAAATGAAAGGGACTTCCAAGTGAAAATAAAAAATACTCCCACATATGAAAATGCAAACATATGAGTAACCTTAAGAAAAAAAAACAAAATGGAAGGAGCCTCAAGTGTATGAGAAAGAAAAGAAAAAGCTCTTGCAAGTGAAAAGGAGAAAGAAGTGGTATATGAAGGAGCCCACTTGTATAGTTCCATTTTTTTTAAAACCCTAAAGGTGATCCTATATAGTCCATAATTAAAATCCTAAACATCAATATAGTGAAAACCATTAAAAAAATGTCAAAAATTTTAAAACCTAAAAGGTTCCTCAAGTGGTAACCTTTAATAAAAAAAAGTTTCAAAATTTATTTTATCCCTAATTTCATCATTAATTTCTAATTATCAAATTTCAAACCCCAGATTTGGTGACTTTTCAATTAACAAAAAAATCTAAGGTATAAAACTAGGTATGAAACTAGGTCATCAGATGAAACTATGCATGGGACTAGCAAGAACCTTACAATTAATTTTGTTATTGTCATTAATAATAACCTTAAACCCTAAACTTAGTTATTCTTATGTTATGTTATTAATTTTCATTTTGTTTCTTTTTCAAAAGCCAGGGGAGAGCTTCAATGGGGTTATGAAGATTAAAGAAAAACTATGTGGATTGGGTGTTTTATGGAGAACTTCAATGACCAATGACGACCACGACCACGACCACGACGCCGCTACCGAAGAGTTTTGCTCATTCTCTTTTGTCGTGAACCTTAGTGTTGCGTGCGCGAAATCTTTTTGAAAAATTAGGATTAGGAGCACAGAATACAGCTGCAGCGATCTCTTGTCGTGGGAAATTTACGAGAAGTTTTTTCAACTTTTTTTGAAAAAATGGTTGGTGTTTTTTGGTGCGCGTTTTTGGTTATTTGGAGGAACAGAAGAGAAAGACATGAAGTGCGTCTTTTTGCAAATGCGCATTTTTCCTTTGTCGAGGTCACAAGGAATTGAGAATTATCGGAAGGAAAAAAGCCATTTCACATTTGTTGTGTAGTTCCTGCGACCGAGTTTGTGGAATGGCAGTGCTGTTGCTGGAGAATGAATGAAGAAGAAAAGAATTCAGATTCTTCAACCACTAAAGAATTGTTGTGCTGGGTCGGCATTGAACCGACAGATTTTGCATGGGAGAAATGGCATTGCAACCGCGGAAGAATGGAGAAAAAGAGACATTCTTCACCCATTTGGTAACTGCATTTTTATCTTCCAAAGCTGCAGGTCTCTTTCAACAATTTGTCCCTATAACGAGTTCAACGACCAAATTAGGAAGAGCCTGCATCTGGATATGTTAGGGTTTACGGCTTGTTATTAGGGTTTACATCATCTGAATATGTATACCCTAAATCATGGAGTTTTGGTTTAAGTGAATGGGAATTCTAAGTGTTCACTTCACATTACAGAGCCTGCATCTAGATATGTTAGGGTTTGGGGTTTGCTATTAGGGTATGCTAAAAATCATGGATCTTTGGGGGGTCCAGCAATCTTAAAAGAGGTTCAGTTGTGGGCAGTTGCATGAGGAAATGAGGTTTGGACTCACAAGGAAAAAGGACCAAATGATTTGAGAGGAATGAATCACCAGCTGATGTTGAGGAGATCCTGCTTGTTTGATTCCTCATCACTCACCAAACAACTTCTTATACGAAAGGTAGTGCTGAGCAACATTTCCAAATCTTGGATCATTTCATGGGTAAGTTCAATGATCCTGCCATTATGCTACAGCCTTTGAGTGTTTTATCCTTGCTCTGGAGTAGTCAAGATTTTGGCAGTTTTCACATGTCCATATTTAAACAGATTCAGTTTGGAGCATTAAATCAAGGGACAATTGGGTGTGCTCATTTGCTACTATGTATTGTTATGTATCTTTGAATCCAGCTACTAACCAGATCAGTTATGACTACCCACAAAGCTAGCTCATGAGAAAGTTCGAGGAAAAAGACTTTGCAGCTCTATCACACTTTCTCTTCGATTGTAAATGTATTTTTGTAACTTCATGCAACATTTTCTATTGTAACTGTTGCTGGTTGGAAATTGCTTGCCAAAGAGGCAGAGCCATTATGTGCTGAGTTGCTTGTTTCCTGTGGGACTGCTCTCTCCACCCTTGCAATCCAATCCAATCATAAGAGGTGGAGCGTTTCTCCTTTAAAGTATTCAAAAGTACTTCAGCGATCATCCCATCAGCCATACCCTGGAAGGCTTCAGCTGACAAATAATGAACAGGCATGCAGGGGAAGCAATGCTAATAATGATGGGGTCACCTTTGACCGATTTACTCCACCTTCACATCGTGTCACAGAGGAGGAAGTGACAACTTCCAACTCATGCTCTGTGTGGGAGGTCCATAAAAACCTTTACCTAATTTTTCTTTTGTATTTGCAAGTACTTTACAAAGCATTGTTGTGCTCCTGGTCTCCAAGGCAACTTACAAGTCTATGAGGTGCCATTTGGGCGGCAGATTGAAATTATGTCAATTTCTTTATGTAAGGGAAGTCTCTGGAGGCACCTGACAGGTCTATAATGTGCCTCTCAAGTCTGGGGTGGCAGATTCAAATTATGCCAGGTTTTTTATGTAGGGGAAAGACAGATCACATTGGGGTCACATTGTTCTCGGGCTGGAGATGTCTTAAACACCACCCTCTTTACTGTGCCCTCAAACAATGTAACCCCTTTAGACTTGCCCTTCCTCTACACAAAACTTTCAACTGTGATAGAACACTTTTAAACCAACCAGTGCTGGTTGAGTGTTGGGAGGCCTATGGCTGGTATCAACAGTGGTATCAGGGACCCTACTGGGCTTGTATGACCGGAGCCAATTCCAGCCTTGAAGCAGTAGTGGCTTCATGGGAACTTGAGGTAATGCCTGGTATATATCTACCTTGTATCAGTTTCAATATCATCTATATATACCTGCCTTACACCAGCAAATACCAATCAGTCTTGGACCGAATAACAGGTGTGAAAATTTGAAAACATGAGGCTGCTGATGATCTTTTTATCCACACGATCTTCTGGAAAAGTTAGTGATCACATGAGGACTGATGTGTCACATGCATAGTAATATTACAGTAAAGCAAGAAATCGTTTTCAAACTCTGGACTCTGAGCTGAGATTGGAAAAGCCTGTTGTAGATCTTCCATGTGCTCAAGTTTTGATGAAAAAGCAAGGAAATCAGAGGTTTTCTAAAATTCTAGTGACGTCAGGGAAAAGAAAAGGCTGCATACAAGGAATACAATAATGTTTGCCTTTCTTTTTCTTGCAGATTGGGTCTCCATCTCATGTGACTTATTACTCAACTGGACCTGTTCAAAAGGTTCCAAAGGGTTGGAGGGTTTAAAGCTGAGTTCATTTAGTCTGAGGACCTGGAAAGCTCTTCTAAGTTTCCAAATTCCCGCACTTGCATCATCGGTTCATTCTTCAGCTGATAGCAATGTTGACTTTGATAAGTATGGACCAAGGTTTCTGCGAAGGGTTTTGTGATGTTGTCAAAGTGATGATCATCTAGAAAATGGTTTAGACAAAATATGGCTACATACTAGATAAATTTTTATCTTATATAGATGTCCCATAGTTTTGTCTATAGATTCCGTTTTCATTAAAATTTGATCAAGTAGCAAGCAGTTATGAGTTTTATACATATTTGGCATGAAAGGGGATATACTGATAATAGACTCATTTGGGATTGACAAAAATAATAGTATATTATATTTCAATATTAATGAACCAGTCAATGTGTTCTCCTTTTTCAAAAGCCAATGTAATGGTGCTTTTATAATGATTATTTATTTAGGAAATGGATTCCTACTCAATGAAATCTTGGGTGAAGGGGTCTCTCCTAAGGTTGTATTCTAGGGGGAAAGCTATGTGAGCTTCATCCATACTGGCCTTGGCAACAACACCTTCTTCAGCTACAAACACTTTGTGTCTTTTAACCCAAAGCTGGGAAAAAAAAATTCAACAAAACTAATGGGAGGTCTTGATCATCCATATTTCTACTTATTTATTATTGGTGAGGTTTGTTATTGTTGGTGCTCACATTTACATCCAAACAAATCATTGGGCTCTTTTGGATGATGTTTGAGGATGTTTATGAAGGTCAATAAGTTAAATGAATCGTTTCAAGCATGGCATTCATTGGTGGGTGGTTTTAATTGAAAAAGAAAAGTCAATACCCCAAAGTATCAAGCCACTTGCCCAGTGGTAGGTAGTCATGGCCACCTTGCAAGTCCTTGTAGGTTGGATCCATTACTATGGAGAACTTGAGCCCCCACTCATCACATGGATCTAGTTGGCATTTTAAGTATCTAGTTCTATTAAAGTATGAACACCCATGTGTCTCCCAGCTCCTATATGGTCACCTCAAAGATCATAAATTGTGGTAAGAGGGCAACCAATAAACAATATTGAACACTATACAATAACCTCCTATGGGCTCTTTAAAAGCATTGGATCGAAATCTTTCAAATATAGGGCATGGGTTGCTTTAAGATTTTTATGGGTGGCAACACACTCCCCACTTCTTTTCTTGACTTTCCAACCTAATGGTTCATCCAAACCTAAACTAAAAAATTGTTAGAATAATTAACTCTTGGTTAATGAAACCTTATTTTCTATCTTGATTAAATTAAAAAATTCTTACTATCTGAAAGTTATCATATCACTTGCAACCATGATATCTACAATTAACAATTGTGTCTGCCAGTTATTTTGTTGCTAGTATCATCATGCATTATTTATATATGCTAAAAAGCTAATGTAATGGTAATATGATGATTGCAACTTCATATCCAAGCCCGAGATGTTCTTACACAATCTCCAATTCTCCACTCCATTCTTCAAGCTCCTTACATTGTTTTCATTCCATTCTTTTTTTTATTGTAATTATCATATAATGTTTCTTCTTGCAACATTTCTTTCTTGTGTGTTTGTAATTTCATTTACTTTATATGATAATTGCTTAACAATGCTCTAGTGCTTCAATCCAATGTTGTTGACTTTTGGAACTTTGTTCAAGTCATAAGTTCTTGTAAAATTTGTTTCTTGCATTATTTGCATGTTCAACTCGACATTGTTCTAACGGTTAAATAAAACTATGTGAACTTTCAAAACTCTATTACATTTCAATTCTATTGTCTTTGTTGTGGCATGCATTTTTTGTTATGACGATTTTATTGTGTGAGTTTCTTGTTATGATGAATGTGTAACATTTTAATAGTATGTTCAAGTTTGGGGAGGTCATTACACAAAGCTTTGTGTTCAACATTGTTCATCAAACATTTATCTCAACATGTCTTTTATTTCTATTTTCATTTTTTACTTTCTTGATTTAAATTTCATTTATTTTACAAACTATAGTGATCATGGATCTCACGATGATGGACAAGATTTTTGCAGGACTTGTTGTGCTCTTGATTAATATATTGATGAGCACCTTAAAATGCATGCCAAATTTCCACCTTTCCTTCATGTCTTTTTAGATGATTAGTTGCTTCCAATTTGTGGCTATTGTATACCATTGCCTTCACCAATATCAAAGTAACAACTTTGAACATGGGGTTTTTGAATGAAAAGTTCAAGATTAGTTCAAGCCTTGGAGTGCAACTAATACCCAAATTACAACCTATGCTAATTTGTACATCACACATGCAACACAAAATTCAATAAATGACTTGATTCCAGCTAATACCCAATTTGAATTCATCTCTTAATTTGTAATGAATTATTTACAATAAGTGGATCTATTATTTCCCTTGTTGCGTGGGCAATCATTCCAGTAATCAAACATCTTCAAAAAGGTGACATTTTGAAATTAAATTGGAAGAGGTCATGTTTAGATTCAAAAGCTTATGTGGTCTCCCAATTATCCATGGCACTTTGGATGATACACACTTCCCCATTGCTAAAACATGTAGGCATTTTTAATGAAGACTACTACCATTACAACAATGAGGTCTACACAACTATTTGTTAGGTTATAGTGAATCACATGAAGTTGTTTATTGGTCTATTTGTGGCATTTTTTGGATTTACAAACAATTCACAAGTTCTTTGCAAGTTTGTGTTTTATGTTCAAATTTCATATTACGGGTTGCTTCATCCATAAGGAGGCTATTAAAATGTAATTTCCCTTTATTTGTTAGCAAATAAAGGGTATAAGGGGTACCGTTTGCTTGATCACATGGTGATTCCGCACAAAGAAAGGGGTCACATAATTTTAGAACAATTATTCAAAACAAAATAGAAGAAGGGGAGGGTTGGAGTGGATAACGTGTTCAACCTTCATGAAAATATTTTATGTGAATTCAATTGTAAAACAAGTTTGCATGTTGTAATTGTTCCAAATTTGGTTACCTATTGTTGCATTTTGCATAACATGTCATTTGGGTGTGATGAAATAAATGTCCGAAATGTTTTATAATGTCTTGTATTTGAGATTACTACACAAAAACTTGTAAGACCACAACAAATGATGCATAGAAGGAAAACAAGTTCACTAATGGGTTTACATGATGAATTGGCTATTGTCATTGAAGAAAAACATATTTAAAGAGCCCAATGATGTGTTAAACTTGAATACTATTTGGGATGACAATAAAATATGCTTTGAAAAAAACTCTAAGTTGACCAAAACTTTTGATCTCAATTGAAAATGGTTAATAGAAAATGTCATTTGACTTTGATGTTTTCATTGAAGTGCAAGTTGCATGTCACAAAACTATCTATCAATGCCTTTTCACACAAATATTGGAAATCCTTTTGGAATTCCATACCTTGGTCAATGAAAACCTCTGTTGCAGCACCAAACTTGTTGAGCACTCTGTCCAAAAATGCATATGAAGTTCCCTCATTGTTGCGATATGGCAATGGGCACCAACTCCAACAAGTTGGAAAAATATTCGATCATAACCAAAACATATCGGTTACATCGAGGCATCAAATTCAATGGGTCGGAAAAGTCCAAGCTCCATCAGTAACCTAACCCCATAATTAGTAAAGGCTATAGCTGAGGTGTTGGTGTGTTGAATGATGCGTATACTTGGTCACACACCATACATTTAGAAACAAATTGTTGAACATGTAGTTGCATCCCATGCCATCAATATTGTGCTTGAAGCAAATTGTAAGTTCGTTAAACCCTAAAATGGCCCAACTTTTCATGACCATGTTGTACAAAGCCCTCACATTGTTTTGTGCATGGTACTACACGTACTTGCCCATCTATCCACACTTGTAATAAGGAATTACCTTCCCATCCGAACCATTTCACCTTGTGGACAACCTAATCTTGCTCCTTGGGTGTTAGTCCCATCAAAACTTCACATGTTTATAAATATGCCATAATTGATAAATTTAAATGGATATCTAGGGCACCATTTCCCTTTGGCTCATCATAATCACTAGGGAATTCCCACTGCTCGTGTTGCCTTGGGATACATCCTAGGAACATAGGTATGCAAAAACATGCCATCATGGCACTGCTTCCAAATCTACCTCTCCATGTCACCTATCACTTGTGGTATCCACTTCACTAGCACTTGGGATTTTATTCAACCCATCGGCATCTCGATTAACCCTACTAGCTTTATGAACAATTTCAAAATCATATTCATGTAAGATAAACGCCCACCTTGCCAACTTTCCTATTAGTTGATCAAATTCCATAAAACATTTCAAGGATTGGTGATCGGTAACCAAAGTAAATGGGCTACCATATAAATAGCACTAGAAAAAATAAATTGCCTAAATGATGACGAAGCACTCCCCCTCATATGAGTTATACTTAGCCTTTATCTTGTTGTTGGACCGGTTGGCATACATGCCCATGAACTCCTAACCATCATCGTCTAGTTGGATAAGCATGGCTCCTAGCCCTAAGGTATTCCAATTAGTATGCAATTGAAAGGACATTTTTGAATGCGTTGTTTCAGCATGAGAATTAAAGAAAGCCGAGCCTTCAACTCTTGAAATGCCTCTTCTTGCTCTTCACCCTAATCATAATCCTAGTCATTTTGTGTCAACTTGGTCAAAGGTTTAACAATGCTACTAAAATCATTAACAAACCATCAATAATAATTACACGAGCTTAGGAAGGTTCATAATTGACTGACATCTATTGGTTAGATGAAACTTAAGGTTATGATCTTCAAGTCTTCTAAATACCTCCTGCAAATGATGCATGTGATCCTCCAATGTGAGGCTGAAAATGATAATATCATCGATGTAACATTTGGCAAAACCAAGTCTTGCTCATATGTAATCCATCACCCTTTGGAATTTTGTAGGGGCATTCTTCAAACCAAATGGTAAAAAATGCCATTGGTACAAACAATATTTCACATGAAGATTGATTCCCCAAAATGCCATTTAAAGCTTGTCACCCTCCTTCAATAGCAATTCATGGTAGCTAGATTTTAAGTCCAAGGTATTAAAAACTTTGGCCTAACCAAGGGCATCAAAGATCTCCTTTGGTAAGGGCATGGCATACTTGTTTTAATGTGTGTGCTTGTTGATTGGATGATAATCCCCACACATGTATCGCTCTGTCCAATTTTTGAAAATATCCTTCTTAACTAGCATCACTATAACCAAAACATATCCCCTTTTTAATAGTTCCACCAAACTTGCATCTAGCAACTTTATGTGTCCAAGCCTAAACCAAGGTTTTCTCCATCTCACTCAACGTATAAGGTTGTTTGAAAATAGAACTATCGTCCTCTAATATTATTCGGACCTTTTGTTTTTGCAATTGTCCTAATTCCTTCAAACTAAAGGCAATATAACTAACATAATTTTGCAATAGCCATTATATTTCCTACACCTTGTCTCTTGGAACTGTGGGACAAATTTTTAGTTCCCATGTCTTTACGATCATTTGTACCTTGGGTTGAGATGATGAAATATCCTTAACACTCAAGGTTGAAAGTGAGACCTATGATTATTATGCAAAATGGCATAACACCAAAATGCCTTGGTGCCCCCACATCTAAAACCTCCTTTCCATCACCCATAAATCCTTGATCACATAAATGCTAATGATGTCCCCCCCCCCCCCCCCCCCCCCCCCCCCTTGCACCAACATAACTAACCCATATGCAGTGCAACAAAAGTAGAAGAAGGGTGGGTGGGTGTGAAAGATTATACAAATCCAACTTGCCTAGCCCTACGAAGGCTAAAGATCCATGTGAGACAATTAAGGTCCATAACTTGTCTACACTACTAGAAATTCTATCTTTTGCAACCACTCACTATGCAACTGGCATGCAATTAGTTGTCATTTGCAACTATCTTGGTGATGTTTGCAATTATAAACTTGGTATTGTATAATGTTTCAATCATACGGTTGTGTGTGCAACTAAATGTGTACAACATGGATACATGTCATAAAAATAATGGTCTAAACTTATACATACTTAAATTATTATACTTAATATATCTACATAGGCTATGTATAATAATATTATGTGCTTTTAGTACTAAGGTTAACCCCATGCTAACTTAGGTTAACTTAAACTAACCTAGGCTAAATAAACAAAAAAGTTAAATTAACCATGGCTAAATTAATTATGGTTAAATTAAATTATGGTAACTTAAGTTAGGCAAAAATAATTATGGTTAAATTTAGTTAGGCTAAATTATTTATGGCTAAAATAAATTAAACTATGTTAATTATGGCTAAATCAATTAGGTTAAATTATTTATGGCTAAAGCGAATTAAACTATATTAATTATGGCTAAAATAGAATTGGCCAAACAAATTATGGCTAAATTAAATTAGGCTAAATTATTTATGGCTAAAATAACTTATTATATATTTATTATGGTTAAAATAAATAAGGTTAAACTATTTATGGCAAAATTAAATTAGGCTAAAACCAAAAATGGTTAAATTAAGTTAGGTTAAACTAATTATGGCTAAACTAAACCATGGTTTAAATATATATTACAAATTTTTAAATTTTATTTGTCAAATATATTTAAATATTTGTTTTGGCAAGTAAATTTATTTTATTTTATTTTATTTGGAATATTTTTCAGAAAATGTAAATTTGATTTTATTCAGATTCGATTAATATGATAAATATTAAATTTCATTATAAATGTTCATAATTATCAATTAAATGTCTATTATAATTATAATGATATTCAATTATAATATATATATTCAATAGGTGTTATATATTTAAATTATACTATTTATGTTAAAATATTAATGTAAATAGGCTACACGAATTAACCTACAAGTACAAAAACATCTTAAGTTAATTACTAGTTTAAGCTAAATAATAATGTTAAATAATATTTTCATTAAGTAATTATAATTATTAAAAAATCCTATAATCATCTTTGAAATGCAAAAGACAAGGAGTAATGAAAAATTAACAAGAAGAAAAACATGAAAAATAAGAAAAATAAGTTTTTTTCCAAGTTACAAAATGTGTTTGTTTTCTTTTCTTTGGACCCCTCCTACTTTCAAGCCTCATAACTTTCTTATTTCTTATTCATTTTAAATGATTTAAAGTGCTATAGGAACGCCAACTGAAGTTCTACAAATCATATTTTTACTTTAATAACGAAAAAACCAATATAAAAGGAAATTTTTGGGTGTTTAAGAATCGGCCTTTGTAATGTTCAATGGTTTTTTGAATTTCTAATCCCCTTTACTTTGGGGGACGATAACTTTCTCATTTCTAATCCATTTTTTATGATTCTTATTGTGTTAGATGCACCAAGAAGAGGGCTTCAAGTTTTTTATGGACACCATAATCAATAAAACCCTCCCCTGGCTGCTATACTTTAATACATTAGTTGCATCTAATGTGCAACTAAGTTAGTTCATGAGGTTTGCAATGGAATTTTTTATTCCATATTCTTTGGCTTCCAATTCTATTTGGCTTAGTATATAAGTAGGAGTTGTAACTAGGTTGTAACGAAACATCAAATGCCACTAGGGATGAGTGAATTAAAAAAGCTTGCCCTTTATGAGATGGTTAATCTTAAAAATAAAATCGGATTATTCTAATTTTACTTATATAGCCTAAACCTAGTTATGTTCAACCTACTAACATACCTAAGTAAGCCTATATACCTAAAGGGGTTTAATAATAATCTACCTAATTAAATAACATGTGTCAACATGTTATTAGCCATGAATTGGACAATTTAGATATTATTATTCAATATTAAAAAAAGGTGGGCCTTAATTTCCACATGTCACCATATAATTGGTTTTTTTTTAAAGGACACATGTCAATTGGTCAATGGATGTTCCATGGTGTGCCATGTGTCACCATATAATTGGTGTTTTTTTTAAATGGTCACATGTCAATTGGTCAATGGATGTTCCATGGTGTGCCACGTGTCACCATATAATTGGTGTTTTTTAAAATGGACACATGTCATTTTGGTCAATGGACGTTCCATGGTGTGCCACATGTCATAATCTTAGTGGCATAAATTTAATGATTGAGATTAATCCAACGAATTTTTTATTTTGAAACAAAAAAAACTAATTACTAACACGTGTCCACAAGTTAGTTGTCCAATTTTAAAACATGTGTCATATTTTTATTAGTTGCATTGTAGTTGCAAAGAGAGTTGCACATAAGGTGCAACTACATTTGGATTAGTATGTATGGATGAACATGTATATTAGCGCCGTATATACATGTTGCATACGTACTGTTGCATGCAACTGAATGTCATGTGCAACTTGTCTTATGCAATTACATAGATTTGTAATTGCATGTGTCACATGCAATTGAATTTTAGTTGCAAATGACAGTTGCAAAACCAAAAATTTCTAGTAATGTTATGAGCTCCTTCGGAAACCCCTTGCATTGCTATAGTGTTAATGTGAAGTCCCATAACTCACTTTCTTTCATTGGCATAAGGTTCATCCATCCTAAATGAGTTGGTGTCCCAAATCATGCCTAGATCGCCATCCCTAAATGCGTGAAATCATGGAAAACTCAAAAGAGTAGGTAGGACTATCCATGGTAGGCCAAACTTGTTGACCACATCCAAAAGTGGGCAATCATTATGTTGAACAACCAAATAATGTTGTCCTTGATCCAAAATGTCATCCACTAGGCATGTGGTGACTTCAGTGTGAACTTATATGCATTTTAAAGGGCCTTTGGTGGAGCTAGGTTAATCCATAATTACCAAAATCAATGGGCACATGAATCAACAGTTGTAACATCCACATGCATTGGCCTAAGGTCTAAGGCCCTGACTTATGCTAACTTGTGATAAACCTTGACCTAAGGTTTAAAAGGCCTTGACCTATGCTAACTTGTGATAAACCTTGACACGACCATCTTAATATGGCTAGCTCTATTGGCCCGATTCCATCCAAATCTTGCACCCCCAACAATGTGATGTTGTTTGGTGAGGTATGTTGGTAACCTTGGATGCACGCAAAACTTTGGATGATGTTGTCATATGGCACATGCACTAGAAGAAAAATGGGGTTTTGTAACCAATTTTTGCAACTATTTTTGTCCAAGGCGATTAGTGTTTTAGTTGCATGTGACAAGAATTAGTCGCCTTGGACAAGTAAAAAAAACCGATTTTTCTTCTAGTGATATGGATGCATGCTAATCTTCAAGATCCTTCTCCATGTAATAGTATTGGCAAACCTTAATGCCATATTAAAGGACCATTATAAGGCTGGAATTGATGCCTCCAAAAAGTTTTAATGGGCAAATCCCATCCTTAAGAATATGCCATCAAATAACCCTAGAATCCAAAGGTTATAAACCAGGTGGTCCATGGCCCAAATTTACATGTAATTGCGGGTTTGATGATGACAAAGTTTGCCAAGCCCGATGAATATAATGTCTAACTAATGTTTGAAACTTTGACAATGTTCCCCATGATGGTGGAAGATCATGTGGTGAACCTTGAATGAATGGCCCAACATGGGCACTTAGCATCTCTAGCTCATGAATATAGGGCTATCCATAACATGGATATTGCTTTCCAACAAATCAAAGCCATGGGGAAGCCTTGAAAATCTTGCTAACATCGTCAAATTGTTGGATCTTCTTGCATCCCCCCCAATGAAGATAACCGACATAAAAGCCCTATAGCTATCTCATGTCTACCATCTTGGTCAATAATAAGTAGTCTCCTCCCAAAAATCTAGGGTGATTATCAAGGGATACTAAATCCCCCCCCCCACAACTAGCACATCATATGATGTAGCTTGTGTAACCATTACCTTAGCACGAACTCTAATATAATCTACAGGTTTAATGGGATTAACATGAATGATGACCTCATGTTTGGTTATCCCTTGGACTTTCTTTGACTCACCCATTGATGTCAAAATTTGGTACGGGCATGGTTCCACATGAGCATTAATCAACCTTAAACCCTCCACTACTATTTTGTTCAACATCAACAACTGAGCTCCTAAATCCAATAAAATATTTTAAATTTGGTAATATGATTTTGAAGCCCCCTTCATTTAAAAAACCCCTTCCTAATTATGCACCACGACTGCACGAGGTAGAACTCTTATTCAATCAATGCATGGGCATGCTGGAAGCTCTTGGAATTTGGCTTTTGCGACATGCCAAGGTGGTACCACTATAATAGGTGGTTAGTTAGTAGATAATTGGTCAACATGTGTTTGACTAATAGGTAAACCCCCAATAGGTGGCTTGCCAACAAGTGGTCCATCAACACGTTGATCAACATGTAGGTCAATAGGTGGTCTGTTGATAGGTAGTCCATTTACATGTAATTTGTTGACAGGTGGTTTGTCGATAGGTAATCCATCAACATGTTGACCAACTGATAGGTCAACATGTGGTTTGCCAATAGGTAGCCCATTGAAAGGTGTGGGCGTCATCCCTAAAGTATCCACTCCATCACATAATGTGGTTGCTAGGCAAAATACTATAGCTGGTTGGAAATCAGGCATTGCCAAAGTTGTAACAAAAAAAAAATGGTGCTTAGCACACCAACTTGGCTGCCCCCAACACATTACTGGGCGCTTGAATTCTTGAAATAAAACTAAACAACCTAATGGTCATAATTAGTCCCTTACTAACGTTGGAGGCATCCATCAAGTTACGAACTATATTGGTCAACATGAAGGAATGTGACATTTGAACTTAGCATTGGGCCTCCCCATGTTGAGGATCCCATCTCTCGTCATCACCTCATGGTTCTTGCATTCGGTCACTTGCCCTAATAATTGGTGCAGTTGTTGAAACTTTAACTAAGGTTTCACCATCGATTGCCCTGAAACATGATCATTGGAAATATTCGATTCAATCTCATTTGGACCCAATGGCCTTGAAAATCTGACCCATAGAAAAATCCAAGGTCAAAACCTTGAGTGAAAGAATCTCTTGGGGTAGGTGTTAAAGGTTTCATTTATGTCGCCATATTAAATGCCAAACTTGTCACTAATGCCTCCAAATGTGCAAACCATGCCTCCATGGCATTGGGTTAGTTTGGAGTTAACTTGGTGGTCGGCCCCTTATTGGCTGTATTTTTTACCTTTTGGCCCTTGCCATAACTTTGGGACTTTCCCACAATTCTCTCCTAGGTTTGACCTTGTTATAGTTCTAGGTGAAGTGTGAAATAATGGTCAACATCATGGCCATATGCCTTGCAATGGGAGCAAGGTTAGTTGGGATTGGGGTTGGAGGTGGTCACCTTAGAAAAATTAGGACAATCCTTCTTTTGATGTGACCCACCACACCTCCAACACTTATAATCTCCCCCTTGTTCAACAATGTAAGATGAAAAAACCCCATTGGTTTCATGTTTGGGCCTTTTGCCTTGCAATGGGGGCAAGGTTGGCTGGGATTAGGGTTGGAGGTTGTTGCTTGAGGAGGATTAAGACTCTTCTTTTGATGCAGCCCACCACACCTCAACATTTATCCTCTCCCCCATGTTCAACAATGTAGGATGAAGAACCCCCATTGGGTTCTTGTTTGGGCTTTTGCCCTTTGATGGTATAGTCCTTGATGGTTGATCATGCGACTGTTGAGTTGATGAGGTCAAAAAAGTTTTTGGGGTTTCCCTACTAAACTTTAAAGTGACAACCTTCTCTTCCACCATGTTGAACTCAATGTGTTCAAAAACCTAGAAAATTAATGCCAACGTGGGCTAGGTTGGCTTGGTGAGCACTATGTTTTACACTCGTCACTTTAGATCCTTTTCCAATATCCCATACCAAAATTGTATTACTAGAACCTTTGTGAGATCAACCTTCGCATTCGTGTGTACGTTTCCCACAAACTCTCATGGGGTTGGCGGTGAAACTCTTACAATGTGTGGAGTTTCTTAGTCTTCACACCTTGGTAATTGGTGCAAAGCTCTTCAAAGAACTTGGGGACAAGGTTAAAAATGAGAAAAACCCATGCCCTAACAATAAGACCATTGCTACCAGCCCCATGATTAGAAGGACTCACATGGCCCTTGTGATAGTGGTTGATGGAATAGGGGTTGATGTAACCAACTGACCTTTGGTGATGGAAAAGTAATTGGGTGATCAATACCTACGCCACTCCTCAATGTCAACTTCACGGGCATCACAAAACTCAAGATAGTCATCCATGGGCGGTCCTTCTAGATGTTGGAATAAACCTTTTCCATGTTAGGAAAGGCGTAAATTGTTACATGTTTTGTAGTTATAACACATCACACCAAGTATCGAACTCCCAAATGAAATCATTTAGTTTGATGATGCCGATTGCCTTTGAAAATTGATGGAGTCCCTTGGAGGCACCATACATGTCCTCAATGTACCACACAAGTGGTGTACAAACTACATGTTGTAGTTCCACCTCAAAGTTTAAAGAGTCTCCTTCAAATAATATTGTAGGTGGGGCAAGTGGTTGGAATTGCACCCCATGTTTGGTAAAACCCTTAGCAAATTTGTCTCTAAAATCTAAATCTTGAAACTTGTCCATGATGAAACCCTAACCTTAATCCAGGTCTCCATATATAAATTCTAGAACCTATAACCTTGGAACTTGAATCTTATATCCAACCCTTAATACCCCATTGTCGCCAAGATTATTATTAGTAAAAATGAAATTTTATTCCAAATTACTGTAACAACAAATTTTGTACTTCACATGCATACATTTAGTATTTTTGCATTGATTCTCAACACACGTAACACTACCATTCATTAAAACACCAAATTCATGGTTATTTCATATAACTAGAATTTGCACTTTAAAATACATTGTAAAAAAAAACTCCAAAAATAATAATACAATTCATTTCATCAATTTTGATACTACAAAAATTTCACACAACAATATAAACATAAAATTCACTACAAAAGCTTATGCTTCTTTGTATTATTGAAAACATGATTCAAAATTACAACATAATCCCATGTTTTGTTGAAAATGCAATCAAAACAACAAATAAAATATGTGGTATATCAAAACAAAATTTGTGGTTTTTTATTACAAAGTCCCTACAACTCTTCTTACTCTTCCCAAAACTATGTCTAAGAATCTAAATAATCTTTCCTCTTCCCCAAATCTTCCTTCTTTGGGTAGTCCCAAGTCACATCATCATGATTCAAAACCAACAAGAATTCAAAATTAAAAATTACAATGCTCCATGAGTTGTCCCTTTCTTAAATACCTTGTTCATCCAAATCATGTAATCATCCAACACCTTTAACATTACCCCCTTTGTACTTTGGATATTGTCCCCAAAATCCTTGGAAAATGACTAAAAATGAAATGAACGTATTATGCAATGTTCTAAACATTTGTCTCCTCTATGATAGTCTTTGTAATCTAAACAGGTACAACAACGAATGGTTATGTACCCACTTTTGGCTCTATAATTCTGACCTATATTTTCATCTCTGCAATTCTGACCTCCTTGTCTAGTAACTCAATCTATGGTTTTATTTCTAAGGGTTGTATCTTAAATACCTCTTCTTTTATTATTGGAATAATCTCCACCTATCCTTGTTCTTGACTTCTCTATGGTTCTTTCTCTTTTTAACCCCCTCCTTTGAGGTCCTATGGTTTTTCTATCTATACCTCCATATCCTTAAATTGTTCCACTTTTGAGGTCATGTGGTTTTTCAATCTGCACTTCCTCCTCTTAAGTTGTTCCACTAGGCCTTACTTCAATCTCCTCATCTTGGCCCGATACCTTTATACTTGTTGGATTGCCACATATAAAATCTGGAATTTCCTTTGACAAGCTTCTAACTTGTACCTCAAAAAAAATTCATCAACTCTATGTTGAGCCAATTTTTTCTCTAACTCCTTTATAAAATATTCCTCTGCAACCTCCCACCATTCTTCAAATTTTGCTTCAAAATCCTTCATCTTATTCTTTGTCCTTATTAGGTTATAGTACTACAACATTGTTCATAATCCTTTAATCTTTTCTTGACACCAATTGCGTTTTGACTCTTCCTTTGTTCTTGTGCCATCTCCAACTGTGTTTGCAGGTGCTATAAATTCCACTAATACTTTTTTTATGTCCTCCAACAACTTCTTTTTCTCTACTTCTATTATTATTTTTCTAAGCTCTTCATATTGTAACAAAGATACATTTTAAAAATTCACCAATTCCGAATTTGTTAGAACATTTTCCTTTTCCTTAGTTAATGCTTTCATCTAAGTACCCAAAGCTTCTTATTGTTGCTTATGAAGAAATAATGCCTCTGTCCACTTCCTCTCTATGGTTTCTTAGATTTTAAACTTTCGTTTTAAATCCTACAATATTTCATCCTATGACTTTAGTCGTTATGTGCTACCCTTGAGCTCCTCATTCTCATCTTATAGTTTTTTAATTAACAATTTAATCTTTGCTTCAATCTTTGCCATGTTCTTCCTCCAGATTTTCACATTATGCATATACCCCTTCTGGAAGTTTCTCTTTTTATCCAATTCCTCTTGTAATATTGCCTTCTCCTTTTCTTGAAGCTAATCTATTCTTTAGATTGTTCACCTCTAGAGTCAAATATATTCAAATTCACAATTGCCATAGTTTGAAATAATTCAACTACCTTATTTGCTTACATTACTTCTACAACTACCTTTTCCATAGACTTCAGTGTACTTGTATGTGTCATAGGATTTTTCGATCCTTTTATAAATGATCCCATCTCCTACACAATTATTTTCCCTAGTTCAAATTCAAAAGGAAATCTCTTTACAGATTCCGATCTACTAATTAGTACCTATAGTTTTGGTGGTCTAAACATTTCAAAAAAAGGTTGTGGTTCCACTCCCTTCATATGCAGTCCAATAGCCTATAGACCTTATTATGTCTATTATTGTTATTGAAATGTTGTGAATGTTGAAATGTTGTGGACTTGCAATGGTCTCCATCGATTCTACGTATACATCCCCATCAGAATACAAATGTTCTTCACCTTCTGGAAACCTTGTGTCATGTTCCCTTTTAACTTCTTGGCTCTATTCCATCAACTATTTCTTTTCTATAAATGTCATATGTGGCACCTCTTGTCTTTGTTCCCTCAATTGTCTTTCTTATGGAGTTGTCATATGTGGTACTTTTATAGTTTGTTTGGTTGCTTGTACCACTATTGGCACTATAAATGGTTCCACCCTGCCCTTCATCATTTTTTTTGCCCTTACATATGTGCTCTAATGTTCCATCTTCATTCCTAAGCATGAGGTTCCTCCTTCTTCAACTTTGTTCTTCCTCTTAATAACACATTTTGGAGAGTCTATTGCAACCTTCTTTCTATTTTCTAGTGTTGTCTATCCAATCTACCTTTTGTCCCTTTTTTGTTTTCACCAATGGAATAATAGTATTGTTGTTAAAATATTATACCTTCTCCTTCTAATAAATGACAAATATTATGGTAAGGATATTTGATAAAATATGGCATACCCAAAGTCTTTGCATTCATTGATCTATAAAAGAATTTGTAGGGACAAGTTTATAATTCTATAATGCTTAAAGTGCTAGTGACTTATTGACCCACCCTTTTGATTTTTCTACATACCTTTTTGTAGACACTCGAAAAATATTTATAATAGGTTGTTTACTGATCATATACACCTTATCCTTATGCCCAAAGTACATATCTACACCCTTAATAAAAAAATGTGTTTAGAAATTCCAACATTATATCAAGCATTGATGCTTGCCAATCGATCAGAAACAAAGGAACAAGCCTCGCTTTAGATGCCCAGTCTTCTTCCTTAGCAATATCCTTTTAGTTTTCCATCCGCTCAACATGTTTATCATAATTTTGTTCTGTTTATGTCCACATGAATTGGTTAGGATTTGGAATTTTAATACCTTTCTCCAGAAGTGTAGCTCTGTCCATGATTGTGTTTTCTTTTCACTATAGCTTTTGATCCACACCTTTCCATCTCCATTACCCTTTGTTGTGCTTCTACCATCACTTGCACTTTTGTGGATTATTCTACTTCCACTTCAACAACGTCTTCCTCCCTTACATCCATCTACGCTATTTATGTTTCCACAAAATGTTACTCCATAGGTTCATCTTCTTCTAATTCTTCAATGAACATTGGATCTATTGATGTAACTCCTAGTCCTAACTACATTCTTGCATGCTAACTTCTTCTGCTTCTACACAAAAATTCAATTACATATGTTCTAGTTATATATATCGTGAGTTATCATTTGCGTAAATAGTATTTTCTCTTATACGTTTTTCCTTTTGCACATTTTGAAGATGATGATGAATGTAACGACGACCTTATAACCAATGACTAAATATTCAACACGACTTCCTCTCTTTGCTCTTCTCAACTCCTTTTCAACTTCTATTCTTTTAAATAAATTTTCTTCCTCTTCCTACCTTCGTCTGTGTTCACTCTTTTGCACTTCCTTTTCCCTTGCTATTCTATGTATTTTTTCAATCACACTCTTTGCACTCATACTGCTGGGAATTCTAAAACTTTGAAAACGCACATAACTTCCAAGAATAAACACAAACTACTTTCAATAGTTACCCCATTTTTTTCATCCTTGAACTTGTCACCCATCACATTCATTTTTTTACCTACCTGCCATCTTTTAATTAATACATGATCGTCAAAATTAATACGACCCATCACTACAAGTTTATGTGTCCCTTGGACAACCACATGGAAACACTTCGTGTCATCATTATGAATGAACACCATAGATTTCATCTTCCAATTACTTCACATCCCTAATCTCCCTATATTACATGTATTAATTCCATTTTGTTCACTTTATACACCTTATACTGACTATGCCCATTTATTTGTTGATTATATCAACTCATCTATTGATTGTGACAATACATTTATTGATTGTGCCCATTTATCAATTAATTATGCTAACAAATCAAATGATTATGTGAATACCCTTAATGATTGGACAAATACTTCTATTGTTTTAATTGATACCCTTAATAAAATACCTTCATACCTCTGCATCTCAAATCCCTCATTTCTATAGTTATTATTCACGAACTTGTCAATGATTTGTAGATCTAAATATCAAAAATCAATATTTTGTTGATTGCAAGATCTTCCATTTGTTCATCTTTAATATTGTGCATGTGGTTTATGTATTTCACATGTTTCATTTTCCTCCTCCGTAGTAGAATTTTTTACATGAACTCCACTTACACTTTGTTCCCAATATTCTAACATGTGTTGTTATTGTTTCTGAACTTTTAATTCCATGTACTTGTAAGGTTTGAGCTTATTCACATTGACGAACACAGGGTTAGTTTCAAACTTCACAATGGTCACCAATAACACAATGTTATTTGGTAACACATATTGTACTATATACGGTCCAAAGCATTTCCTAGTAAACTTCTTTAGGTGTGACTTATTGCCTTTTGGAAACCAAAGAACATAATCACCAAAACTGAACTATTTTTCTAGACTCTTTTGTTGACTCCATAATGTTCTATTCCACTATTGAATTCTTGTAGTTTTTGCAACATGCATTCAAACTTCCTGAACTTTTCTAACTTTGTAATTCGACTAATTAAAACTTCCACTTCCACCAACAACTAACACTATGTATTATATAGGCATGAATGGATGTAATCCATACACCAATTGATATGATATATATCATGTTGTTACTTTGTATGCAATTTTGTATGAAAATAACAATGTAAACAAATGCTCATCCTAATATGTTCTATTTCCACTAACTAACTTGGTCAACAATGTCCCAAGTAGTTTGTTAGTAGACTTAACCTACTCATTCCCTTGAGGATAATAGGTTGTAAAATTCACATGTTTCAACAAGCAATGATCAGTCAAATACTTGATGGCGTCATTAATGAAATGAACTCCTTAATATGTGACTTTAATCAAAGGACATCCAACCTGGTTAATATGCATTCATATAAATTTTTTTTAATGACTATTATAATAGTAGTTATCAATGTTCTTGCTTCCACCCACTTGGTAGCACAATATGTGGTTATAGTAATATATTTATTTCATATATATATATTAGATGGTTTAATTGGCCCCACAAAATCAAGTCCCCATTTCATAAATGGTTATTCTAGAAGACTTATGACCAGCTTTGTAAGACTTTGAGTTGCTAATCCTTTTGTTTTTTGACATGCAGCACAAGATTTGCAATAATCATGCACATCATTATATGTAGTTGGCCACCAATATCCAACATCCAACATATTTTTCTATGTTATTTCAGTTTCAAAATGCCCTCTTAATGGTCCTTCATGCAATTCTCTCATCAACATCTATGATTTTATAGTTGTCAAACATCATCGTAGTCTATTGTCTTGGCCCATTATGTATAATTCACCATTTTTCAATGTGAAACGCTTTGCTCTCCTAACCAATTTTTGATTTTGTTGTATCAAAATATTTGGTTTTTACTACAAAGTCCTTACAACTGTTCTTATTCTTCCCAAAATAGTGTTTAAGAATTTAAAATAATTTTTCTTCTTCCCCAAATCTTCCCTCTTTGGGCAATCCCAAGTCACATCATCATGATTCAAAACCAACAAGAATTCAAAATTCAAAACTGCAATGTTCCATGAGTAGTCCCTATCTTAAATATTTTAATCATCCAAATCATGTAATCATCCAACCCCCTTAACAACTACACTTGTATCAATTCAATTAATCCTACAAGGATGCTAACCTTTTGCGATTTATCCCTAATCCTAAATCCCCCAAATAAAATGGTGACCAAGGTTGTTATACATATATGGTTGGTGCATCTCCATCCACATAAATGTTTTACGGGGTTAAACACACACTTGGGGCCTTCACAACTGTAGACATGACAAATGTAGTTTCATTGGTCATCGCCCCGGTCTCACCACCATAATGGTCAATTGATCATCAATTTGATTTCATCAACAATAGAAACAAGCACTGGCACAACCTACCCATCGTAAACCATGCTATCTATGTATGGGCAAGTCAAAGGTCAAACACGACCTCCTCAATAATCAGAATTGGGTGGTAGCCTTGTTCCATACCCAACCATGAACCACACCAAGTACAACCTTTGGGCTCATTGTGTGGTGTAACTAGCACATGTGGGAAGGCTCATAGCCTTTCACCCAAAGCTTCTTACTAAATAATATGCAAATGTTTGTAGGAATTCATCACACGAGCATGTGTTTGCTTTATGATGTAGCTTGAAGGCACATAACCCAACAAACTTCCCTACCCCCCAATAACAACTAACAACCCATATAAACATAGACATAGGTAACAAGTGCAAAACCCACAACACAAGGGTGAGGAACTCTTAACACTAACACACTTCCACCCCTGAAAATTTTGCTCGGAGACTTACAACAACATGCATGCACAAATTCAAAAGTCAATGACGTGGCTTGATGGTGTGGCATTCCATCACATGTGGGTATCAAGAATACTTGCATGTAAATAACATGTGTGTTTCTCCTACGTCCTATGCCCTCTTGCGCACCTCATGCCTCCCTACACCCCTCGCGCCAAACCACCAAAAAGAGCTAGGAAATGACATTCCACCAATTTAGTTGAAACCTCTTAGGATGATAACCCCCTTCACCATAAGAACAACAATGAAGACAATACCCAAAACATGGGTTGTATGCAAGAGATATCAATTTTTGGGAATTTATGTGAAATAAAATCCCAAAAATATGAAAATCACTCTCTGGACTCCCAAAATCACAATCTCCAAAAAAGGTTGTAGGCCCATTTTTGCATAGAGCTTGCCAAGATGAATCTAATGACATAATACTCACCCAATTTGGACTCCGTATGACAAAGTTATGAATTTTTGAAAAAATTCTCAATTAATTTCAAAATGAAAATCGAAATTAGTCAAATTAATTGATTATGTCCGGTCACAGGCTTGAGATTGTGTAAAATGCGTACGGTTGTAAGGTGTCCATTCTCCAATGCATAGTCACAACTACATTGTTTGGCTCACCAACTATTGTTCGACAATTATATGGATGAAAAATGACATGGATGAAAAAGTTCATCCAAAATATGGATGAAAAGCGAAAAAGAAAACCAACATATGAATGAAAATCCAATTACATCCTCAATACGGATGAAAACTATTCCACATGGATGAAAAGATAAATAAAAAAGAATTAATGAAATTGATTTAAGGCAGGTCCAGATTGGACCAACCCCGTTTTATCCCCTTGGGCCTCTATTCAAACTGCACAAACATGTCGAACCAAGCCAAGTTTGGTTCGCACCTTGGGCGAGCTTGAACTTGGCAACGATTGTGGGTAAGCTTGCATTGCTTGCTATAAGTGTTGTAGCCATAAGTGAGTTGCAGCTTGTTCCCCCAATCCCACCTTTTTTTTTTCCTCCTTTTTTTTCTCCTTTTGTTTCAACGGGCTATAGTAGCTCATTGCCCCCGCCCTTCCTTTTCTTTGTCCCTTCTTCCTCTTATGCTTCAACGAGTTACAACAACTCATTCCTCACAAAACACCTTGTCACCTATAGTTCCTAGCTTGTAGCTCCTAGTTCATGCTACTACTACAGCAACACTTCCATGCACACATGCCACAAAACCCAAAGAGAAAGAGAAAGGAAAAGAGAAAGAATAGAGAGGGAAGAGAAAGGAATGGAAAAATATATGACAAACATTAACTTTGCTTTCCATGTCTCCTTCGAGAGTTCAAACCTTTAAGGGAGTTGCAAACACAACCACAACCCTCAAAGTTAACACACGCCACTCGACATTACCAAAAACAAGTAAACCACTCACACAACCAGTGCTAAAAAAAACAAATGAAACATAGTTTTCTTGCTCTAACCAAAACTAGATCACACTTTTGGTGATTAAAAAGAATTCACCTTCAACCATGTAGGTATCCAAGTCGAGAACACAAAAACATAAGAAACCACACCAAATGTGCACACAACAAATAAAATAAAATAAAAAACAAAATAGTGTCTTGAAATTTCAAATCATGAAAAGTGATTTGAGATCCCACAACAAGGGATTATATCCCAATTGTCAAAAAGCTTGAACATGTTCACATTGGAATTAATTTGCAGCTAAATTAACTATTAAACTATATTAGCCTAATTAATTGGGATAAGGCCTAATTAAACTAGACTTAGTCATGTAGCTAAACATTAATACTTGACATGTTTAGTATCACATTTTTGATTTTTTCAATAGCAATGCCATATGTCACCTTCTCCAAGTTCAACAAAACAAAAATCCACCACCAATTTTCCGGCACATAGTCATGGATGGAAATCTAAAACTCATTGTCAAAAGTGCTAACTTTGTTGACATTAAAAGCAACAAAGGGAAACTCTTTGATACCCTCTTTCATGAGTTATAACACCACATCGTGCATGCTCTTTGCAATTTCCCAACTTAAGTTATTAGATCGATGTTTCTTGGGCATGTCTTTGATTTAAAAAAAATTAGTCCAAATCATTGAAGGATTCATAATTAGTCATAGGATGATCCTCCCTCAACAAATAAAATATGACAACAAATTGTACTTGTTTATTTTTCTTCTCACCAATCTCCCCCAAAACATTAATAAATAAACCCATAAATTTGCAACTTTAGTTTGTAACTAAAATTTAGTTGGAAAGATTCTTGCAATTAGCTTTCCCACTAGTTGCATAAGTCTAGTTTCACCCAACATGCAATAGCAAATACAATCTAAGCATGACATGAAGAAATGTCCCATGGATGAGGTATACACTCAAACATATACTTCATCATTTGATCATATAATTATTTGTAATTACTTACCACTAATTGGAAATACAATAGCACCAATTACATATTGTTTGTAACATGTAAGGCATATTTAGCCTTTAAGGTCAAACATTTTTATTAATTCATCCCAAATGACATTTTATTTTAAAAATAGTTTGTGTGTTTTCAATGTTTCAAATGCACTTCCTTGTATTGTTTACAAGATTAAAATGGAGGACAAAAAGTATGGGATAAGTTTTATAGTTGCAATTTTGAATACAGATTACATCTTTAAAACTTATCCCATATCGTTTGTCCTTTTCAATGTTGTAAACTTTATAATTATATGTGCATAATAAATGTTTGAATCACAAATCAAAATAATATCCTCTTAAAAAAGGATTAAATATTTACTTATGCCTTTTATACCTACCCACTTAAGCCTAATTTAAATACACACCTACTTACTTATTTTAAACCTATTTTATTAACTATCAACCTACCTAATTTACATACATACTAAATACTTAACTACCTACCTAGTTAACTTACTCACATAACCTAACCTATTTACTTAGCAAAGCTACCCACCTAACCTATTGACCTACCTTCTTAACTTACCAACCTAATTAACATATACATATATACATGTAACTAATTTAATTAACTTAAGGTGTTACCTACCAACTAATACCTAACCTATTACCTATTAATTTAGATATTACCTACCAATTACTATTTAGTTTAATCTAAACCTATTAAGCTTTTTTATTAATTAAAGTAATTTAAAACATACCCATGTTAGGCTCACATGGCATTTATGTTTAGAAAAAATATGTCACATGGGACCTAAGTTAAACTTTGGCTAAACAAAACCTTGATTAAAACTTGCAAAAAACATTGGTTAGATTTGTTTTTGGCTAAAGCTTTAAAAATGTTAGTTAAACATTGACGAATTACAATTTGATTAAACCTTGGTAAAAACATTGGTGAAAGTAGAATTTGGTTTTAACTTCATAAACCTTAGTTAAATTTTGGCAAGATAAAACTTAATTAAACCTTGGCTAAACATTGGCATAATTTAAACTTGGTTAAACCTTCACAAAATAATTGCCTAAATAAAAATGTTGTCAAAACTTGGCAAAATTTTGGCAAAAAGAAGAAGGTTAAACATTTAAAAATCATTGATAAGACATTGGCTAAATCAAGTTTTTGTTAGATCTTGGAAAAAAATTAATTAAACTAAATTATTGGTTAAACTTTAATAAAAATATTGGTTAAACCTTGGCAAAAGTTTGGCAAAAATAAACCTTGGTGAAACCTTGATTAAATTGTGGAAAATCAAAAACTTGGTGAAACTTTTGCAAAATTAAAATTTGGTAAAACCTTGGTTAAACTTTGGTTAAATTTTGATCAAATTAAAATTTAGTTAAACCTTGGCAAAACATTGGGTAAATTAAAATTTGGTTAAACCTTGACAAAACATTGACTAAATTAAAATTTGGTTAAACGTTGACAAATCCTTGGAAAAAAACTAAACCTTGGTTAAATTAAAACTTGATTAAATATTGGTTAAATATTTTATAAATACAATTTAAAAATAAAACAATTATTTTTTGTTAAACCTTGATTAAAATTTTGCTAAAGTTTGGTTAATATTTGAAATGCTTAATTTAACCATAGTTATACTTTTAATACAATAATAATAACCTTAATATACATTTAGTACATTAACATAATTTTAATATATGTCATAACCTTAATAAAAATTTAATATTGAACTTTAAAAATACTTTAAACCTTATTAGTAATTTTATCATTAATAGATTTGAAATATAACTTCAATGTAACCTTAGAGATGTACTTCTAAATATATCCTTAATCTATTTTTAACACAATTATGTCAAATTATTTGTAATTAAATTTTTGTTTATAATGCAACTAATGAGATTTACAATCATGTTCTTGAATGAAAATATACATTAAAATCATTTGCATGGAAAGATGAAACTTCCAATAATTGTAATGTAATCACAAAATAGTCATAGAAATTTCAAAGGTAGTTAGTAATTGTAAGAATAGTTGCAAATAACACATAGTTGCATGTAGTTGCAAAATTAATGGTTGCAAAATTAATGGTTGCAAAATACAAGATTTCTCATAGTGAAACCAACTAATGAATCACATTATCATAAAGATTTATAACATATAATGCTTCATTTTTTTATGGACAAAATTCTTATAATAATAAATTGTGCTTTCTTCTATCTTGGATGTTTGTTTTGGACTTCTTACATCCAACACATTTGTAAAAAGAATCTAGCTTTGCTACTAATAATCTATCCCTACCTTCATGGAATGTGAACAATTTGCACCACATTTCATTAACAAAATTGTCACTTCTTGTAATTGATTTAACCCATGAAAATTTAGCAAATCAAACATCTTGAAACATTCAAATAATTTCATATTCTTCCCTTTATTTTTATTTATTTTTGGTTCAAAATCTTATACACAAGGGGCTTAAAGAAATTGAACCTTGACAAAGTTGATATTGCCAGAAGAAGAAAATGCAAAATTAGGGTATTCAAGGACTAATGTTCTTTACAAACAACAATGCCTAAACTGGGGGGGGGGGGGGGGGGTGGGAGGTTTGCAAAGGAGTCATGGATGATAGATATAAAGGATAAAACTTCAAATGACAAACTATACATAACTTCTAAATATGGAAAATTCAAAAAAATAAAACCCTTCATAATGTGGCAACAATACACCATTTTTTCCCCCAAAAAAATCCTTTGTAGCCCTGGCTTCTTTTTTTTGCCCTCGCGAGGATGCAAAAAAATTGCCAAAAACAAAAATCACTTGATATAGATAAAATCCAAGTGAAACCCGAGACAAACCAAGTTGGATTTCATCCATCCATCCATCCATCCATCCATTCGCAACTGCGTCATAATGTATAACAGCTTCCAATTGATTTGAAATGACGTTGCAAAAAGAGACCGTTACCAACGGTCTGATTTTCAAATCCGGTAACGGCTCTTTCTCCACTGCGCTCTCTCTCTCTCTCTCTCTCTGTGCGCGTTTTGTCTGTCTCTTCTCTCAGCGAGCGCATGTTGATCGCGCGCTCGCTGTTTTTGTTCTGCGTTTTTTTTTGTTTTTTAGTGGGTGTATTCATTTTGTTTTTTGTCGGTTGATGATTGCTGATTTGTGGCACGATTTATTGCTTTTCTTTTAAAACAAAATTCCCGTTGTTTTTTAGTCGGGACGCGATTGAGTCTTTTACTTCCTTTTAGGATGGTGAGCTTGGGAATTTTGGGAGTCGTCTCCTTCTCCTCCTTGTTTCTGGTCAATGGCTCTGAGAAATAGCAAAACTGAGAAATCCCTGCAGCTTTCGTTGTTTTTCCTGCCTGCACTAATCAATCAATCGACAAAGTTCTCTCCTGAGTCTTGAACCCTAGAGAGAGAGAACCCACACCCAATTAAGCTATCCTGAGCTTGAACGCTACAACCCCTGCCCTGATTCAGCTCCTGAATCTTGATCCCAAGATCCTGCCCTGGTGAAACTCCTACTATGTCTTGAACAGTAGTAGAACCCCGCCTCCATGAAGCTCCTGAGTCCTCTTGAACAGTAGAATCCACTGAGAATTTGGAACCCTAATCCCGAGAGCTAGTACTTCCTCCTGTATTGCTTCGTCTTGTTCAAATCTCCGCAGTAAAGCAAAAAAATGTTTTGAGGGTCGTAGAGCTCGAGAGACGAGAACATATATATATACATACATATATTCTTAGGGTTTTTCAGATGTCGTTTTCTGGAAGCAGATCCCCACACCATCCGAAGGAACTAGTAGATACAAATTCGCCTGTTTCGGAAAGTTCAGTGGCCAAGATGACACCCAGAGAGCAGCAGGAGATGCTGGAATTGCTGAGTTGCACCAACGCCACTCTTCAATCAGCCAGTTGCTCCCCTTGATGCTTCTTGTAAGTAGACCTCTTAGGACCTCCTTCTCCTCCTCCTCCCTTGTTGTTGTGTCTTGGTCCGTAATTTGCAAAGTAGGTGCTGGTCCAATCCGCCCAAGAGTGAGCTACTTGGCATATACATGCCATAGCAGAGAGTTGCTGGGATGGGGTTCTCCCGGTCACCCACTCCATCCACCCCTTGTGTGCAACCATGGTAGTTTCTTTGGAGTCCGGTTTTCTTTCTGCATCATTGATCAGCAGCTCAATAGAAACTTGAAGATTGCATGAACATTATTGTGATGTTTTGCAGGCAACTGCAGGATGCTGAGTTCACTGCATTTGCCGCAGGTTGAAGAAGAAACTGCAACGGTATCAAAGGCATCTCCACAGCAGAAGGAGAATCTGAAATCGGAGTTTTGCGAGGAGCACAATAAACGTAATGACTGGGGTTCAATTATGTCGAGCCTGTCAACTACTAAGCTCTCACCAACTCCTCTTCTAAACAGAGGGTTTCATCCAAGAGACCAGAGCTGATCTTGAGCTCAGCCAAAGATATGGAGCTGGAATCCAGAACAGAGAACAGTGGTGAAGAGCTCAGAGATCTATCTCCAAATAGCCTGGAAATCTCCATACCTGAGTTGCAGCAACGGATCAAGAGGATTCTTGAAGATGATCCAGCTAGCCCAAACCCAGAAGAGACAGCCATGAAAGCTCTTTCTCATTTGAGACATCCACGGTTTCCTTCTCCTCCTCCTCCTTGGTCTGCAAGAGGCAGCAACAACAACAGGTCAACTGGCGACAGAGCTGGATCTGAGACACCAAGAACAACACCTCTTTTGTCCAGCAGGAACAAGTCAACTGAGTCCAGGCCTTACGACCCAAAGCAAAATTTCCTGTCACCAAGGCCTCAGTTTCTTCGGTATCGACCCAATCGCATGCTAGATCTTTTGCAGAGAAGTCCAACTGCTGCTGAAATCCAACCTGACACTGCTGCTGGTCTCAAAGTAGCTGAGCTGAATCAATCAGGATCTGAAGGCATCAGAGCAGCTGAAGTGGTGGAGGTGGAGAATTCAAGTCATGGTGGTATTTCTGAGAATTGTAATTCCAGTGTGCTAGTAGTAGCTGCAGAAGATGTATTGAGCTCAATATGCTCTCTCGATTCTCTTAGAATTGTTATGCAAACTGAGGAGCTTGAAAATGGAGTGCTGGGACCACTGGGTACTACTGTGGAGGTGGGAATTGAGAACAGATGTGCAGGGAATGATACCAAGAGGCATGAAGCAGCAAACATGTCAAGATCTGAAGACCTTGGTAGTGGAGTGGAGGGAGCTACAGATAAATTGGAGTCTAGTATCACTACAATCATTGAAGAGGATAGTGTGGGAATCCAGGATGACAAAGGCATTCCAAGCCCCAAATGTTTGCTACTACTGCCTAAGACTGATATGAACAGTGAAGCTGTCAAGGAAACCCTATCTGAAGCTGAAACCAATATTCAGGATATTCTAGATACACCACCAGCAGAAGTTGAGGACAAGATGATCACAAACTTGTCAGAACAGAAGGGAATATTGCCAATGTTTGCTAGACTTCTTGTTGGTGCCTTCTTGGTGTCCACATTTCTGGTGGTGCTCATGGCCTTTCTTTCATCCAGCATCTTGAGTGGGAGGACAGAAAGTGATGCTAACCCTTTGATGGAACCATGGAAAAATTTGTTTTCGATGCGCAAGCCAAGCATCCACATCTTGACCTTTGGTATGCCCTTTCTTGAATCTGGATATGTGAGGAGTACCCGTGCTATGACTCCTTTGGTGGAAGAACCGTGGCAAAATTTATCCCACCGCAACCCAAGCGTTCAATTCTCCAGCTTTGATTCTCATTTTGGCATCAAAGGCACAGAATCAGTTGAGATCAAAACCAAGAAGGCTGAGAATCAAAAATCCTCAATTGTAATCCCTTCCCAGTCCCTCACAGACAAATTAGATGTACATGGAAGCAATCTGCAGGATTCCTCTGAACCAGGTATCATCGTGGAACCCATTGAGGCTGTGCATATTGAACAGTTGCCTCAGGTACCAACATCTGGAAGTTTTCAAGGAGGACAAGGGGATATGCAGGAGCTTATGCACCTGGTGAAGGCTGTGATGGTAATAATTCAGTCACTCTGCTAGAAAACCATTTTCTATTTACTGATCCGAGAAGCATCAAATCCGAAACCATAACACTTTTCAGTGGTATCCTTGATTTCCAAGCAATCTGTGAACACAATTGATTTGGGAATAAAGGAACAGAGAAAACACAAATGCAAGTAGTTGGAACTGGTGTAGGATTTCCAAATTCTTGCATGCCCATGATGTGTATGCAAGTGTGTGCATGTTTGTATGTGCACTTGTTTCTGGATTGCTTACAATCTGTTGCTTACTGAGAGATACCAACTCGATCTGCTCTGATGGTGCAGGAGGATGACAATCTTCAAGATGAAGGAGCACCAGACATTAGTTGCAATGAGATTGAATCCAACTTTGATGCAGGATTGTCAACTGAAGTTCCTGAAGAGGGGGATGCAGTGAACACTGAGTGTACAGCACTTGTACATGTGAGTGCATCAAGCATGAGAGAGGACTCACTTGCTATACCTCCTAATCAAGGAAGAGTTGTGGAATCTTCTGAAGAAGGGATGGCTTTGAAGCAAACTTGGAAAGAATCTCTGCACAAAACTGTGGACACTGAGGAAAGTATTGGAGGCATCACTGTAAACTCAGTTATGGGATTGGGTGATCGCGAAGGAGGAATGTGTTCAGTGCCATCAGTTGAGCTTAGCGTACCAGGCATGATCCCAGAATTCATTCTTGTTGGGATGGCATCAGCTGCGGTTGCTGCTGCTCTTGCTGTTCCTTTGAGGAGGTTCATGAAGAGGCACAAGAAAAGCCACAAAGCAATACATAGAAGGAAGCCAATGAAAGCTAAAGAGGTGATATCCAATGCTCCTCAGGCCCACATTACTGAAGGCATCAAGCCAAAGACTGTACCGGAAGCAAATGTGGTGAATGACACTCCTCCTCAGCCTGCTGCAACAGCAGCACTCAAAACTGAGACTGATGATTCAGTTCCAATTTATGAACATAAGATAGCCAGCAGCAGGAATTCATTGAGAAAGGTGCTAGTGGAACCTGCACTAAGTGGGCACAAAATGTCACCTACACCACATACACACTCATTGACAACACCAGTAATGAGCACTCCAGTGGGAAGCTTCTTGCCCACAGTTCGCACCCCTGTACCATCAAATGCACCAAGTATTTCATACATGCCCTCAGAATCAAGTATGTCTACAGCTTCAGGATTTAGTGGAGCATCATCAGTTGCAAACAGTGAGCTCTCTGCACTGCTAGATGATTCTCAGCTGGGCAGTTTTACTGCCTATGAACCCATTCTTTCCAATGAGGTAATTGCTAACACTCACTGAATGCTGTTTGATTTGAAGGTCTATACTGCAAATTTTGGCTCTCCACAGGAGTTGTTTGGGGTTTTAAGAGTTTAGAGCTCAAGATATGATTGGAGTAGACAGTGTGTAACTTTTTTCACATTTGTAGCATCTCTTGTCCCCTGTATGGGTGCTTTGCATATTTTTGCATATAGCGGAGGAGCTAGAAATGATCAAATGAACTGTTCAGCCCATTGCCTCCTTTGGAAGTCAAAACCTTCAAATGGGTGTAGCTGGAGAAACATAGATATGCTCAATTCTTCTTGCACGCATTGAGTAGACAGGTTTCTGATTTTAAGCTATACAGATAGGCTTTCTTTGTTAGTGCTGCAGTTCAGGAGCGTTGATAAACTGATGATGCATCTGATTGGATGTTGCAGGGCTCAGAAATGCAGCAGCTAAAGCTGACCCCAGTGCGACGATCTATGCGGATACGAAACAAGGTTGCCTCCCCACTTCAAGCTTACAAGGTTAAATTTCCTGAGCTCCATAATTAAAAGCCCATAGCACACAATTCAGCTCACTGCAGTGAGCAATCGTGTCCAACCAATTTTGCACCCCCATAGCATTATCACCTCCTCCTCTGGATGTCACAATATCAGAAAAACTAACTGGAAAAAATGCACGATAGTCAATTCTGCTGCAAAGTTCTTTGATCAAAGATGATGGTGGCCTCTTAGTGACAGTAATCTCAATATTGGCATGACTCAAAACTGTATTCTTTTGTTGTCGGTCATTAGGTAGTGTAAGCTGACCTTTGTTCTGATCATGTAGTGTCAGCTGATGTTTCTTCTGTACATAAAACAAGGACTTCTCTGGTTGACTGCTTTAAGAGACTTCTTTTGCTGCTTGTTCTTTCTACATTTGTTCCCATCTGTTGTCCCACCTCTTTGGTGTTTGTCAGGGCCCCTGCCACACACTTGGGCTATTTGAGGGCCATGCTTCACACAAAGGTCA
The DNA here is from genome assembly GCA_963921925.1 of Sphagnum tenellum. Classification (NCBI taxonomy): domain Eukaryota; kingdom Viridiplantae; phylum Streptophyta; class Sphagnopsida; order Sphagnales; family Sphagnaceae; genus Sphagnum; species Sphagnum tenellum. Next base: position 16,078,018 of record OY998153.1, read on the forward strand.
GCCACAACATGAGTTCAGGAGTGTCTACGCTTGCTACAGATATCTGAAATCTGATGTGAAAATGTGCATGGATAAATTGATGTAAATGCAAATTTGTCTTAACATCTCTACAAACAACAGTGTTGAAATTCAATTTTAATTTATGAGAGTTGAATAATTCAGAATTCAATTTCACAACTACATAAATTCCAGTATGTTTCAGAAAATGAATTCCTACTTGTGGAAATCATCTCAAATAACACTACTTGTGGAAAATGGTCTGGAATTAACAACTTACTCCATTCGCCATTGTTAGAAAAATAAATTGTGATAGTTCAATTCAACATTGATTCAAGTCCCATCTTCTGTTTAATTTGTCCTTGTTGGAAGAAAATCATATATTGACAACCATTTTAGGAAAGTTCCCAAAGCCCATTTATTGAAATCGTTGGTCAACAAGAGGGTTGGAACACAAGGGCAAATACGATTCACTATTGATTAATCATTAGCAAATTACGATTTAAGTGACAATTCATGGGAGTAAACACCTTGAAATGCCCTTGAATAAGGTTCCATTTACAATATTAATACAAAACCTAAGCTTGTTTGTGGACATTACCTTAAACCATTACAAGGGAAACCATTATACGATTTATAACGATGGCCTTGTCATTAGAATGGGAGGTGATATTAGGAAAACATCCATGAGCCCCATTATAGATCATTGAATATATCTGTACACAATCTTTAATTACAATATAGGGAAGTTATAAAAAAATTCCATAAAAAAATTTATTTGATTTGATTTCTCATTGATCAATGTCATTCATTCATCATCATACATTTCCATTAGATAAAGATGATGAAACTTTTCCATAACATAAATATCTCTCCATGCAATTGATACAACACACAACCGGCTTAATGGGAGTGTAAGACCTCTTGCTAGAAAGCTCTCACAGCTTCCTTCCCTATTTTGACACTCGATCTCAACTAGCAAAATAATCATGCAAGCCTCTACTAGATAGGTGATTCTCTTTCCCTCAATTTACACACACTTCACAACAACTCAACTCTATTCACTACTAATCCAATATCTCAAAGATTTGATGGCAGTGCTGCCCTTTCCCACCAGTCTCTTTTTTTTGGTCAAAAATTCAACGATTTTTTTTAATAAAAAAAAGGCTCAAAATTCAGAATCAAATTCCAAAAAATCTTCAAAAATTGCCAGATTCGGATACATGGTTCAAGTAGGCAACCAAAAATTAACACATAAGGATTACCAAGTTTTTTCTTTTCACATTTTGTTAATAGCCAAATTTGGCTAGATCAGCTTATGGACGACTGCCACCTTGGCTACATCACAAAATTCAAAGAAAGAAAGAAAAAAAGCACCACTTCCCGCATAAGTGGTGTCTCTATCCAACTCTTCTCTCACTAATTCCTCCTCTAAAACTTCCCAATTTATTTTAATAAGGAGGTAGAGAATCGCCAGTTCTTTTGGTATTCAAATCTTGTCCTTGTTGTCTAAAACAATTTATGGAGAAAAAAAGATTTTTTGCATGTTGTAAAAGTATGAATATTTTGAACATTGTTAAATGAGATAATTGACAAGTTTTTGTCAGTTTGTGAAATAGAATTCTTTTATTGCACTAGTGTAGATTTTAATAAATATTTATCTTCTATACATTAAAATCATTGGGAGTTCATTTTCTTATCACATTCCCAAAAAAAAACCGCCTAAATTTATCAGAGAAAAAAAAAAAATTGCCCAAATTATCAAGATAGCATGGAGTGTGTTACTTTTAGTTCAATGCATACACTTGAAAAGGCTTGCTAAAGACTATGTTAGATACACAATGTACCTTGTTTATTCCTCATAAATTACACCGTTGTTATATTTGTCTTAAAATATATAATATAAACTTAAAATAAGATATATTATGTTTAAAAATGTCTTTAAAATCATAATAATAAAAGCTTAGAATACTATATTTACATATATTTACCCCACATTGAAGCTATGTCTGTTTCACTACATTTGATGATGTCCTTTTTGGCTGCTTTGCTGTTTATTACACTCACCACAAACATCCATTTGCCCATCATACTCAAACCCCATTTGTTAGGTCACCCCATCATTCATTTCGTAAGTGTCAAACTTATCTTTCCAAAACTTTTTAGAAAAAGAATAATGAAACACAGAGTGAAGCTCGTGCTAAATAAATTGCAGGTTTGCTTTCACTTTGTAATAAAGTATGGTGCTTGAAAAGAAACTTGGATTCACACTTTTTAGCATTTCAATGGACCACAATACACCAGAAAAGGCCAAAACCAATAAACAGTTTTTTTTGGGTTCACCATTGGAGTCCAGACAACAACTTTGATGGTTGCTACACAATGCTAGAGAGGTTTAGCGACATTTATGTCACCTCAAGTTAGTGGATTTTCTGGAGAAACAAACAAGGCTTGTAAAAGGTAAGCTTTATGCGATTGATGCAGTTCACCTGGTTACAAGTTACAACCATGGTCATGCTTTTGACCTACCATATATGCATTGTAAATACCATTAGGGTGCAAAAAAACTCCAACCCTAAACCCACATAACCCCAACTGTTACACTATACATACCTTGGGCATTTTACCTGGGCAGGCAAGGAATCAGAACTTTGCCGCTTAATGATTGTTCCAATAGTACAAGAGTAACCACTGGTTCTTTGATGCTTCATCTCCATCAAATCAGCCCCTTGAACCACTCACTTCCCCAATAGTGGGGCTTGAGTCAGAGTCTGCATATGAACTACTTTCCTTGTTCCATTACAGCCAGAAGAAAATTGGCACTTGGTACAACCTGGCTACAGTAAACTTGATCATTGCATCGCTATGATACAACCTGGCTATTGATCACACCCAGTCATTGTGAAAGGAACTAACAGTATGGTGTATTTTTTCACTAACTGCTGCGTTGATTTCTATTGTTTCTTCTGATTATGCTCCCTATGTGTAATTATCTGATAGACCGGAAGGGACATTAGCTTCATATGCATCCAACATGGATTCTGTCCCTTCAAACTCGATCAGAAATAATAACCATCCTCTGTTAGTCCACACTAGCTTCCAAGAGTTGCTTTGCAAGTCTTGGTGCAAGGTCACAGTAGTAGTAGCCCATGAATAATATGACTGGAAGGGCTGTTTTGCTTTTTTTTCCACCCCCATAATCTCACTCTAAACACAGTTCACCAGATAGTGAAGCTCCTTTAACGGAAAGATACTTGCTGCCCTTTGATGCCTGACCCCTCATAACCTTCGTTTGTACAATCCTCTTCATGCTACAGTGAGTACTAAATGGTCCATACAGTGAGTGCAACTGGACAAGCTATACCACAAGCTTGAGAAATAATGCCTTTGCCTCCTCTACAAAAAACTGCTCAGCCTCTTATCATCCACCTTCTGTCATAGTGAGCCTGTAAATCACCAATGACACAAAAACTTCACATGCAAGCAACATTTCATTTCTTTGGATTTGTGCGTGACAAAATCCGCTTTCCATAGGGGCTATTACGCAAGGCAGGAAGATGTGGTCGTATTGCATCAACCAGCCCACTGTGTAAAGCACCCTGCTGCAATCAAAGAAAAATACAAGTTGAGAAGAATTGAGCTCCTTTTAATACAAAAAGCTGAAGTTACTTGGAACCAAGTCACACTTCAGCTACAACACATTGCAATCATGACTGAGCCAGAACCACAAATGGACTTGAGAAGAGAAGGATGGCCAAAGATGTTAATATGTAGAAGAGGAATCACTGCTGAGAAAACAGCAGAAGGTAAAGTTCATGTCAGCCAGTGAAATCAACTAACCTGACACTGTATACAAGCATGTAAGAAGTCATAACAAAAAATTGTGATGCAAAACAGTGCTGTCAAACAGTGTTTTTGAGTCAGCAGAAAGGGTAAGTACCTTGCATACAGAAAGAGCAGACTGGATGACATAATTTGCATACTGGTCCTGAAGTAGCTGGCCTAAATGTGGGCTAGTCATCAGCTCCCGGACTAGACGGGAGCGTGGCTCCTCAACTCCAAGCTTCAAACATTTCTCCACCACATTGCTGCTGAACTTTTGCATGGACAAGAAAGCATAGTTCCCTTCCAGCCTAGCCATTACCTCAGTTGATGACCATGCTGTTTTGAGATCCAAGATGTATTGCACCACATAGTTGCTGCAGTCCAGCACATGTGTGTCAGAAGATGTGTACAGAACACACCGCCATTGTACTCTTTGAGATTATCATGTTCTACTTGAATTCAACCATAAAGTATGTACTGATGGCACTGTGTCTCAAGACAGAACCAAAAAAATCCTCAATATTGTCATTTTTCCTCCATGCTCAACTTCAAACTTACCCATAAGGATCTTGTGAGAGAGTAAGAGCGTTTGCAGCAACTTCAGCCACTAGACGTTGCCTCTGATGATCTAATGCAAAGTCAACACAGCGCTGCATAACACAGCACCCATGGCGATGTGTAGCTATCTCCACACAGTGCAATGCAGCTGCATCAAATATAAACTGCAGTGCCAGCCAGTAAAGAGACCCTAGCTCTTATTAGTTAGCCAAAAGTATCATCCAGGATTTGGGTCACTGGTTACAGAACCAATCTCAAGACATACACACATGGAATGACATCATTGTAAAATTGAATACCATCTCCATGGATATCCTGACAACCACAACTGTGATTGAATCATGAATGTTTTAGAACCTGCATACCTGGCTGTCCTCATGACTGAGTTTCTGAAGACAACGCTGGACCACATGATTTCCATTCAAGTCCTTGATTAACTCAACCACACCATCGGAAAGAGCTGTGATGACCATTGCTACCTGCTCTGGTGACTTCAATGTCTCGATGAGCTTCTGCACTGCTCTTGTCCTGTAGAATGAAAAGTTCCTTTAGGGTGACTCAGGGTTCCACATACTTATGTCAGTTTTGATCACAAATTGCACTTATTTCTTGGTAGCCCATACCAAGAAGTGCATTGCAAGTTCAACAGCACCAATGTTGCAACAATAACAGAACCTCAAAATCTTCATGCCAACATGGACTCTCAAAACATCGAGTCACCACACCACAGAGAGCACCCTGTGAGACACCTCCAAAAATTGCTTACAGATCAACTCTCTTATACTGTCAACTATCGACCAGGTGTGCACTTTAAAAACCCTAAAAAAATGGTGCCCACTGCCCCCAAAGGTCCAAGTTAAGCAATGGAGGAGCTGTGGAATCCAAGTTTCAAACTGACCATATTCTCACAAAAAACCATAGTCAGGTGTGTTCTACATGAGTTCCTTAAGCCTCACACAGAAACCAATTCTTCATTCACAGAAATAACACCTACCCATGCATATTCAAGGAAATCCTGACAAGTTCCCCATCCATGGTGACAGAACGTAGAATCTCCATACGCTGCTTTTCATCACAAACCTCGAGCAGCTTTTGCACCAAATAGTTTCCAAAAGGATCCTTCATCAACTCTGTAATGTGGCTGATAATCTCATGAAAAATCTTCTCCACATCCTTAGGGCCTCCCTCATCAAACTTCTTCTGCAAAAATCTGCATCCATGCTGATCTTTTGCTATGAGATAGATGTGGCCCTCAACCTCTTCAAGTGTTGTGTACTTGGGGGGCTGCTGTTGCTGTAAGCTGTGGGGTGTCATGAGCCGTCCAACATCAAACTCCATGTGATCCTGGATTCTCAATTGTGGGTGTGCAAGTGTATCAGAAAGGTCTGTTGGTGAAATATGACCTGATCCAGAAGAACAATGCCCATCCAGATAGCCATGTCCATGACCATTTGATACCACCATGTCAACTATTCTTTGAGCGCCTGCCACAGGAAAAAAGGAATTTGTCTTCCCAGAATGGCTTGCTCGAGTATTTCGACGAAGAATCTTATCAGGATATGGAGGCAACCTCCCATCCCGCACTGCAGTGGAACGGGAAGCCTCCTTCACAGCTACAGGAGTGGTATGGGACACTGCTTTGGTCCTATGTAAAGGGGAATGCAAGAAAGGGCAGGTTTCACTGCGACTGCAAAAACCCTGGAGGTAGTATCTGCAAACACTGCCCACAGTTGGAGTTCTGCAAGAATTGTCAGAGAACCCCAACTCTGATATTTCTGTGTTTGAACCCCAAACCACATCAGGGGGATTCAGAGCTTGCTGAAGCCTCAGCTTCCGTTCCAAAGCTTGATTGTTCTGCGCATTTGCAGCAGCAGCAAATCCAAGTTGCTGCAGGGCAGAGGCATTTCTTGAGCCTCGAATGGGCATGCTGCCAGCACTGGGGTAAGTACCCCCCCCACCTGGTCTTCCATTGACTTGAGCTTGAAGACTTGCAAGCAGCTGGATCTGTTTCTGGCGCTCCATGAGCTGTTGCTGGACATACAAGCGATGCTGCTGTTGCTGTTCCTCCAAATGTGCATATTGTGCTGCTGTTGCAGTTGCCTGTGCTTGGGCCTGAGCTTCAACAAGCTGCTGAGCTGCAAAATAATCCATGTCATTGTAGTCATACAGAATTTGCTTTTGCAACTGGCTTGAGGGCAATATGTTTCCAGATGCAACAGCAGATGGGTTTCTTGTTGCAGCTTGCAGGGTAGCTGCCACAACCTCCAGCTGCTGGTGATACTGAGAACCAGCAGCAGTACCAGCTCCTCCAGACCCATAGCCCCCTCCTGGAGAATTCTGCTGCCTCATTGCTTTTTTAAAAGCTTGTGTTGCAACAACCTCTGCATAATCACTAACCATTCCATCATAGCAGCTGCTTCCATTCCGCGGTCCATTCATATTCACTACAGGCTTACCTGTAAAGAGATCCGGGGAAGGGGATGATCTGGATGCATAAAACTCATACGAAGGGGCAGAAGATCCTGTGCCATAAATATCCAAGTGCGAATACAATCCATTTGACCCTGCTAGGCCATGTCCATTAGAGAGAGGATGCTGTACCACCGCACTACTACCTCTGCCACAAACAGACCCATTGCTAAGAATAGCTCTGTTGTCCCCCCCTGTGTTGTCATCAATCAAGGATTGCAACAAAATGCTACTCCCTTCCTCAAAGCTGAGGTTTCCAAAAGCTGCTGTCAAATGATGATCAGAGGAGGAGGACCTATCGTTTTGAGAAGAAGGCACCCCCTCATACTGGTGAGCTCCAGGGGCTTGAAAGCTCGGAGATGGCTCCCGCTGTTGCTGCTGTGCTTGTTGTGGTTGTAGTTGATGTTGAAGAGAGGTGAGCTGATGTTGTTTCCTCTGCATATCCAGTCGATGCTGCTTCCGCTGGTGGCCGCCGCCGACAGGATTGCCATCCAGGGTAAGTTCCGCAAGAAAGGGAGAGATGTGGGTAGCAGAAGAACCAGAAGAAGAAGAAGAGGATTTGGGAGAGAGTAGTACAGGAAGGTCGCTGTAGAGAGTGCGGTTGTCCATAGGAGGAGGGAGCTTCTTCACACCGGCATAAGACCTATAAAAGCTTTCGTAATGCTCATCGCAACGGATGTCTACGAAGGGTTTCACAGCAGGAAGAGCCTCATCTTCGTGCATGCCGATAGAAGAACCTTCCTCTATCTCCGATCCGTGCACGCGCTGCAGCTCTTCCAGATGCGGAGGCGCGGAAGTCGCCCTGGGAACATCGACAACCGGGTTCGTGGACGTAACGTGCGGAATTTCACACAGCAGCTGCTCGAATTCTTCATCGTCCTGCTCCATTTCCTCTCGTCTTCTCCACCGCTTTCAAGTTGCAACCTCTTGCAGGGAAGAACTCTTTTCACTAGCCTCGAGAACGCCACGCCCTCATCAGCGGCTGCCATTTACAACAACACAGAGACAGAGAGAGACGACGATGATGTGAGAAGCTCCAGCAGCCGCCTACACTGCGGCGATCGCCTCTCATCGGCTCATCAAATCTTCTGACTTGTTTTGTACACAATCGAAACCAGCCAGATGATCGATGGAAGAAAAGGCACAGCAGCAGCAGAAGCAGGAAGAAGACGATCAAAGAACGAGCTTTCCCTTGAATTGCAGAAGCAAAATGGAAACACAAACGCGTCTAATTGTGATCTTCTCCTCACAAAATTTATTGCATCTTCTTACCTGCTGCTGCTTGCTGCTGCTTGCACGACACTCCTTCTGAGCAAATGCCGCTGCGCGCTTGCATCGGACATTCACCATATCGGTGGCATAACGCTCCAGCTGAAGAAACAGAAGCTGCTACTGCCGTACACACTCCCCTACGCAAAAGATTTGAATCCCACACGACGGATGGACGGACGGACGTTCACTCACTGCGGCTGCGGCGGAGGAGTATGTACTTACAAGCGTTTGTTTAGCGGGTAGGCGAGCGGGCGCGCGGGGCGGAGGGGATTGTTTGTTTCCGTGTCACGTAGTCGTCAGAAGAAGAGGAAGACTGAAGCGACGCCGCCGCAAGCATCCATGATTGTTGTTGGTTTTGCATGTAAATCTGCCCGCGAGAGTAGTAGCCTTATTACTGTTGCAGAAATAGGATCATCATAGGGAGAGAGAAGACGACAGCGTAGAGAAGAAAGCGGACAAACAAATCGCGAAGAAGAAGACGACGACGCAACAACAGACGCTGATGATGACACCTACACACTACCTAAACTCTTGTGAAGGGGAAAAAAACTACAAATCAATCAGAACATCAACGATGACGAGCTACATTTGCAAAGCAGCACGTCTTGACGATCGATCGGTGAGACAGAGACGATGATGGTTGTTCAACCACACCTCCTCCTGCACACAGACAGACAGACAGATCGTTTCGTTCTAGAAGTTTCCAGAAACATGCTCAGACAAGCAAACAAACGTGGGAGTGATGGAGGGGAGCGAGCATCAACGGACACTACTACTGGTCGTGATGGTGCGTGTGGAAGCCGCTAATGACAACACGAGTAATCCGCGATGAAGAGAAAGATAAATACCGGTATCCAAGGAAGAGACAGAGACAGAGAGAGGACGCAGCAAACAAACGTGCCACGATCTGATGAGGTGCGGGACAACGACGAAGAAGCCGATTTCTCATTCGCAGCAGCAGATCGCACGGGAAAAAAAACAACAACAGTGCAGCTTCTTCGTTTGTTTCTTCGTTTGTTTCTGTTTCTTAGAGAGTTGGTTTGGTTTGCGGCCGCCTGCAGCAGCGCCGACGCAGAGGAAAAGAAAGGGGAAAGAAAAAAGACACTCGGACGAAGGCAGTCAGTGGCAAAACCTAGACCACGCCACCAGCACCGATGATGATGACAATAAAAGGGGGAATTTGCGGAAATCACAAAGGGTGAACAAACAGATCGCCATCCAAAAGTGGGAAGTCAAACGGACGAAGACTTGCGAAATGTGTCGAGATAGGAGACGACGACGCGGGGCGCAAATTTTTACACTTGTTAGTTTTCTGAGCTCTTCTTTTCGTGTGGTTGTTTTGGTTGCCATTCTTTGCTGCGCTGCTGCATGTGTGCGGCCGATCTATGAGACGGTTCTCTCGCAGTTCCAACCCTCGAAATTCCAGAAATTTCCTTATTTGTTTTGTAGAACAGAAAATTGTTTGTTTTACTTTTGAATCATTCCACTCTCAATTTGCCCTCGACTTGCTGCTGCTACTTTCTTCTCAAAAAACCCTTGCGCACTCTACATACCGTAGCTGATTATTTCTCGTAAAGCTCTTGTGCACCTTAAGTGCTGCTGCTGCTGCCGCTTACATTCTTGAACAACTCTTTTGCATTTTGCATCTCTGGACATTGTCTGTCTGGACAAAAGGTTGGAATCAGATTATACTACAGAGAGTTTCAAGATTGCCAGATTCAACACCAGATTCATCACCAGAGTTTTCAAAGTCATCAACAGAGAGTTTTCAAAATTGCCAGATTCAACATTTGATTTGGCACCAGACTCATCGACAGAGAATCTCTCTTCAAGATCACCATCATTGACAACAGCTTCATCACCAGATAGTTTTCAAGGTCACCAAAATTCAACAACCAGACTCATCACCAGAGAGTGTTCAAGATCACCCAATTCAACAACAGATTCATTGCTGCAGAGTGTTCAAAATCACCAGATTCAACAACAGATGCAATCATCATCAATCATAATTTCAAAACCCACCAGATTTTTTTGTCATCATCATCATCAGATAGTATTTTGATAATCCAGATTGAATTTCAGCAACAAGAACAGGGAGTTTCAAACAATTCTGAGAGAGAAGAATAGGTACACTTACATTATCTGCACACAAACATCAATTGCTTCATTTCATGCCCTCAGCAAGAATGGGTGCATCTACTACAGCTTCAGGATCCAGTGCAAGACTGGATTTGTGGATTGGATTTGTTTGCTGCTGGATCATTCTTAGTCAGGTGCTACCACATTTTGAGAGTCCAATGTGTTTTGTTCCTCAGAGGCAATCACATCCCAGGCAAGTGTTTGAAATCTGAAGGATGACACCAGGAAGTGAAGGAGGACAGCACATGATTGTGAGTCCAAAATTTGTGGGGAGGACCCTAAAATGTGAGCTCAACCATGGACACTGAGTTGTGAACCCTGAACCATAAAACAATGAACCTTAAACCCTAGACAATGCACAACTTTCACAACTCTAGATTCACAAATTCAAAAACTTCTGCAAGCCCTTCATTACGTTCTTCCTTGAGAATCAAATATTCCATCACTGTCATTCTGGAGAGCATAATGTAAAATTTCCTTGCCCTCCTCAGACAAAAGTCACTTGAGACAGTTTCTTGGCATCAATCTGTTCAGCAGTTTCAGACTGCAGGTTTGACCTTTCTAGATCAAGATACATCCTTGGTCAAAAGAAAAACAGCACCCTTGGGACCAATTCCTGCAACAGGGAACTTATCAGTAGTAGCATTAGGAAATATTTCCATCTCTTCAGAAAACTCTTCCAATCCTGGTAATCAACAGCAACCAACATTGAGGATGCCAATGACCAGGTGACATGAAAGACAATAGTTCAACACACAAAGCAGTAGCAAGGATGTCAAATGAGACCTTTAGCTTGGCCTCAGTTTTTCTGAAGTCATTGATTGAGGTCCAATCCCTTGCAGTCCTCCTTGACAAGCTCACTAGCCTTCATCAACTCATGAACATCCTTAACAAGAGTAACATACTTACCATTCTTAACTGCAGCACTGACATACCCTCAGTGGACCTGGCATCTGAGGTTGAGGGATTGAAATACACTACATATAAGCCTGGTTTCCAAATTTGTGTCCTGATGCTTACCTCACACCCGTCTTCTCCCAGTGCATCAAAAAGCTGAGAGCCCCACAGATATCCTCAATTCACAAGATTCCACTTCCAGTACAGAGATTTTCAGAACCTAGCCCGCTGAATTCAATGACCTCAATCCTGACAAGATCATAAGTTCTTTTTTGATTGTACAGACAGTAAATCACATATTGCCTACATATGCATGAAGCTCTCAAGACAGAGTCTGGTTACCTTGTAGAAGTTCGCTCCTAGGCTGGAATACAAATTTAAGGTATGTTGGTGACCATGACTACAAATGTCAGCACCCTGCAGAAAACCACTTGGCTCAACTGCGTGTCAACCATCGCTTCCTAAACCTACTAAACCACATCCCAGACAAAGGTTAATTACTACTCTGTTTTCAATATTACAAGAATTTGCTCATTGTGCCACTAATAATGAAATGGCTCCAAGACTTCCTCCAAAAACACAACCTTATGTCCAAAGTTTAGCCGGTACTACTGCATACGAAGTTCCAAAAACATTCAGCTGGTCTGCTCAGGTTTTAGGGTTTAAGGGTGGAAGTGTGTATGGACTTTAGGGTTTCAACAAGAGGATTTTGCAGGGAGAGAGATGCTTGCTACGTGGAAAGAAACAGGTGACGGACACACACACCACCAACCAACAAGATTGATCTGCCGTTTTCCTTTTTCTCACAAAGTTCAAGGTGATGATCTTTCGATTTTTTCTTGGTTGAAAGGATTTAAAAGGCTGCCTAAAAATCTGGTGTCTAGTTCTCGTCTTCACTCCGTTGTTCGCTTTCCCTGGTTTGTCACCCAACGAGTTGAAATTCTAACAAATTCTTCTAGCGGTTTCCTCTCAGGTTTGACGATAGCAGCTCGAGTTCGAACGCAACCACCAGAGCAGAATCAATGCTCCTGCTAGTTTTATTGCGTGCGTCCCTTGTGGAGAGTCAAAGGGGAGAGAGAGAAAGAGAGAGCACATTTTCCAGCAGCAGATTCTTCGCCAAAATTGAACACGAAGAATTCTGCGTCGGAAGACGCTAGCTCCAGCGCTTTACGAAATGCGTACGGTACGGAAGAAGAAACCCTTCATCTTCTGCGAAATTTCCGCTTCCTTGTTTCAAATTTTCTTCCCGCCTTTTTCTCATTGGCGGGTCGTTTTCGTCATGTAGCTGAGGTGGCGATCATCCTCCGTAAGGACGGACGCGTTTAGCCAAATTTGGCTACAAACAAGATATGCAAGTAATTTTTTTAAAAGCATCCTTCATATTTTTCCCTACAAATGCTAGAACCCAATAGCGAAATCTGGCGACTTTGTAAGAAAATATTTTGATTTTTTTTTCAATTGTTGATGATTGGAAAATCAAATGAATACATTTTTTAACCAAGTTGAAAAATAATTTAGCCAAAAAAATTCTGGTTTCATCCTTTCAAAAAATGAATCTATGTTGATATTATTAATACTTAGGATGGAGAGCCACTATTATCTTATATATAAAAGCAACAGTGGTGGTGTAGTGGTGGTGTCTGTCTGTGTGAGCAGTGTTTGGAAGATTCTTACAGTCATTGTCCATTCTTTCTGGAGTTCCCCTAGATGTAACTAACTCCAGAGGAAAAAAGAAATCAGAGGCAATCTGATTTTGTGGAGCTTCCCACATGAGGCAAAAGATTTGGTAGACCATTAAAAAAAATTTAGGCCTTAGACAGTCCAAAATGTTTTTTTTAAAAATTGATCAAGACTACCTTTTTTTCTTTTAGCTACTGTCCATCCTGATTAAAGGGATGGATGAAATGTCCGTCCGGCTTGATGATGGAACGGATTTAGGGGAAGACCAGAAAAAAAAAATTAGGCCTTGGACAACCCATAATCAAATTTTTTTTTTTTTGTATTGACCAAGACTACCTTTTTTTTCTTTTAACTACTGTCCGTTCCAATTAAGGGGATGGATGAAATGTCCGTCTGGCTTGATGACGGGACGAATTTTGGGGGAAGTTTTTTTGTTTAGCTACTATCCGTCCCGATTAAAGGGATGGATGAAAATGTTCGTTCGGCTAAATGACGAGACGGATTTAAGGGGAAGTTTTTTTTCTTTTAACTATTGTCCGTCCCAATTAAGGGGATGGATGAAATGTCCGTCCGGCTAGACGACGGGACGGATTTAGGGGAAGCTTTTTTTCTTTTAGCTACTGTCCGTCTTGACTAAGGGGATGGATGAAATGCCTTCATTCTTGGGGGGGTCGACGGGTAAGTTGAAGATGAAATTTTTTAATGTTTTTGTTCTGATCATGTTCTCAATCTGTTTTCATATGTTAAAAGTTTCTAAAAATAACTAAAACATTAACCAAGTTTAAAGTAACCGGGGGACTTCACAGTGGCCAAAGGTCACGAGCACCCACTAGTTCGTTTAAAACCTCCCTTGACTAGAGGCTAATTGTCCCCATGTAATTATTAGTTAATTTCAACCATTAATAAATGTATTTAATCAATTATATTATTGGAAATAGGAACACGTAACTATTTAGTGCAACTATCACAAATGGAAACCCCTATATTTGGAGTGAAAGATTTGGTTCCTCCATTCCCAAACATTTACAATGGAGGTGGTTCCACCTTATTTGACAATGGAGGAGTGCTTGCCATCCAACATTGAAGGCCCTAGAGGCTTTGCAATGCCATCCTTATTTTGAGGTCTTTTTTTTTCAATCCCGTCTCACACCTTATTTTTTGTGAGCTTTTTGGTGAAAATTTGCACCCAAAAAAATTAAAACATTTGTTGTGTCACAATTAGTTCACAGTTAGTTTGTCGTGTTAAAGTTAGCTTAAAGTTAATGTGTTGTGTTGCAATTTGTTCGTTTTTAGTGTGTTATGTCAAAGTTGGTTCACCGTTAATGTGATGTGTCATAATTAATGCATGATTAGGTGTGTTGTGTCAAGGTTAGTTCATGGTTAATGTGTTGTTTCAACCCTTGCTTATGCAATTGTGTTCTAATCATTGTTTGTAATCTTTATCCATCAAACAAATGAAATTGTGTCAAAAACAAAATTGCTACATCAAATTCCAAAGTTTTCAATCAAAACGAATCAAAAAAATTAAAAAAACATAAACTCTTATTCAAGCTTTAAAAATAGAATGAATACAAAATACCATTTGATTATCTCCTTGTAAATTACTCAAATTCAATCACAAATGAATTGTAAGTGGTCATGCAACAACTAATGTTGTGCCATGTGCAAAGCATGGTGTCAATCACCATGTCAACACTCTAAGAACATTTTTAAACTAGTAGAATGATAAAAATAACACCAGAGATGTGTGCATACTTTGCATTTTGATGAACAAAGTAATTCAACAAAATTTAATGCCAATTCAATTTTGTCGTCATTGACCCTTTAAAACCAACTACATCCCTTCCACAAAACGTAATAAGTTTGGAATTTGGAAAATGTGTTGCAAAATAATGAAAATACAACAAGCAAATGGAAGAATAGGTGTAGGAAAAAAAAAAATCACTTCATTATAACTAATTGTCATTTCTTAAAGCCTAATGATATTCAATGAGGGCACTACATGATTTGTAATGAATGCCAACATTTTCAATCTATCTATTACATTGGGTGTATTTGGTGATTGTGAACCCACACTTAATGTGAATGTTAACAACATTAAAGCAACGTTTTAAACTCACATTCTTTTCATCTTCTATAATCGTGTTGTGCATGATTGCACATGCATACAAAATGTTTAAAACCACATTTTGATCCCATTGTCTACACAAGTTTTGAACTTTGTAACACCTTTAAGTTTCATTCTACATCCTTTGCATTTCATCTTATTAGCAAAATGTTTTTGTTTCTCACCAAACAATTCGTGCATAATCTACACAAAAATTGACCATCATTAATAGATCCCATCAACAAAAAAAATATTTTGAATAGTGTTAACATTCATTTGAAATTCAATGTCATTAGTTGCACCCCACAACAAATTCAAAACCAATGGAAAACTATTCAAAACATTTAAATTGTCATCCCACCTTGTAATTCAAAATCAGCATGCTAAAACAAAGACTCTTATTTGTAATTGTTTATAGAATTATAAAAGCATTATTGTCTTTGTCAATAAATTGAAATTGCAAAGTAGTTGGAAAATTCTTCCATTTGTAATGCATGAAATTAATCAAGAGAAACAAACATCCCTAGAAGTTGTTACACTGATGTTAACATGTTCGAATTGGTTGTTGTAAACAAATTAATTCAAACACCTTTCAAACTATTTTCATGAATCAATTAAAACTTTCCATGGTTGTTTCTTTCCCTTGCAATTATATTCATCTATTGCATTAGTTATGATGTCATAACCAAGCATTCAAACAATAGCAATGTGCTTTTGCAAAGTAGACACCCCCATAATGCTACAAACATCTCATTGCTACACAAAATATCCATCACACCCATTGACATAAATGACATTTCAAATCAACAAATAACACTTCATCATGCAATGATGACAAAATTGTTGGTGATTATAAATAATATTTTCATAAAAATAATCATGCATTATTCTTTCTTCACCAAATTCTCACTCTTTCATAATATTTAATCAACTACCCATGAACCCAATTTGCATCAATGTGCTCTAGAAGATCATGTTTTATTGCAATGTGGTTCAAAACAAATTGTCCTCATTTTTGTCATCAAATAAGTTCATTTGTGACTCTGCAATTAATCACCATCGCCGTTGTTTCACAATGTTTACAAATAATGGCACACAAAAACCAACAACAAAACAAGACAAGACAAAAAAATATTAATGTGTTGTATAACAACAAACAAAACAACAAACACAATGGCACATGTGGGTCTGAATTTGGTTGATTAATGATCACATTGCACTTATGGAATTGCAAAATGAAGAATAAAAACATCAAGTTAGAGGATTCAAATTTACTAGAGCCACATTTTGAATTTTTTTGCAAACTTATTTAAGATGATCAAAGCCTACAAGCATTGTGCATCAAGTTCTTTGCAAATACATTCATCAAAGCTCAAAAGATTAAAAAGTACAAAAGTTGCATTGACAAGAAAAAAATCAAAAGAATGGAAATCATGAATTGACATACATGTGTGGGTGGTGTTGGATGATGGGGCATGTGTACATGTTAAAGGTTAGTTCATCGCATGTCACTTTTGTAAACCCTTCAAAATCTTTTATATAGGGAAGTTTAGGGTTTCAACATTGGAGATGCCCTAAAATATGATGGTTTGTGACTTGCAATATCAAGGGTGTATCACTTATGATTTAAAACCCATGACTAACATAATGACCAAAATAAATTATTAACATCAAAATAATAGAACACAAAATGAGGCATTTACAAAAGATGGTTATTATTAAACCAAAGATATTGGCATTAATGATTCCTCACCTTGGTGGTGAATAAGGATCAACCATTGATGTCAATTGAAAATTTTATACACAACAATGGGAGTTCCACCGATTTTCACATAGTCATTGATATTTTCATGCACGTGTTTAATTCATTAGGTCATGACTCATTTGTGAATTTTTTGTATGCATAATCCTTTTCATGTTTAATAAAATTCAATTCAAAAGAAATTATCAAATGTTAATAAAAAATCAAGAACCAAATAAATCATATAAATTGGATAAAAATGCAAATATATGAACAAATAATGAGAAATTCAAATCATTCAACATATTAACACAAAATAAACCATTGAATAGGAACCCACATCTAATAACCTTAGGCACATCACTTTGAAGTTATTTAATGCAAAATTTGTTATGAGCTTTCATTAGTTGCATATGAATTTTTTTGTTTATTGTGGGGAAAATAAATGAGCTTTTATGAAACTATTTTATCCCAAATGATTCTGTAAGTGGATTTGACCTATTTTAAAAAATATGCGGGCACATTGTTCGAGATCATATTCCATTTTTAATATTATGTTTGTTTTTTTGCATCTCAAATCTTAACATTGGAAAAATAATCTAAAGGCATACGTCCCATCGCAATTAATGAGATGACTTGTTGCCTAGTTGCAAACACATTGGTTATTCAATTTATGGATACTTTCATGGAACATTTTAATTTTCATCAATTTGGTGTAACAACTTGTGGTAGGTGTGAAACAATGGTTCATCGCATTCAAACAATGTTAAATTTACACCTAAATTGAGTGGTGTTATAGGAGGATGCCCATAATGCTTTTAATTCAATGTTACGATCAACCATTTTTCAAAAGTTACGATCTTTGCCCAATTCTTTAAATCAATTTTCCTTATTTGTTCAATAGTTATAGCATGCCCATCCACATTATATTTTTGTTAAGTTTTTTGATATGGGGATCTCATAATCATTTTGTCAAAATCAAATATATGATAGGGGACCCATTGGGAGGAATGTTGTTTGTTCTAACTCACCTTTGCGTTTTTCACCTTACAGCACTAACCGACCTTCCTCATGTTTTCCTTTTGTTGGCACATATAGTACGTTTACATCAAATGTGGTTTCTATTTTCTTATGATTGCAACAAGAATTTTCAACATTAGGGCGTTTATTGCAGCCAAAGAATTATGTATTTTGGTCTTCATAAGGGTTGGACCACTCTATATTATTTCCTCTTGGTTTTTTTACTCTTGACTCGAGTTTTTGTATTTGGGCACATTAATTGGATCCGAATCATTCATTGAGTTGTTTGTGGCTGAAGTTCTTCATGAAGATCTTGGGATGATGTATAATATCTTTATGTTTGCAAATCCTTAAGCAATTTTTGCAATGTTCTTGTTGTGTTATGCCCAACACCTTGGATACTTTCCTTGTAAAATGCTTCCATCTCCATGTATTTTGCAACATTTTGCTAAGTTTGATATTCATACCATAGCTACATTGGAAAAGTTATTTGGTGCGACATCTTTTGGTAATAAATTGGTGGCAAATTGCTTACACAAGCAAAAGTTTGTTTCGTTTCTAGTAAATGTTCCTTCAGAATCATGTGAGCATGTTTCCACTCATGTGCGAGTGCGGGGGTAACCATTTGGTTATTAGATCGTCCTATCATATGTACATTTTGTTTTTTTTCATCCCACTTCTTTACAATACTACACACCCATCTTTGACTTGCCACATCCTACAATTGCCCATCTTTCACGGTGTTAGTGTGGTCATACCATTGATGATTTGGGTACCCATTTACTTCGATGCCCATGTGGGAATGAACATACTATAGGCCACAATACACTTCGAGGTACTATTGTAGCTATTATTTAGGACAATGGAACACATCTTTTCAAGGAGGTTTCCCACCTTTTCCCTCACCACACTTGACAATGAATGAATATCCTTATCACAAAAAATAACTTTCAAACCTTGATGCACATTGTCATTACTGACTTGATTCACACATATATGGTGCAGTGAACATTGACGACGATCACACATGCAATGATGATGGCTACTCAAGAAAAGACACAATCATACATTGAACAAACCCCAAACAATTATTTCATTCTTATTGCTATTGATCATATGGGTGTTTTCATTCTTATTTTGATTCATTAATGACTGCTTGCTCACAAACCACTATTGTGTGTCATCAAAGGTCTTTTTTAGGCCCCTCAATGCTTGTTTCTTACTATTGACAATGTGTGTCCATAGCCTTGCAGCATGTGCAAGCCATAGCAATTCTACAACGGGCTACTACACTTGGTTGGGGTTCTTCATCTCTTCAACACATTGTACCTAGTGCACTTTTGTCACTAGCTGATTAGTGACACAGATATTTCATCTTAAATCTTCTTTGATATTGTTAATTATCATTTTGTAGCCATGAGTCAACTTCATGTAAGGTCTTTACCTGATTTTTTTGTTGATTGTTTGCTTTTGTTTTTTCTTCGGGTTGTGTCTACTTGTGTTCTCATTTGCCTTGTACTTTTGATGGATGGGTTCCCATCCTTGATTTTTATTCACAGGGCTTTTCTTAGAACCCTTCAAAGGAAATATGTGACCAAGAGATGGGGAAGGAAGCCTCCATCTCTGCTTCCTCTTCCCCAACTGTTTCAGTGTGACAACTTCCAACGTCCCTTCATAAACAGTTAGCCTCTGAACGGTTCTTGTAAAGTCATTTTTTTGGGGGTTCTTCTTTTCAAAAGAAGTGAGACAGCACAAACAGTTCCCCTCCTATGTACTATATACACATGTGTGGGAAAAGAGTGCTAGCCTAGTTGTTGGCAGAGATCCTCAAGGAACTTGCCATGGCAGGAGCTAGAGCTAGGTTTAATCATTTTGAGCCCATGAAAACCAATTCTCACCCAAAAAAGAAAGACTTTACCAAACAGTTGTAAAATATGGACCTAATATTTTTCTCTTTTGTACTTGAAGGTATTTAGGCTGGGAGTTGCCTTATGAATTTGTCATATTCTCCAAAGCATGTGACTTCCAAAAATGAGGTCAGTAGTGTTTTATGGAGGGGAAGAAGGGCAGTGTGAGAAGGTGTTTCTGGGTTGTTGGGTAGTAAGGTTCCCTAAAACCAACCAATGCCCTTTGGCTCAGCCCGTCCCCCATACTTATATAATGGGTGTCAAGTGCATTTACATACTTATCTACCTACATAGTAACCACTTACATTCCTTACATTAATGGTGCATTCACACTTGCTGTTAAGTCAGTGTTAAATGAAAATCTAGGTAGCATCCTAGGTGACATGCAATGTTAAATAGGTGATAGCTTAATGTTAAGTGAATGTTAGCTTAATATAAAATTTTCATGGTAGGTTAAGCCAGATTAAGGCCTAAATGACTAGCATGATGTTAGAGGACTTAACACTAGAGTTCCTAACACCAATTGTGAAATACACCTTCATTTTCCTATGATACTTATCCCACTTATACATAGGTAGTTATTACCTTGGTATTGTGAGGGGGAAGCATGAGGGTTTGCATAATAGGTTACCGAGGTGGACCCTTAGTAACTCAGATGTGATTCATCCATAATCGACGGAGTCATCACATGGTTCCAATAGATAGAGGTGATCAATGGGTGTTGGGTCACATAATCCAAACATGTCTTTCAAGACATCAGAGTTGAAAGTTCCCAAAATGTAAATCTGACACCACCATATTTTCTTGCTCTCAAATCCATCAAAATGTGTTTTGGAACCATTTGTCAATAGAGTTACTCTTCATGTGATGTAAATTTTTGCATCCCAATGAATTCTAGTTTTACCCAATCATTCATTCATTCAAAAGCCAAAAAAATTCAGAATGCATTCATCACAAAATATTGTCAAATTCGGATGGCAAATACCATCACATTTTCCTACACTCATGAAACGGGAATATAAATAAATAAAGTAAAATTTGAACCATTTTTTCAATAGAGAATACCCAGCCTTCGAATGATGTATTTTGGTCCAACAATCCTAAATTTTCATCCATCACGATTCATTCAATTGAAAGGCAAACATGATATTCATCCATCATTCATTTGAAAAGGCAAAATGAATTCTTGGAAACCCATCACATGAAAGAGAAACTTTCATGTCAGCCCTGTCACATGACATTGCCAAATTCAAAAGCTGCTCACATGTTGCTCCTTCCAAAGCTTTGACTGAGCTTGTGCAATGCAAGCTTCTTGTTGTTATGATAGGTAGGTAAGTAAGACAGATGATAAGTAAGCAAGTAAGTAGGATATTATTACAGGACTAGTTAATTTCATAGGTAAGTAAATAAGTAGGAGGATTGGTAGCAACTACTAGATTAAGTGGATGCATGTAGATGGTTAGTAGGTTGGTAAAGGCTATGGGTTGTTAGTAGGTAGGTAGTAAAAACAGAAATGAGCCTAGGTTTGGATTATAGGTGGCCACTTACCTGTGTAGGTTGATAGGTAAGTAGGTAGGAAATTATTTGGTGACAAATTAATTTCATAAGTTGGTAACTAGGTAGGATGATAGGTAGCAACTACTAGATTAAGTGGATGCATGTAGATGGTTAGCAGGTCGGGAAGGGCTATGCCTTGTAAGTAGGTAGGTAGTAAAAACAGAAAACAAGCCTAGGGTAGGATTATAGGTGGTCACTTACCTGCGTTGGTTGATAGGTACGTAAGTACGATATTATTAGGTGGGTAATTAACTTCATAGGTTGATAAGTAGGTAGGTTGATAGGTAGCAACTACTAGATTAAGTGGATGCATGTAGATGGTTAGCAGTTGGGGAAGGGCTATGTCTTGTTAGTAAGTAGGTAGTAAAAACAAAAACTGACCTTAGGATACGATAAATAGGTGGTCACAATCCTGTGTAGGTAGGTAGGTAGGTAGGTAGGCTAATAGGTGGCTAGGTCTAGATTAAATGGATGCTTCTAGATGATTAGACCATTTTGGGTTGTTAAGTGTATACATGTAGCCGATGGTTAGTAGGTATGTAAGGCCTTGTGGATTGTTAGTAGGTAGGTAAGTAATAAAAACCCTAAAACCCATTGGACTTTGTAGGCCGCATGTGCACTGGGAAAGTGGTGCTGAAGCGAGAGATTCCTGTTCACCACCTTCGTGAGTAGATTCACGTGGATGGGGGGCGAGGAATTCGGGATTGCAACAGCGGGGGTGCTGGACATGATCCTCAGTGTTGAGTCCTCACAATTTGATATTAACGCTGACAGACAGCTGAGAGTTTTGCTATAAAACCTTATTCAAGACAGAGTCCATTGACAAAGAGACTGCAAGTCCATTGCTGTACATCGTCCATTGCTGCATGATCAGTACGTTTTACGCCTTACTACCATCACACTCTGAAGTTCCGACCATTTTGAAGATTTCTGGGTCTCTTTCTTTTAGATGGCAACAAAGCTGTAATTCATGGGTTGTTCTTTCAGACGGTGTTTCTTGAGGTTTGATGGGGTTGGGTGATTGTGATCTTGCTGCTGATCAATCGGGCCATACAGACAGAACTGGAAGATATAGATCTATTTCTCATGATCTTCAGTTAAGATGCATTTTGCAGTACTTGGGTGTCAGCAGCTCACAAATGACCAGGACTTGTGTTTTTCCTTTCCAAGACTGCATGTCTGATGCTAAATTCCTGATTGACTGCTGATCATCGATTCATCTGATTTTTTGGCTGCAGCTGAACAAGAAATTTAAGCAAATCATAGAGACCATCCATCCATCCATTACCTTTCTCAAATTCACACCATGGCACCACCAATCACAGCTACAAGGTATATCTCAGAAAAACCTAAGTAGCTCCAGCAGCTCCATGTGTGTGATCACATATGTGTCCAGTATTTGATCACCCTAGTATCATCAAGCTGGTTCGACATTAAGGTGCCTAATACCATAATGTGATGGATGGGCATCTGCCATAGAAGTGCATGCATCAAGATAAGAAGTTTTAGATCCAGCAAGGGAAGTTTTTTAGTTTGAAGTTTGATCCTGCTGTAAAGGGCAGAGTCATTTTGCTACGTGGATTGTTATCTCAGATTGGGTTGGTGGTGAGGGACAATTTGCAGCCAGCAGGTTCCTGAAGTCTTGAGCTCCAAGTTGGAGTATTGCCCAGATGGCACAACCATGTGATCAATTTTTACATACTCGAATCATGGATCCATGAAAGCGAGCATTTATTGTCCAAGCTTTGCACATTGCAACAGACACTGCTTGTGGATACTTTTGGCCTTGTTTGTTCCAGAATCTCATTTGTATATTTATCCACATTTACAACTTTCTCAAAGATAACAACTTAATCAGCTTCTAGGGTGATGTAAAAATCAAATCCTGAAAAAGAAAAAGAAAAAACATTAAACCCCATGCTACCATTGACAAACACATTTATGAATTTTGGGTAGAAATATTGATGAAGTGAAGTTAGCGGGTAATCTCATAATCTCTACACCAGACATTATCTGGAGCAGGATTAGAAGTACTGATCAATTCCAAGGCAAGGTGGAAATGCCTGTCAGGTTCACAAATTCAACACAACCTGCATAGTGGGGAAAGGCAAGCATTTCACCATCTTAAATTTTGCAAACTTATTATTTATACTAAATTCATGGTTTATTCTGCTCAAAATCAATTCATGGGATCTGTGTTTTTAAACATTATGTGGGTTGTTTTGAACAGACTGTATTACAACCCCTTGAGTGTATATGCACAATATGTCTGAATTGCTTGCAATTGCAAGGTAGGTAATATATGTTTTCACAAATTAGCATGGATTATGAACTAACAGCAGAAATGGACAAATGAAGAGTGTTGATTGTGGAGCACTGTGTGGTTGCTGAATGTGGCTCTAGCTGCTTGTACATCTACTTAAAAGGATTAGGTTATTTACCCTGATGTGAATCTACTCTTGGCCATATAATCAATGATGGAAGGTATAGAATATGATGTAATCGTCCACAACAAATTCACAGTTAGGTTTCTGCAATCGATAAGCACAAGAAGAAAATGAATCGAAAACCACCTGTTTATGTGATCTGTTATGGGGATGTCATGTTTCAAAACTGGAAGGTTGTCTCTTACTGACAATTGAAGCTTTCAGAAAGAGCATGAAAGAAAGGAGTTGGTCCTCTTTGTCCAAATGTGATGCTCTCTTCTCATTATTTCTGCCCCATATATTGCGTCGAGTGCTTGATTGGAGAATGAACTTGGGAGATTTGCCAATGAAGGACCATTCTTCCTTGGACAATTTAGCTTGGTGAGGATTAGATTGTGGGGTTTTCCTTTTTTCTTTCATCTTTCAGTAAGTCTTTTTGCATAAATCTTTTGCAAATCATTTAATGCTAGAAAATTGCTTGCATGAAAAGATTTTCTGGAAAAAAGATTACTGTTGATCTTCAGGTAGTTTGTATATGAATACGTGCTTGTTTAGTGTGGCAGGTTGACATAGCATATGCCCCTTTCATTGAAAGATTTCAGCGTGCCTTTTCCAGATTTTCTGGTGTGAAGTTTGATATCACAGCCAGTTGAACAAACCTTGCAAAGTGGATCAAGGTGACTTTTCATTCATCCCCTTTTTGCTTTGGCCAACCAAGGTTTGTGCAAATGAGACTTACAAAACTGCTGTCAATGCTACCAAACTACTCTACACTATACAGCTGCTTCCCTCTTCTTTTGACTGGTTATATTGGGTTCTGTATATAATGAGCAAAAACCAATGTGGACTTATAAACAGGCTATCAAACTTGGATGCATATACGAGAACCAAGCTTGACCACGGATTGGTTGATAAATTCAAGAATCTGTTGGTGAGTAATTTCCTGCCTAAATCGAGAGACTCTCTATACACAAAGTCTTTATTTACAATATGGAAAGGAATATGTAAGAAGATGAGCAATAATTATGGCTCGGGTCTTCACCAACTGGCTGCTGTTGGAACTCTGCATCTTCGTGACTGCTTCCATTCACTCTGTTATTGAAGTCTCCATACTATTCATCTAGCCATTGGCACTCCACATTTTTATGACTGCTTCCATTGAGTACTTGATATTGAAATCTCCACATAATAAACCAACACAACAAAATTTAGTTTAGTTCATGCTAGAAGTAAGATGGAAACTCACCTTTGCCAAAAACTCTGAGAGATACACCAATGGTACCCTAGTGTGAAAACGCATTTCACATCTGTTCCAGGGACTGATGTTGCTCGGAATCCTGGGATCAAATCCTTTTGTAACAAGGGTGCCTATGCCTGCAGCAGAAGCATTACTTCCCGCCCATATCTTATATGGAGGCCAACTGGCTTATACTACCAAGATTAAGCAGACAAAGAAATTAGGAAAACTGCATCCAGAAGGCTTATATATGATCATGGAGAATGCAGGAATTATATGTGAAAAAGAACCATGAGGGAATTTTGAGATTATTTACAAGAGAAGAATGTGAATATGAATGATCACTATAGTTTAGAGGGATCTATAAACCTCACATGCATATGACTGAACTTTGTGACTGGAATCAGATTAATAGGAAGGTGTCAGTTTCTACATCAGCAGATTACATCAATAAAACTGATTAAATTCATACCAGTATGGCTTTCTCATAGGTGTTTCTAAAGTGTTGGATAGAGGCTGCTCACTCATAGACTCCTGTACATGATGAAACCAGCAATGTGGTGGCAGAGATCAGCTTCTTCGAATAGGGCCCCACTGTGAAGCCTAGTTGTTAACCTTCAAAAGTCAGGTACATCCAACTGCAACAACTACCCACAATTTGACCACAGAGAAATGCAGACCTGCACATCAGTAACTATGATTCCTAGCTGTCTGCCATCTTGACACAACATCAAGCTGAAACTAACCTGGGTCAGAGCCCAAGTGCTGCATACCCATCCCTGGAATTGGATAGTGTCTTGGAAATGCTGGAAGGCCCCAACAATCGAGTTCCTTGCAACCAGAAATCTACAAAAACTAATGCCCAACGTAACAGCCCGAGAATCCACCAGACATGCATCATCTCACTCATAGTTCAGATCCTGAAACATCTAGACAGCCTTAAGAAACTCCCATCACATGCACCATTAAAATTTCATGCAGCAGGCCATTATTCTGCAGACATTCTGTGAAGGCGAATAAGAATGCACTTATGGAAATGGAAATCTCTTTGGAATTTGATGCCCTTCGGATTCAAGGCATCCAAATAGAATTGTACAAAAGTAAAGCTAAAGAGTAGGTACATATTACAATACAAAGCATTGAATGAAGACAATGGAACACCGCAGGGAACTCACAAATTATATCACTGTTCATAGAGAGGTGAAAAACCCATTAGAAACACAGCCACTACCCATGCCATGCTCTGTTGCTCATGATCAGCAACAGTTTCTTGTGCACACATTGAGCCCAGTGTGCAGATTTCGGAAATCACTATCTGGTCCAAGAATGCCATGAATGGGTCCCTGCTCGAGCCCTCAGTGGCATAGGATCTTTCAATCTGTACTGCACCTTAGTTTGTGGATAGGTTCATCTCAACTGATATAAACAAAGTGGCAACAAAACCCCAGCACCTCCAGCTTGTCTGCAGGAGGTGTGCATGTTGTAAATGGAAATTTTTTTGCCATTGCCACCAAACTGTAAAGCTTCACAGTTGAAAACCCCTTTGTTACTCTTCTCCAAATCTTTTGGTTAGTGAGTCCATCTCCAGAAGACTATCACAATGATAATGGTGACAAGCATCCCAACGTATGCCACCCATTTGTCCATGAGCTGCCGCCTCTCAATCACTCTCATCACTGAATTCCCCAGCCCCACAGTATTCAATACATCGTAGGCTTTGCGCTGAGCTTGCTTGAGTCGATCCCGTTGGATGGCATATTGGGCAAGCACAGCAGTTCCAGTTGAAAAAGCATCATCCAGTAAGCGGGAAGAGTTGCGTACAGATTGCATGGATTGAGCTTCCTCGTCATACACCTGTAGGACCTGAGCTCCATCTCCTCTTGTTCTCTTGAAGAGTTCAGCTCGTTCCTGAGCCTCCATTTGCCGACGACGCTGGCGACCCTGATACTTCTCCAGCCCTGCTTTCAAAGCCTCCACTTCCTCTGCCACTTGCTCCACCTTGCGCTTCCACAGATCACGAGGCCCTTTAGGTATGATCTGCCTCCACAAGCGATCCATTTCTGTGCTCCATACTTGCAGCTGCCCTAGCTCGTTTTTCACTCGCTGTGCAAGGTCTGGCGCCACAACAAGGGGCCCTTCCTGCCCCACTCCCACTCCGCCTCTGAAGCTAGGACTCGGCTGCTGCTGCTGCTGTCCTGACGACTCCAAACGTTCCAACCTTTCCAGTCCATCACGCACCTGCAACAATGTATGGCGAGCCTGAGCGTACACATCAGATAGCGTGGCTGCCATATCTCTGCTGCTGCTGAGTCAAGATGCTGTGAAACTTGGTTTCTCAAAGAAGAAACATGCTCTTCTTCCCTCCGTGGTTTGTTTGTACACAGAAATCACAATTCGACTCTGATCCTTCCTGAGGCTGCTGGAGTCAAAGAAAAGAAGCACAACATCAGCCCGGGAACTACCCAAAGGTCAGAAGACAGCAACCGGAGAACATCAGAGAATCATACGGTACTGCTCAAGAACCTCAAGAAACCCTCTGCACTCAGTTTCTGATGCAATGCAAGAAAATCTTGGATCCAGACACGGAAAGAAGACAGACATCACCACCAGGACGCAGATCCTCCCGCTCCTTCGGCAGCAACGAGCAGCAAACCCTGGAAGACAAAATCCGGACAACAGAGTGCCCTCGCTTCATGAAGATCCAAAAGATGCGGCCTGATTGCAGCAAAATGCTCGAGATCGAGATCGAAATTGAGAGGGATATCAGACAGACAGACAGACAAGACAACATATTGAGAGATGAAAAGGAGTGGCGGATACGGAAAGCGCACCGAGTTCAAGATCCCCTGCAGCGGCTTGAAAAGCTCGCAGCGCTCGTCGAGATGATGGATCAGTGGAGCAGTAAGAAGCCTATTGAGACGGCAAAAGAGAGAAATGCAGGATCACGACACCAGAAATGACAACGGTGATCACAGATCTACATGCGCGGTTATAGCAATGGACGAGACTTTGTGCTCCATAGCTCCTCCGGCGGTGGTTTGCTTTCTTCCAAGCTCCTTCATCATCTTCCACCTGCTGTCTTGCAGCCTTTTCCACTTAACCTTCTAACAGCACAAAAAGAGGGGGTTCCACTGACAAATGACATTATTGTGTGCACACTGTGTACACACTGTACAATTTGCAGATGTGTTCAAATGCAACAAAAATGCAAAACTATGGCAAACAAAACTTCACAAACAAATTGCAATGTTTTGAATAACTGAAAGACTCCTGGGTCTGCACAGAGTCCACAATCTTGTTACAAATGCCACACTTTGCACTCTGCTCAAACAATGAGAAGAAGATTATCCTGCTGAGCATGTGGAAAAGGATGTCACCATTCCTGACACAAACAAGAGAGCCAAAAAAGATGATGAAGACAAACATAATATGATGATGCACAGCAAGACAGCCAACAGATGGTGTAGACAAACATATATTGAGAACAAAGATGCAGACAGACTCATGTACTGGCAATGACACTGAGACAGCAAAAGATGCAAAACAAACATGTGCAGTCATGAAACGCATGACACAGATGCAGCCAGACTTGTGTACTGGTGGCAACATGGAGGGCAGAAGATGCAAATTTTTCAATTGCAACACCTGCCAACAGGTGAGTTTTGGATTTGGAACCTCCACAGTGACAGACACACAATTGAGCACACTTTCTCCTCATTTCAAACACAGTTTGTCATTTCAACAAACAGATTTGTCTGTAGTTGCACAGTAAAATATAAAACAGTTGCTACATGAGCTTATTTTCATTACACTCAAGTTCTCAAATTATGCCTCAACAGTTCCATTCCAAAATCTTAGCAAAATCTTCCCATTTGGAATAATTGCTAGCACCTGCAAGTGTTGAGAATCAAGGCAAACTCTCTCTCTCCCCTCCTTCAAGAGGTTCTAAACCCTAAAAATCTGCAGCATAATAATTTTCTCACTGCTGCTTAGCTTTCCGATCAGCTTCCAAGGCTTGGTCTGTGAGTTCCTGCAGAAACTCGAGTGTCTTTGTGTATGCAGGATCAGATCTACTCAGTGGTTTGCATGAGTTGATATGGTCTGTGCCTGCAAGGACCTGCCATTTTTATGAACCCACCCCAGCACCCACACAAGTTTTACAAGACCTCTTCAGAAAAAAGGCCTCTGTCTGTTTGTCTGCCTGTCTGTCTGCCTGCAGCATAGCCACACTCTTTAACAGTTGTGACATCAACACAAACCCAAAAGGAACTGGCAAACAAAAACCAACAATGGGTGAGAGGTAGATGTACCACTAGCTCGCCAAAGCCTGGATATGCAGACTCAATGGGGACAACTTCTAACCGAAGAGCATACCCTCCATAGCCCTCCACTAGTGGGGTCACAGTACTCTGCACAACATGAGTCCAGAGTAGTGCAAATGTCCTTCACAGTTAGTTCCAGCATGAAGAGCAAGGCTAAGAATGGATCAATTGGTTCAAATTGTGAACACTGATAAATATTGTAAGGAGTGAAAAACCAAAGCCACCAAAAGCAACATTCTTCACCACTACCTTCTACCTGGATAGTAAGACCTAATCACAGAAGGAAATTTGCATCACAGAAAAAGGGGTTTTGGCAGCAAAGTGCAAACTAACAAGCTTTAAGACAAGTTCTATACTGATCTAGCGTAACAAAGGGGATGTGACAACACATTCAGATTTGCTCAAGCTAACAGAAAGTGCACACCTCACTGAAGCTGAGTATCTTCAAGTGACCCTTGCTGTGAAGTAGGCTGATAGTACGATTTAGCTGTTCAAGTCTGGGTGACCCACTCCTCAACTCTCCTACCTGCATTGTCATTCATTGCACCTCAAATGGAGTTCATTGTTATCGAATATCCAGACAAAGTTTTCAACTTGGAAACTCTGAAAATAAACTGCAGAAAACTCAAAAGGATCTATGTTGGGAAATGGATCCAAAAGTCAAAAAATACTCACCGTAGGGGCAGGTCGCAGTACATAACCAATCCCCCAAGGCATGTCGGCAAGCTTGCTACCAAAATGTGGGGTACTATAAAATACCTGTGAGGTAGCACACAAACTACATCAGCAGGCCTCCCAGCAATGAAAATCCCAGCTACCAGATTCTGAAGTTGCTCAAAAATTGATGTGGAAAGTATATAAGAGTCATTCATCACTACCATTTGCAAGACAGTCAATCTCTACATCTGCTGATGAACAATCTCTCAAGCAAGAATCATTCACATTTCAGATTACACAGAAAGAGATAATAAAGACAGTCAGTGCAAGAGAAACAATGCTAGCAATATTCAATCTAGATTGACATCATCAAAGGAACAACTGATCCAAGTTCAAGGAGAGGCAGAAAAAGAGGACGCTGAAGCCACACAATGCCTGAAGTTTGGTCAACAAGATGGGCACATTTTGCATCTTGTCCTGCTTGTAACAGCATTTGCTTCACTACCAGCCCTCCCATGCTGCAACCAAAAAATCCATCCCAAAAACCCCAGCAACCATTGTCTTAGACTCGACTGCAACTTCATTATACTCAGGCACTAAGCACTGCAAATGCCTGAAAGACTAACCTGTGTGTGACAAAAACAACAGGCCGCTCTCCAACACCTGCAGCGATCAATTTATCCAGTAATATTGAGCTCACTTCCTGTATGCAGCCATGCCCCACACTCCACCATCTTACAGCCTGTTTTCCATTCTTCCTTCATTTCTGAATGTATAAGAAGTCACAATACCTTGCTAAGACACCAGATTCATAGGACAAACATGCAAGTACACATATAGTTATTTAATCTGAACAGGAGTAGATTTCCAACAGGCTATACAATGATAATATCAGGTAAAAAATTGATTGCATAATTATCTGCAGGAGTATACCTGTAGTGGAAGGGTAGGACCATACCATTGTGAAAAGTTTGTCTGCAAACGAAGCAGGTGATAAGGTTGGAAAGAATGCAATGTGGAATCAACAACACAATGCACATCATGCTTTCATGCTACTTCCAATAGAAAGGAGGGTTATTGCGCCAAAAGCAACATTATAACCAAATGTAGCAACAAAATACCACAGATATCTGCAGAGAAATCTCAGTGATAGGTAGCAGTGCTCACCTTATATTTTACAGTGAGTAGGCGGGACCGAGGAAGGTCAGCAGCCAGCCATTCTTCAGGCCAACATGTGCCCTTCTTACCAGCATCTACATCAATCTTCTCCACCAACCCACTTGCTGTTGATGTCTTACTACCCTCAGCTATTCGCCATGTCTTATATGGTCCACCTCTCAAGCCATGAACAAATACCACATCCATGACTGGTCTTTCATCATCATCCTGTAAGCCAAAAGCTCCAAAACTGTCAGATCAATTCAAAAAACAGCTAGAGCCACAGCAGGGTTCTGAAGAGGGGTTCTGGCGCACCATCTCTGCAGCAGCTGACTCACTTGGGAACCCAGCATAGAGACCTTTTGATATCAGCTCTTCATGACCTGACCTAGTATCTCGCCTACATTTCCAGTACCGGGCCTCTGGATTCATGATCAAGATAGTGTCTTCATAACGAGGCCAGATTTCCAATTCACTGTGCCATTCTGCATCTTGTTTCAGCAGTCCTTTACCTCCCAGAGCTTCCACCATTCCTTGTGCTTCACCGAGATGGAGCAGTACAGAACGTGCATAACTCCGCAATTTTATGTCCTTGCCATAGTTGCCTTCAGCACAAGCCTCCAGCCAGTCACACCATGCAGAGTCACTTCCCAGTGCAAGAGCTGCTGAGGGTTGCAATGAGAGAATAGAAAGAAACCGCATCGCATGTTTCCTGATATGGGCAATGATGGCCTCATTTGAGTTGGACAACATTTTGGCCTTCCCTGGGGCGCGCACATCTTGCATTCCTGCATTGCTTGCTTGCGGGGAAGCATGGTTCTCAGATGCCTCAGCAGCAACCCACTCACCAAAGTCATCACAGAGCAAGATACGTCTCAGCAAAAACAGCCCTCCTGCATCTACCAGTCGTTGCCTACCCACCTGGGAAGAAGACTCAAGAGTCACATACAGCTTCAACATCAAAACGGTTGTGCACCAACTCTCAGCATTTGTAACAAATTACTAAGTGGAAGACAGCCAATGCATGAATCTGTGTAGGGAAAAATCTGACCGGATCCTCAGCTGTCAATTCTGTCAGTGCTTTCACAACCTTCAACGTCACCAAAGCAGCCTCTCCAGCTGTGACTTTTGGCAACTCCTTGCTACCAGATGCAGGTATTATATCAGTGGCCCCAAAGAAGCCCAGCAGATCCACCATTGGTAATTGTGCTGCACTTTCTGCAACAGCTTGCAGTGATTTTTTCGTTGCCACTGTGCCCTCTAAAGCAACAACTTTTGCAAGTTGTGAAGCTGCATCAGTTGCCATCTGAAGTCGTTCATTCTGTCAATAACCCCCAGTCCAAGCCTTCAACATATGCTTTCCTTCTTCATTGCTTCTGGTTCCAACTAACCTACCTGGACAGGAAGAAACTGCTGAATTTTACATCCATAATTCTGAAACATCCTGCCAATAGCCTCTAGAGATGAAAAATAGATATATCTAACAACACTGTATGCATACAAACTAACCTGAACCATGCTTCTTGCTTTTTGATTCCCTGTCTTGACCACATTACGGTCACTGACAACATCCATGAGAAGCATTGCAAGCCATGCTTGGGAAATTGGAATTCCCCCTTGATCCAAACTGTTCACCACCCGCATCAATATGCGGCATCCACAATCTCTTGTCACACTTTCAGAGTTCTGGCTACACACCCAGCGCAGAAGAATTGGTGACCATTTGTGGCTCTCCTGAGCTGATAGCCCTGCCCCAGATGCTGTAAATACATCAAGGATCTGTGCAAGTGCTCCCTGAATGCGGGCATGTGCTTCAGTCTCCTTTGCAATCCTTCGTAGCACTGGTAGTCCCTCCTGTTTGACCAAATTTTTTGCACCTGGCCATGGAAAGGCAGGGGTCATTGTGTCATCTGACTGGAGGCAATCAATACAATGCACTGCTACTTGAAATGCAAAACTTGCTCATGGATGTATGCTCAAGGTCCACACACTTAGTTTCAGATCTCAAGCCTTGGACACTATCTAGAAGTTTTGGAAAGGAACCGTGACAAAAAGCACCCAAACCTTGACTGCATGATACACAGGCTGTCAGAGCAGTAAGCGCTGAGAGGGTGAGCTGTGGGTCCTGTGCACTCCCAGCCTGAGATGCTGTTGCCAGTAGGGCAGTGCTCCACTTAGCTGCCACCTCATTAATTTGCTGGTCTGCATTCTGCAACAGAAAATTGATCACCATTGTTGCATGCCACCTCACTGTACGTTCAGGTTCACGCACAGCACCCAGTAAGGCCTCCCCATTCTTGTCAATATGTGCAATTGTTGACCGGTTGGCACTTGATGCCTGAGCCCATGTGGCAAGTGCCCAGGCTGCTAATGTCACTGCAACATATCTTCCAGGAAGATCATCCCATAAACCAATACTACTACTGGAACTTTCCCTGAACCTTCTTCCCCTCATCCCTCCAGAGCCATCTCCACCTTCTACCCTCAGTGGACTCTTGCTTGCTACAGGACCTGAAGTGACACTTGTAGCCAAACTGCTGGCAACAGTGTCTTCCCAGAACCATGATCCTCTGGAAGCCTGTCCCAACTTGCTTCTCAACTCTGAGAATGACAATGCTGGAGAATTTCTTGGGTTAACTTCAGTGTTCTCTGCACCTCCAGACACCAGAACACCAACAGATTTGCCCAGGTCTTTTCCTGCAGGCTCCCCCTCATCGTCCTTCACCCACCCACCCTGCACCACCTGCAAAGCTGCAGAAACATCTGCTGGGTCTGCTTTCCCTGCAAACAGAAAGTTGAAATAGTCTTGGTGAACACCACCAGACAGAACAAAAACCTATGACAAAAAGAGAAGACAAGTGAATGTCATTCAAACCCCATACCAAACACTTTAACATTGCAAACAAACTCACAGGAAATGACAATTGCACATATGGCTTGACAAAGGAATCTTTCCAGCAGAAAAATCAAACTTCTAAGAGATGTGCAAAGGAACCTGGAAGCATGGGACGAAATCCAGTTATGCCATCCCCTGCATCACAGCTTGAGTGGACAAGGTCCATGATTGCAGCCACAAGCCGCCTCTTTCCTTGCAATGCACTCCCCATTTCATTTGAGTTGGTTTCCTCTTTATATACTTGCTTCATGTTCTGCAGCATTTGCAACCATGTACATTCCATTGATAAGAGTACACAAAAACACATCGGGCAGTTCCATGACAGCTATGGGACAGGAAACAACACTTAACTGCAGTGGAAAATTCTCTCAAGGGTTAGATGGTGAGTATCAAACCTCAATGCCATCATGAGGTTTGATGGAGGCTGAAAAATGGAGTAAGTAGGGCAAAGCATGAGGCCTGCCCAACACACTCTCACAAGTGTTTTTATCTGAAAGCAGGTGTGCAAGAGCTCGCGATGCCTCTGCCTGAGTCACCACACATGCTGGCCTGCCATCAAAAACACAAACATATAGAGTGCAGAGATGGTGACAAACAATTGAGCAAACACCTCCAGGATCCTTGCAGTCTAGAAACCAACAATAACCAGACCAATAAATCCTCACACAGACCATTACCTGAAGGTCCTGATGGACTACTTGTAATAGGATACTTCTGCCAAGATGCATATGTGACTTTGAAGATAATCTTACCTGTCACTTCCAACAGCCTTTAGCAGCCAATCAACCACTAAGCCATTCCCTGAGCCCACCACTGCCTGTCTTCGGTTTGAATGTGCAGCAAGGTCTGAGCAACAAAGAGGGCTCTCCAAAATCAGGTATAATCCATTTTTTATCAGACTCGTGCATCAGGAAAGTAATTCTGAAACTTAGAGGAACATATAATATAACATGATTTGCCTGACTGCATGGATGATTCATGGTCATACCTGCAAGTAATGATGCTACTCTAGGTTGCCACCAGGCAAGAGCACCGAGGGTGGCACTGTCACCAGCTGATGCTAAAACGGAAGCAAGTACCTGCACCATCACCCATGCAGCAGCACCTGCCTCCAAAAGCTCCACTGCAGACTGTACCATCTTCTTCTCCACGCCCGCCATAATCAACTCCAAATTTTGAGCAATTGTTGCAACAGAATTATATACAGCTGAGAATCCAGACCTGACAAGCCCATTCAGATCTCCATCTGAAAGGGATACAGCCACTGCTGCTGCTCCCAGCAGCGCAAGCAATGCTGTGGCTCCGACCCCCACTGAAATAAGCATTCGGAGCCTGTCACGTGACCTAAGAATCTCCAACTTTGTCTCTGCCTTGGTATCCTTGGTGCCAAGAGGCTTTCTATTGTCAACTGGATACCTGTACAGGTATGCCCAGATCCGGGAGAGGAATCTCTGTGCCATGTATCTGTCAGCATGGTTGGGGTATGACATGTGTTTGGATGGCTCAAAAGAGAAAGCGGATGCAGCTGATGTTGTGATTCCATGTTGCAATACCCTAGACCCTACAATTTGGTGAAAGCAATTATGTCTGCTGGTTGGAGAAGGGAAGGAGGAGGTGTCAGCTGATGATGAAGTCACCAACAATTTGTAACGGGGACAGCAGCTGCTGATGCAAAAGCTTCTTCCTCTTCTCAATTGTGGCCACAAATGTCGCCGTGCTTGTGTGCGGATGAGCATTTGAGTTCCAGGTTTGATAACCTGTCCCCACAGAGCCGCGCCCCTTCTTCTTCTCCTTCAGTCCAAGATTTTCAACAAATCTCCTTCAATAGAATCCCGATCGACAGAAATGAAAAATCCAAAGCCTCCCACATCTTTCAAACCCTAACTGAAGAAGCCCAAAAACCGCAACTTCAAAAAATTTGAAAAGCAAAAAAAGTTCAACACTCTCTTCCCGAAAAACAGAACAGATTAAAGAAAACCCAAAGATTTCTTCGAAAACAAAAAGCTCGGGGAAAAGAAAAACAAAAGCACCGACTTACGGATCAGAAAAAAAGCCGTTCCACACTCCAATTTCACTACGAGGAATTCCGATTCGCCGCCTCCCCTCACAAAATCCGGCATTAGGAAAAACAACCCTCCCAGAAAAAATTCAAAAATGAATCACACCAATTCCGGAACCTGCAATACCAGGGAAGAAGAAACAGAAGGAAGGGAGCGCGAGAAGCAAGCAAGCAAGCAGAAGAGAGAATTGGCAATCGCGAAAAAACCAATTGGCCAACGGAGTGCAGATATGTGCTTACTTGGGCTTTGTAAATTTTAGGGTTTTGTGAATTTGCGTTTGGAGAAGTGCAAAACACACCGACACAAGCTTTGTTTGCACTGACACGAAAGATAGGCTACAAAAGTGGCCCCTAACTTAGAGCGTCTCCAGCGGTGCTCAGTATGTAATCCTGCACACTAAAATTGGATGAAGAAAAGACAAAACATGCCGGTTTGACTCAAGAAAATGGTTTTGGCTCACCATGGTTGCACCCTCTGCCGTGTGGTTTTGAAAGTGCAGCAACGGTCTGCACCTGCAGAAAAGAGTAAAATAAATATGACCTGAGTTCTCATATGTGTTTCTGATCGCCCATCATAATGACTAGTGGGTACGCGTTAATTGTTTCAACCAATTAATAACTCTGATATTGTATGATGCAGATTAGCCTTTCTAAAGGAGTCCATCAGTAGAAATTTATTTGGCAGAAGCAAGCAGATCAGATGGATCACTGAAAGATAGAGACTCACTTTACCTAAAGGATTTCAGTGAATGGGCACAGTGCCTAGTGCTAGATGTAGTGTCCAAGTATGTTTCTTCAAATTCAGAAGAGTCTTTTAAAATGATGGACATCCTTGAAGATCGATTGCAACATGCAAACAGTGCTGTGGTACTGGCCACCATCAAAGTTTTTCTACATCTCACTTTGTCCATGGCTGACATCCATCAACAGGCGACCCTCCACTCTTCCTTTCCAAATTATTGTCAAACCCATCTTGAAGGTTTGAAAATGTAGTGAAGGTCCACCACCATGTAAGGACCCAGGACCTGCACCTAATTACTGTGTGAGAGGATCTGCATGCACCTGTATATAATAAAGTCAAGTTGAGACATTGTAGCTTAGGACTCTGAACTCATCAACTGGTTCTCTTTGACTTCAGGTTTATGAGCGCATCAAAGCCCCATTGCTGACTTTAGTGACTCATTAGCTACAGGCCCCCACAGTTTTTGCAAGCGAGTACAAGCACTTTTATTGTCGCTACAGTGACCCCTCCTATGTGATGAAGTTGAAGCTTGAAATGCTCACTGCCATAGCTAATGAGTCCAACACCTATGAAATTGGTGAGTTAGTACTTATTTTTCAGTCTAACACCTTGTAGAAGAGAGGGCTACAACACAGGGCATGTCAGAGAGACTCTTCAGAATTGTAGCCTGGTCTAAATGTGATAAATGTTTGGGTGATGGCAGTGACAGAGCTCTGTGAATATGCAGCCAATGTGGATGTGGCTATTGCCTGTGAGTCCATTCGTGCTGTTGGAAAAATTGCTTTGCAACAATACGATGTGAATGCTATTGTTGACCGATTACTCCAATTTCTGGAGATGGAGAAAGACTATGTTACTGTTGAAACTCTGGTAGGTGATCATTTCAATACTCATCCATGCTTTCTTTTTCTCCACTTTCTAGAGAACTGTGACTCCACACTGTGACCATTGTGACTCTACCTTCCCACTAACAATTTGGATCCAGCTAAGTCCCACTTCTGGAGTCAGTCTGCTATAAACAGAACATAAATAATTTTGTGATGTTCTGCCAAGCAAGCATGTCACTTCCCTTCATTGTGAGGGCTATTGCTTTTGTTTTTGAAGCCTATTCTTGCAACCAAGGAGTCAGAAGTCCTTAGGTTCAGCTTTTGTGGGTAGCATCTACCATGACTTTGTAGTGGTTTGAACTGAAAAGACTTGCAAGGTGATCAGGATTCTTAGCCAATAGGATGTCAACTTGATGCTTGAGTCCTCTACAACATTAGAGGCCACTGTCATGTCCAAGCTGGGCACAAGGCTATGCTAAAATTACCCTTCTCATTTTTCAAATTGGGTGCAGAGTCTTTGAGCACAAAACTCTTGTGGGCAATTTGATGTCAAGATATGTTATGTTGTGGTTTAAGGTTTTTGTTTGGTTGCTTAACAAAGGTTTCTCTTCTTTCACTTTCAGCTTAAAGAGGTGCTCCGTGAATGTTAGCTTTTGTATTGCTTCAATGAATTTTTGGTTATCAGTTTGGCTCCATAAGAAAAGCTCTTTTGCTGGGTGTTGCATAATCTCCTCGC
Organism: Sphagnum tenellum; assembly: GCA_963921925.1. Lineage (NCBI taxonomy): Eukaryota > Viridiplantae > Streptophyta > Sphagnopsida > Sphagnales > Sphagnaceae > Sphagnum > Sphagnum tenellum. The sequence goes on from OY998153.1 coordinate 16,116,247, forward strand.
CAACCTCCTAGAAGGATGTAACCCATGTTGGACCCGTATGATCTTGCACTTGGATGTTAAGCAAATACCTGCAGCCAATTGATCAAGTTCTGAATAGGAACCCAAAGAGGCACTGCAAGATTTGACAAACTCTCAATGACATCCTCCACTGTCATATTATGGGAAGAACATGCAATTCCACATACCCTGCCCCTACAGTGGTGTTCTACTGATTCTGGTTAAACAAAGGCTCCCCCTCATACAATAGACCACCAGGGTTATCAACAAGACAATGTCTCTTGAATAATTAGGAACTGAAAGACTGACCTGTAGTCACATTCCAGTACAGTGTGATCACATCTATCACACCGCCATGTACCATCACCATTGTTGGTCACTTTCTTGTTGCATTGCTTACCACCATTGTCAAGTGGGTAGGCAGTGTAGCAAAAATTGTCGGGCTTGATGTAGAAGACCGTAGCTCTTACAGTTATGCAGCCAGGCTTATCACACCTCTGCCTAGTCCTTCATCTTTGATTGCAGAGACAATTTTGCGGAGCTCAGTTCGCATGCCAGTACCACCTTCCCTGGAAATTGACTGGGAAACTGAATGCCGTCCCTCCCCATCAAACCAATCCTGAAGCTGATGTGTTGCCGGTATATCAAGATCTATAAGGAGCTGTGTTGAAGATATTGTTCCAACAGTCATGCCACTGAAATCACTGACCCTGCCTGCCTTCACAGCCAGTACAGGGTTCTGGCCAGAGTCATAGAGATCTTGTATCTGCTGCCCCTCTTTATGACAAAAACTGCCCCACATTGTGATTTCCACACTGTGGCCAGATCTATCCTTTATCTGCAAAGTTCTCTTGTGTGTCTCAATGCCATTCTTGCGCATAATGGTACTTGAGAGATTGATTGACACAACAATTCCAATGACATCCACCATTGCATTATTTTCCATATTTTCAACATCACCAATAGGCCTGAAGTGAATTTGCTACCGAGGGATTGATCCATCTCCCTCAAAGCAAGGCTCCACTGTTGATGATGACTCCAGAAATATTTCCCAATCATTTTTTAAATGATTAAAAATCTTTTGTGCTACCTTTAGAGAACCCTTTGTAATGAAATACACCATGCCCACATCAATTTTATCATAGAACTAATCCACAACATTGTTGAAGCAAGTAGCTCGAATCTCTCCATTATCTGCATCCAAAAGGTCAAAAGAGAAAACCTTGCCATTTTCCCTGCATTGTGGAAACGGCGGACATCACTCTTGACAGTCACTCTTGCTTTGATAGTCCACCGACCCTAGTATGGATTCAAGGCGGCAATTGGGACAATTCTGGCAGGTGCTTCATTCTTGGCAATGGGTCCTCTATTTGAATAAACAGGGGCAGGTTGGTAGGGAGGAACAACACTGGGTCTTCCATATGTGTTCTGTTGCTGAACTTGCTGACTATTAACCCCACTTACTCCACCTATAGCTGGTCTCTGGAAGTCACCAGAGTCAGTCTTTACTCCAGAAATTGCCATAGAGTAGGGATTTGATGTTCCTGTAGCCTGAGGCACAGCACTCCCTCCTCCATGTCCATCAGAGTAACTTCCATTATTGGATTGACCTATACCTCCACCCTCTGATCTATATCTTGCATTGGTGTGCGGGCCTGCCTGTTGAGGCAAGCCCTGACCTGAAACTGCAAAAGCTCCAAGGGACTTCTGCTGCTGCTGTTGCTGCTGTTGAAACTGGTCCTGCTGCTTGTTGCTCTGGGCCTACTCCCAAAAGCTTTGGATTTCCTACAATCTCCTCTTTAGATGCTACAATTGCCATGTTCAAAATGATGATGATCTTGCAAAGCAACACATAATCCTATTAACGCTCCTATGTACTTTACGCATTAGACAACCCAACATAATGGGGGAGGGTGAGACCATTCCACAACATTAATGTCAGGGGTGGCAGAGTCAACAAATTTTTAAAATATTCATATTTCATACATGCATTTTGGTAACTATAATTGCAAGTGTATGATCATCACCAGAAGATCTGCTACTCCAGACCTTAATGACCTTATCAGCTGTTTCCAAAATAAAGCAGCTGCAATGATCTTATGTCATAATCTTCATAAGAAAATTTGGGAACTGTAGCACTTTGACAGCTCCGATGGAATTCGACAAATGTATATCTGCCATCAAAAAGAATGCATTTGTGGCTTCTCAGTACCTTGTCATTATCATTTTGGAGGATCATCTCACAAGTAAATTGCAGAAGAAAGCTACAGAGGTATGTTACAAATTCTTTCTCTTTGTCTTTCTCTCTTGGCATCCCCTGTTTGTTTTTTTTCTCAATGAAGCAGCATTCTCTTCTACCGTTGTTGCAATTGTTGCCGTCTTTCACAACAGCTGCTTTACGTGCTTCCGAGCTTCGCCATTTTTTTCAGCTCTCTCTCTCTCTCTCTCTCTTCGTGTCCCCCCCTCTCTCTACTTGGCTTTCTTTTTTTTGCGAGGAAAATAATTTTTGTGAGCAAATCGACAATCGTAGTAGTACTAAGTACTACTGCTGCTTCCGTAAGCTTCTTCGTAGTCGTGTTTCTTCTGTTTTTACTTCTTCTTCTTCGTCAGGATTTTTTCGAAAAGAAGCAAAACATTTTTTCTTTTTTTTTTTCCTTTCTTCAATAGTAGCAGTGTCGTCATTGTGCAGTATCGGTTTTTTCTTTTTTGAAAATCTCTGCAATCTCCTCATATACCTTTGCGAGCTTTTCTTATTCTTCATCACAACTCTGTGTGTGTGTCTATCTCTTTGTCTCTCTCTTTGACTGTCTCTCTCTCTATGTGTCCCTCTCTCTCTGTGTCTCTCTTTTCTGGCGCTTATTTATGGCATGGAAGAAGCAAGTTCGGGTTTGAATAATGCTCACAGGTTTACGTTGGAGTTGCTTATTTCTTCCTCTTTTCTTTCTGTCTTTCTTCTCTCTTCGTCATCACTCAGTTTCTTTCTTACAGCCCACTGGCTGCTGGTTGTTTCTTCTTGGAGGCTTCAGAAAGAAAGTTGGTCACCATGATCTTCGTTGTTCTTCTGGCCTCCTGCAACTCTTTCAAGCCTCCTTGTTGCCGTGATGGTTTAGTGTTGTTTCTTTCCCCCCCTGATGAAATTCTGAATTTAAGGATGTATGTATGTAATATTATCGGTTCTTGGTTTACTTTATTGGGGTAAGACAGCTTTGGAATTCAGGCCTACAATTCAGACACTTGTAATGGTAAGGATTCTATGCATTTACAAAGAATTTTGCAGTGTAGTTAAATCCAACTCTGGAAGCAAAAAGTTGAATTCCTTGATTTTCTGGAAGCAAAGTAAGGAGTATTGCTCACAATATAGTTTCATATTTGAGAAACTCCATTTAACATTTCAGCAATATGTAAGTATACAACATGGAAATTCACAAATTGTTCATAAGCTGTACTTCCTTAATCACCACAAAAATCAGTAGACTTCACCCCTCAATATGTGATCCCTGGAGACTTTTGTCACAAAATCAATCATAGATCACTGTGTCCCAGCCATGCACACTGACAGAACACATGCTTATTGCAGTTCCAGCATCAGTATACCAACTGGAACAAGATTAGAAAGTGGAATTTACATTTGGGTCAAGCATATCATGTTTTATAGGGTCGGCCTTTGATCATAGGTGATAAACCCTAGTCCCAGACAGCAAAGAAACAGAGAAGTAACACAAAATGTAGCGCTTAATGAGAGAGCTTGTACAATGACAGACTCATCTCTAAGGGTGTCATATCTTCTCAAGGATCATACTCCAAAAATGCCAGTGCCAACAATCCTTTCAATGAAAATGCTCTCAATGAAAATTGAAAGCATTGTTGGCACCAGTGCTTGGGAATTCTTGAGGGCAATGGTATTCTAGGTTGTTGATACCCAAAATCAGCTGGTGAGAAACCTATGGTTTGATACTAACCAGAAGTAGTATGCTTATCAACTGCTGTTGGCCAGTCCCATTCATCATCATTGCTGGAGCTGCTGCCATGAATCCATGTTCCTGAGGTTGGGAAAACACCAGACAAAGAATGAGCTGTTGGTACCAAGGTAACATTATCCCCATACACTAAATTGAAGGATTGTACAGAGTCAGATGGTAAGACATGGAGAAGTACTGTGATCTTCAGAAAACATAGGCACATGCAAAATAAACTGCATAGACCTAAACATCAAATGTTTGTTGATTTGGAGGCAAGTCATATGACAGGCATTGAAGCAAGCTAACTGTCTTTGCTAACTATATCAAATTTGTCTTCCTTGTTCACTACAATACTTGACAAATTGTGAAAATTGTTAAAGAGATCATGGAAAAGACAATTCAAACTAAACTCATCAGACTTTAAAAGAGTGAATGTATTGTGGAAGCAAAAGCACCAAGTCAGAGACACAAAGTGACAATATTTATCACAAATAAACAAAAATAATGAGAGAAGTGAAAAGGAATGAAAGATATGAGAGAAAATCTTCCTTGCAGAAATGGCAGCATATTTTTCTCTCATTGTGGTGACTATTGATGCAAAGCAAGCAAGATTTGCAAAAATACATAAAGAATTTCCAAAAAAAATCCTTTGTATTTTGAGTGTGTTGATTCTTACGAATGTAAGCTCCTTTAGTGTGCAGCATTCAGAGAGCACAATTAGGTTAATGCATCCAAGTCGACCAATCTGGTTTGAGTTTTTGTAGTGAAGAAGAAGACTTGGAGGATGAGCCACAACCCCGCGACGACGCCAGCGTTTGAATCTACCAACCCATATAAGAACCCAACTTGCTGGAGGCTGTCCACTCACATGTATACCACTGCTACTGGAGCGTTTATGCCATCTGCGAAGATCATAGATGCGCATGTTGATCATCACCCCCACACGTGATACAAAGCCATCATCATCAAGCAAGCAAACAAACAATTCCTTCCGCCGTTTGCAAAAAGCAAAAAGCATAGAGATGAGATGAATTATTTGCTCTCCAAATTCAGATTCTACAGCATCCCACTGAAAACTTGTATTGTAGAACAATAATCCAAATTAACACCCAATAGACCATAAATCAGAAGCTGCAATGACCCAGGGCGAAATTCAATGAGACAGCAAGAAAAAAACATGAAACAAGAGATCACGCAACCTAACATGCAGCAATTCCAGCAAGAACTCAGTGGGCAAAATTCAATGAGACAGCAAGAAAAAAAACCTGAAACAGGAGATCACGCAACCTAACCAGCAGCACATCCAGCAAGAACTTAGTGGGCGAAATTCAATGAGACAACAAGAAAAAAAACCTGAAACAGGATATCACACAACCTAACCGTTCTCTTGTCGCCCCTGCTTCACTGGCCTCTCCCTCCCCCACCCCCCAAAACCTCCGTCACAGACAGATGAACGTAGTGAATTTATATATTAAGATTGGCCCAAGTGGTTTTATGGTTAATGTTTATCATACAAAAGTATTAAGGTAAACCATTTGTGGTGGCTGGTGGTTTTATGTGAAATGGGGCATGTTAAATATGTGCAATATAGCATAGGGTGATAAGAAGGCTCACAAATTGAGATTGGAAAAAAAATTTAATTCAAAATTAAAATGGACAGACAATTAAAAAGTTGAATTTGTGGATGTGTATAAAAATGTATGAAAATGCTCCAAGTATCACATTACAAAATGCTGTTGAGTCAATAAAAAACATCCACCATATAAAGATTCAAGACTTTAATTTCAAATTGAAATATAAGTTATGTGATTGTGATTGTATCAAAAGAATGGTGCAAAAGTTCATGACAATATCATTCATAACATTCTTGACTCAAGATTTTAAATTAGGGAAGAGATTAAAATCAAAGGAAAGGTGTAGTGACCAATTTTTAAAAGAAAAGATCAAGTTCATGACAATATTACTTATGAAGCAATTGATTCAAGAGTTTAAATTCAAGATGAAATTCTAAACATGTGATAATGGGTGTATGCAAAGAAGGGCATGGAGACCAAACTTTGAAGAAAAAACAAAAATCTCACTATAAGCGAATAATGTAAAAAACCTTAGGAACTCAACAATAGACCTATTGCCACATAGTTGTTGTTAGTTTTGGTATAAAAACAAGCATGTACTAAAAGCTTGTTTTTATTTATATTTATATTACACATTGGAAAACATCAAAAGACAAAAAGAAAAATGCAAGGCACAACGGTTTTATATTGAAGAGGAATTTGAATGTTTATGTATAAGACCCTTAAGTGATGGAGAACTAAGTTTTTTTTTTTTTTTAGCAAGGAGAAGAAGAAGTTGAAGAGGAAAAAAACATTTTTATTTGGCAACAAGAAGATCTTATGTGGCAGCAAAAGATTAATTAATTTTAATTCTAAAAATCTTGTTCTTTTACAACAAAAAAACACCATTAATGGATTCAAATAAAAGAAAGAAGAGGAAAGAAAGGGTAACTTTTCCTTTTTTTGTTCAATGGTGATAGCAACTTCCAAAACAAAGAAGAAGAAAAATTAAAAAACAAGCATAATGAAAAGAAAAAAAAAAAGAAAAAAGTTTGGAAAGCATTGGAAAACTAGAAGAGTTGTGGAGCTTCAAGAGGGGAAAAAAAAAAAGATAGGAAGGAGGCAACGAAAAGTGTGTGGCTAGGCCAAAAAAAAAAAGGCATCAAAAGAAAAACAAATTGTTGCTTTGTATGTTTTTTCTGAACCAGGAATAAACTCAACCACCCTAGAAATAGTCAGAGTTGGGTTTCATCCAAAAACAGAAAAATTCCAATTGGTGTAGTCATGGGAGTATGGTCATTCAAGCATAGAAAAAAGGCTTACAACCAAGGGCTTCACCTAGCATAAAGGGCGTGTGGTGTGAGTGTGAGGTTTTACATAGTAGGTATGGAGTACACAGCTAAGTCTCTTAGTCTCTCAGCTATTACCCACACATTGGTTCTAATCTACCGTAGTGGCATTCCCATTCGCGACCTGCCTTGCGAATAATTATTTTCAAAAGTTTTTCTTTTTCGCACTAACCAGTTCACAATTATTTTCACTTTCGCCAGGCCATTTTTGCAATTTCTCCACCTTTTCGTTTTGGTAAATTCGTTCAATTTGAGCTGTTGGATACAACACCCATGACCCCGACGATGACGGTTTAATGATCGTGGCAGGTCGGCCCGGTAGGGCCCGCCGGGCCGGGCCAGACAAAGATATTGTAGCGAAATCTGGTGCACAGACATTGCCAGCATGTCTCATTGAACGGTCAAGATACTGGTACTATACACAAGCTCTTGATTTAGGCGGGAAAGGTGCAAAATTGCAGGCCCTAGAGATTGAGCCACAGTAAGCTGCGTGCACTATGACTCAGACAAATAAGGAAAAGTGGCTTCCCTTTCAAAAATCAAGAATGGCACTAGAGCTGTAGGGAAACGGCAAAACAGATGAGGCATCAGTAAGGGAATGGTGCCCAAGGTGGCCACTATCACTAAGTTTTTTTCTGTCATCTCTAAAGAAGAGCAGCTTGCCTAATGGCAGAGAAGCCAGACTCAGTTGGGAAAGCGGTTGAAGGAGCAGGTAGCCCATAGAAAAGAAGCAGAGAAGGCCCGTCTGGCTGCCGAGCGTCCCGTTGGTAGACCAAAGAAAAGCACTGCAGTGCCCTCGGCCATATTGATTCCAGTTCAGGCTTCCGGACAGCAACCTGCAGCACAGAATGGGGGGGAGCAAAGGGATGCGGCAGCAGCTGAGGAGACGAGGGTGGATGCAAGCGAAAAACCACCCCCTGCAAAGAAGAAGAGGGGAAGTTAGACAAACTGGTTTGTCCCCGATCTATGGCCTTTCATTGAACAAGCTGTGAAGCAACACCTTAAGAGCTTGTATGAAGCTCTGTTCTCCCTTCAACACATCAGAAAGCCTGGTCGGGTTGGTAGCGCTTTTGACAACCTGACCATCAGCACTTTGAAGGGGTGGTTTGAGAAAGATGTGACGGGGCGCTTTGTTTTACGGAGGAAGTATGAGGAGGCTATCAAGCTACAGTCTGCACGGTCAGCTGCTCAAGACAAAGGGCCTTGGGGGATCCTCAAAGATCATCCAGTGGCTTTTCAGATGATCGTAGACACTCTGAAAGGCATGTGAGATTCGGGGCAGCCTTTGGACAGCACCATTGCTCAGACAGTCATTCAATGGATTATCTCAGTTGTTGCCCCTGAGCTCTTTGAGAGGCGCACAAAGAGTGGATTCTTCAACGTGTCGAGAAGGTTTGCAAGGAAGTTTGTGCACAGGCACATGGGTTGGACTTGGAGAAGGAGTACCACAGCATCGAATAAGCTCCCCGCTGATTGGGAATCCCAGGGTCATGATATGGCCTATAGGATAGTTGCACTTGTGAAGACATATGATATCCCCAAAGAGCTAGTCATCAATTCTAATCAGACTGCTCTCCACATTCGGCCAAGCACAGATCAGACCTATGATGTTAAGGGGGTCAAAGATGGCAAGAGTCTGGGAAAGGATGATAAGCGTCAGATTACTTGCACGGTTAGCTCAGCAACAAGTGGGGATCTGCTCCCTCTTCAGCTGATCTTCCAGGGCAAAACCACTGTTGTTGTCCCTAAAGACCCCAGGGCAGTGGCAGCTAGGGCGAAGGGCTGGCATCTGACCATGTCGTCCAACCATTGGTCTAACCAACAAACCATGAGGGAGTTCATTGACCAAGTCATTGTGCCGTGGCATGCAAAGCAGCGTTAGGAGTTGGGGCGTGCTTCGTCCTCTCAACATTACATCTAGAACATTGATTGTTGGAAGGTGCATATCTCAGAGGAGTTTAGAGGGTGGCTAAAGGAGAATCATCCGCTTCTGCACCTCATCTTTGTTCCTGCCAACTGCACTAGCAAGTTGTAGGTCGCCAATGTAGTTATGCAGCGCCCTTTCAAACACCGCTTCCGCACTTAGTTCAATCTGTGGCAAAGCCAGCAAGTAGCATGTCAAGTGCTTAACGGGGTGCAACCGGATAATATCCAGCTCCAGCTTGGGATCAAGGAGCTTAGATGCCACTTGGTAGGCTGGTTGATGGGTTCCTGGGAGGAGTTGGCAGGGCTCAAGCAGATGATCAGGAAGGGGTGGACGAAGTGCGGGATGGGGAAGATTCACGAAGCGAAGTTCCAAGCAAAGGCCTTATCAGAATGTTTGACAAGGGGTCTGCTGGTACTGGAAGCAGCGGAGGAAGATACGACGGGGCCTGAGGGGGACATCGAGGTGCTCGCGCACATGGAGCAGGCTTCATTGGCCGGTGTGATGGAGGCCTGCCTGGATGATCAGTTTGATGTTCCAAATGATGTAGACCTAGATGGTTCTAACTCTGAGGAGGATGGATCAGATGGAGAAGATTAGAATTCAGTTGTTAGATCAGCATCACCAGTATTGGTTAAAGCCTCGTTTCGAGACTCTTAGGGCAGCTACCTATTCTGCCATTTTTGGTATTTTTCGCTGACAGGGTTGCAGAGTTATTGGATTAATTCGCAACTTTGCACCGGCTGTTAAAAAAATAGTTTTTTTTTTCGCAGCGGCCAGAAATAATTATTTTTAGTGCGAATGGGAATGGCCAGTACGGTAATATTTTAATTCACTTAGTATGTCCGTCTATCTGTGACACGACATTCTGTTGCAAAAGCATTTTCTATGTTTCTGCTGCAAAAACCAGCCATAGGGAAAAGCATTGTCGTCTGGAACACTTGATTGGCACCCTCGAGAAACTTGTTTTCATTTTCTAATCAACTGCTGCATTTCTTTTTGGACACAATTTGTTTGCATGTCTTGAGTGAGAGAGAGCGAGCTTGCGCAAGATCTTTTTCATCGTGGACTACATTCTTCCCGGTTACAAAGAATGATTGCTGCTTGACAAGCCATGCACAAGGTTATATGATCCACTACCAATTACATTCTCAATTGCTACTAGAATTTCTAAAGAAACGAAGAGGAAATTCCTCTTACTTTGGCAAAGGTGTGGTGGCAGAGTTCGATTCTTGCGAGATGGTAGAAGAAGCATCGTCAGTGATATCGTCCAGGGACTTCATGTTGATACAAGGCTGGTGGCAACAGCTTTGGTACGCTTGTGACTGCTGCTTCATCATCCTTGCTTATGAAGCTCTCAAGGCATTGATCTTTGTAACTGATTTTTCCAGCACATGCTCTGCCAGGATTTGCAACCCTCAAAGCCTCCACTTCAAGCAGTGATTTCTTGTGTAGGAAAGTTTGAACAAACCAGAAATTCAAATTTGGAAAAATGGGAACTAATAACACATGACTACAAGAAGTACGGAGAGTAATTGTTTTGCAAAGCGCTTTCATCTCTTCCACCCTTAGACAAGATGAAACTACCAAGCAAGGCAAAGGAAATCAAACGCACAGAAACAGAAAAATTTGGCAGCGCCCTGCTCGATTTGCTTAACAGGACCTCACGTCCCAGCATGCTTTCAGTTAAAGTTATCAGAGAGCCTTTCTATCATTCCTGCCCCCCAGGCTCTCTAGCTGCAGGCTGCATTTTGTTAACGTAGCCAATAAAGGCAGAGATCAATCAAGTCGATGAATGACTGATCATGCCTACTTATTGGGGTTTATCTTATTTTGTTTACACTGTGTTAATTAGGGATGTTTTCGATTGATGATGCAGGTGATGGACATCCGACAGATAGGAAATGCACAGAGTACACATGAGCGTTATTTGGATTATGTGTTGCTTTGCAGAATCATCATCATTACATGGAGATTGTAGCATCTAAAGAGGAGATTGTAGGAAATCCAAAGCTTTTGGGAGCAGGCCCAGAGCAACAAGCAGCAGGACTAGTTTCAAACCCCCAACAGCAGCAGCAGCAGAAGTCCCTTGGAGCCTCTGCAGTTTCAGGTCAGGGCTTGCCTCAACAGGCAGCCCTGCACACCAATGCAAGATATATTTCAGAGGGTGGAGGTATAGGTCAATCCAGTAATGGAAGTTACTCTGATGGACATGGAGGAGGGAGTGTTGTGCCTCAAGCTACAAGAACATCAAATCCCTACTCTGTGGCAATAGGCCTCACTTAAAATAGGTAAATGTACCCAACATGGGGGCTCGATTTTCCCAAAATCCATTTAATCAGGTGGAGGTACCAACATGGTTGCCAGGGTTTGCCCTTGAGGGGGGACCTTTGCTACGAAAACAAAGCTTTGTGATTGGATTGGTAGTGTGAAGACGAACCAAAAAACAACCAAGCAGACAATAGAGCTTAACAGAGCGTTCAGGGTGGCTGGAGTGGCGTAGCCACGGGTTACCCACTAGTTTCAATCTAAAATTGTATACAAAATCCTACATAGGATCCATCTGGGCAGAGCCAGCACAGCTTCGCTATGAAGAAAGAATAGACAATATCAAAGTCGAATGACAAAGGGTTTGAAAAACCAATCATCCCTGCATGGGGTCCATAAGGTGTGCAGGATGTCTTTGGTTTACATACATGGACCAATCATAAACTTTGCATCCATACACAGAATGGATATTGATCACTTCTTCTCCATACAATGAGATACAAGCTGCTTAATATGTGACAACTCTTGGGCTTCAATGTTCAAGGAAGAGACATGTACCCCTAAAGCCGGTTATGCTTTTGCAGAACATGCACTGGTGTCAGTGATGTACTTTTATGCAGGTGAACTAGCCACCCAACATGAGTTTCTTAATGCAAGGATTTACATATGAAGAAACTACGCCTCAAAAATCTTGGTTTATCACTATAACTCGACACCACAACCACAAAACAGAAAACATCCACTGCACAAAACTCAGGGACAACAAAAACCTGGAATTGAAATTTTTGGATGCAACTTTATGCATCACACATTCCTCAAACTAAATCCTGCAATAATCCAAAACACTTGTATGTACAGAATCTATGCAGACAGAAAATGTGTTTGAAACAATCAGCTTTCCACTTTTACAGTTACCCTTTCTCTACTGTTTTCAGCAGAATCTTTTGCCCCATTCAAGAGGGCCACTAGCTCAGCTTTATCAATTCCTTTTGAAAGTTGAAGAATTGAGGTGTCATTACCATTTGTATGCTTCTTTGAATTCAAGTAGGACCTGTAATAGAGAGACCCAAACACCAATACCTGCACAAGGTTGAAATAGGCATCACTGTTCAGTGCAAGTTTCATGACCAATTTTATGAATTATGTTGAGCTACAAAAACTGAAGTTTTTGTTTAAGCTTGAAGTTCAGCTACTGCAAATAACAAAACATAGAAGTAACTTTTGTCTCTGTAGAGAGAGGTGAATGAGGGACACACAGTTGCCGCCCATTGCTGCAGTCTCAAGGGGTGCACAAACCAGATACACGACAGCAGTATGCTGATAAGCTGTGTCAAAACCAAAAACAACAGAGACCATCACTCTGTCAATCAGTCAGAGCTTGCATGGCAGACTAAATTAACTACTGATTTCCTTTTTTGCACTTTCCCTACTGCGATTTATCCAAGCTCCTATTTCCCTTAACAGTGTACCGAGAGTGCAGAAGCTTAATACCATAGAATGTCAAACAACTTTCAACAGAAGGTACACTGTTATAGCACTGAAGATGAATGGCCTGACAGTTATTTATGGGTTCAATAGCCATAGGCACCAAAATTGCTAAAGATAACAGTGACCCACACAGCATGAGCACACAGTGCCACAGCACGTTCTCATGATACTGGCAAATGTGGCCCTACCATCTGGCACAGTGTGTTTGCACTAGGCAGACCTACTATAGGCTGCTCAATTATAGGGTGCTGTTAGTGACCAGATATATAATTGGTTGCACCTTTATTAGCTCAGGAATGTCAATGTGCAATTCTAAGTCTATTCTGTATATATCAGTTTGCAAGGTCAAGCACAAGAAGTCATCAAGAACACACCAGGGGGTAAGGGCAATTTCACACCTGTCTTGTGGTCATGATTGTGGCAAAAATGAGGGCCCCAAATGTGCGAATGGTGTAGGAGATGAAAAACTGGCTAGTTGTTGCTGCCTGTCCATGTAGCAAACAATTATATTGCAAGTTCTGAATGTACTAAGTGCAGAGGGAAACAGATAACTACTGCACTTGAAGTTTTTGGAGGTAAACCACACATTGTTGGAAATGCTCTTGGTATAAGGATTGAAGAGTACCAAAGACAGAAGCATAATGTCAAACAGACAATCAGGATGACGCAGGACAAAATACAAAGCCAACATCCCTTGCCCTTGGATAAGTAGGCCTGCAGTTGCACCATCTTGTCAAGAATCTAGCAAAACTAGGGAAGCAAAAGAAGACATATGTACAAGTGATCCTGCTGTCCTGAGTACAGTGGTACCAACCCAAAGATTCATGACCCTGAGAATGCAAAGGAAACCAGGTGAAGGAAGAGATATCTGTACCCGTTAAACTGAGACCACATGAGCAGAGTGTGACATAAAAAATTTGGTTGTAAATAGCCATATTGTATCCTTTAAACAACTTGTCTTGGAATGTGCTAGTGAACCCATCAAACCTGCCATGACCTCAAGCAAGTGTCAGAATCACAATGTACTTCCAAAGATCTTTCTTTTGCCATCATCAAGGAATGCAGAAAGCATGGCTACATGAGGAGACACAAGTTCCCACAGAGCAGCAATTTTACATCAACAAGGTACATGATTTAAGGCCTCTGGCGCATGACAGGAGATGTACCCAAGGTAACCAATCATGAGGACAACACCCCATGTAGTGCTCTGTACAATATTGTTGTAGGGGACCACCCCTGGTGTCACCTGTTCCCAAAGACCAGAAAATATATCAACCAGAACAAAAATTCAGGAGAAAATAAAGGATGCTTACAGATGAGCCATTTAGCCTAAACAACGAACTCACCAATCAACATACCTATGTGATTGCAGAGGAAACTCCAAAATGACACTTTGTAGGCAACTGTTGTGCCAGTACAGCACAACCAGAACTAACATCTTAAGACTAAAGTGCAGTTGATGGTCATCCATCAATGCAAAAACCACATTTAAACCCACCTCAGAAATTACAATTAATTTTCTCTACCTCATTGCAGGACAAAAGAAAAAAAATTGACACTAAATTCCACAGAGCAAGCCTGACTGAGAGCCTCTTCCCTTGGTCCTGTTGATGGTATTGCCTTGTTTCAAAGGTGGGTTCTATGGATCTTTGTGGTAATGTTCTCTTGCAAGGTCACCCATTCCCAGAATATTTTCAGCTAGGGTGTTTCACTTCAGAGGTCAGATCAGATAAGGTGTGATCACCCTAGCTAGGCCACAGCTGCCTCCTTTAACAGTAAACTACAAAATAGTTAAAACATGATAAGGCTCAAGTGCATAAGGAACAGCAGAGAGGATGAAGTACATGTTCATACTCCTGTTAAGAAGAAGATTGTGCAGCCTGCTGTCACAACGAGGGCCACCAAATAGTCATGGAATCCATACTTCTTTCGCAATATCACCGTGCCCCACAACTGTCAGACAAAGAACTCTTGATGAGTAAAAACCCCACTGCAGGGGGTAGCTGTATTAATATATAGACTGGATTGACTCTTACAAACACAACAGACAAAAGGGGTTCACCTCACCATGACTGGTATCATTTTTGCACACTTTGCAAGTGTCTGCACAGGAAAGCTTACAAACTTCAATGCCTGCATGACAAAAGATCAACCATAAGGGTCAAATGAACGCATAAGATAAGATCTGGCAAGAACATTTGGAATTCTTAACTACATAAAGAAAGTAGAGCATGAGTGCCAAAAATCACCATCCACCCCCAGTTTTCATTTCCTATTCTTGTGGCCTCATGGTCAAAGAAACCAGCTGATTTGAAGCAGCTGAAAGTCCTCAGCAGAAAAGGGAGGATGATAGAAATAGAACAGGCAAGAACTCATATGGAGAAGAATTAGAAGGTACTACTAGGCAAGTCAGGTGGAGCTTGCCTCATATTGGCAAGATGTAGCCAATACATTTGATAAAGATACACCTGCATATTTGTACAAGGGTGCAACTGGACGCATGTCTTCCTGCCGCACCTATGAGCCACCCCCACACTGAATCATTCTCTGAGCTCCCTCAACATCATCCCAAAGTCTTTCTTTCCTTCTTCTTGCTTTTAGTCACAAGTGAAAACAAAAAGAAAAATGAAGAGCAACAAGAAACTCATATTGAAGCTGCTGTGCTAGCTTCCAGGACCAGAAGCATTGAGCAACTGATCTGATAGAAGTGAGGCTACAGTAAATTAGATACTGAGACAAGAAATGGGAAAGCGGTGGCAGAGTGGGAAGCAGATGCAGAGAGCTGAAGCTAAGAATGGTGTTTTCATTAATGTTCATTATTACCGCACCAAATTCAATCAATAGCAAACACTATGTATTACATGATCTGTTGAAACATACCAGGATGATCAACATACAGACACTGCAGGTCAAGAGTCTGTTGCAGAAGACAATGAAAAGTGAGTACTTGAAAAACTCCTTCTCCTCACCATAAGGTGATCTCATGATCTTTTCCTGGCCAATTGCACACAGAGGTCAGTCATTGAGAATTCTAATCCACAAACTTTAAGCTGAACAAATTCAATCCTGCTGCTTTCTGATCATTGACAGATCCAATTTCCAAAAAGTTTGTTCTTCTTTGCACATTGGAAAGTGATCCAAGATCATCAACACCAATTTGCTGTTGCATTGGTTTCTACCATTAAACAGGGAACAAAATCTGTCATGTATCAGATGCAAAATCTGGATTTCCCATTTTTGTTCTTTTTCACTGCCATTGTCCAAGTTTTTGCCAAGCTCCACAGCAGGGTTAACCCAAAATCTGATAACCGCTCATGTATTCTAGGAAAGCATGTTTACAGATCCCAGTATTGTCTAAACTTTCACTATGCTCCACAACAGGGCTAAGCCAAACCTGATAATTGCTCATGTATTCTAGAAAGAAGTATGTTTATAGTTCACAGTAGATCTGGGGAATGGAAAAAAAGATTAGCTAGCATCTCACTCACAGCAGATATGCTAAACCATACACAGATGAAAACCTAATGTCAAAAGGAATCCAATGTGCATATCTGTAGAAACAAAGAAGAAGAAGGAAACTCATCACACGACTAACCTAAAGTGTATCTTCATCCGAAAGACTAAATTTGCCTCACTTGTGGGTAAAATAAGGACACAATTACTAAACAAACACAAAGCGAGCTTGCCTTAAATCCTCTTCACCTTCCAGAACTTTGAAACCTCTAGTTGGCTTCCAAAAATTATTCGACTGCTTGATCGATTCTGGATCAATCACTGTGACAGAAGCAGCTAGCATGCCTCGCTAATACTGACTTGAAACTAGAACCATTTGCAAATCTAAGATCACGACAGAGCCAAAGCCACTCAACTATTTGCCTTGATGCTGCTAATTCTGCAGCGAGATAGAGACAGAGACAGAGAGAATAGAAAACCCTAAACACTGCGAGAGAAGCAGCTAACATGCTTCGCTAATACCGACACTAGAACCACTTTGCAAATCTGAGATCACTGTAGAGCCAAAGCCACTCGACTATTTCCTTGATCCTGCTGCTAATCCTACAGCGAGAAAGAAAGAGAGACACCGAGAGGGGATAGAAAACCCTAAATAGGCAGAAAAGAGCACTCTCTGTTTACCTGCATGACACCGTAGACGAGGAGCGTCGACATGACACCCGTGATGCACCATACTAGCTTGGCGTTGCTGCTGTGGCGCAGCCGCTCGTGCAGCAGCTGAATCGCCCCCATCGCCGCTGATGCTCGCGCGCTTTGTTGCCCTCTCTCTCTCTCTCTCTCCCTCGCCTCGTCGTCGCGCTTCTCGTCCGCAGCAAGGGCGCTGTTGCGAACCGGTCGTGGGTTCGAATCGCACCAGGCAATAGTTTTTTAAATGAAAATAAAGGAACCTGCATCATTGTGGCATTTTAGTCATAAGAAGATAAAATGTTGAATTTTTTTGATAATGTATTATGAATTCTTTGTTTGCAATAATTTTTTCAATTTTTGTTTCACTCTAACAAAGAATGTGAGCTGTTAGTAGATTTTGTAAGTTAAAATGTTTTTTTAAATGCAACTTTAAGGGTTTAAAGATAGTATGATAATGAATTTTTATTGGTAAATTATGAGAAAATAATTGATAATATGCAGAGAAAATAATTGATAATATGCATTAAGCTTTTGTTTTGAAACGATACATTTCTTCTTCAACAATAGGATTGTTATGATTTTCTTATTTGATAATGGAGAAAGAAAACATAAATGTATTGAAACAATAAAATTATGTAATATTTCTTTTACATTTGTATAAAATAGATGTGGCAAATTGTTATTTAGTGGAAGTTTTTATAAACAATGTTTTTCATGAAGTTTATATTTTCAATGTCATGTTTGAAATTTGTTTAAAACATTAATGAAATTATGATTGTTTTGTCACATAACTTGTTGTAATTCATAACATTTGACATGTGTACATAAAAAATTATTAAGTTTGAAATCCATGAGCCTTGAGAAGGAGAAGTTTGATTAAAAAAATGTGTAATCATAATTACATAAGACCACCCATTAATTGTTTATGGATTTGTTTTGTGACACATAACTTACAATCGATGAAAGCTAAAATTCTAATTTTTACTACAAATATTTCTCCTCTAATTATTAAACAAAGTTCATCGTGCATTTTTATTAATCTATTACTTTTTTCAACAATGAATGTTTTTAGTTCATTGAGATTTTTATTTGGTGAATTACAATTGTAAAATGAATTATTGTTCCATAATTGATGTTGAAAGTTACTCTTCATGGGTATGTTAACTTCATGATCTTAGGTTTAAAAGAATTGGAATTTATTGTCTTTTATGTAATATAATAATATAATAACATCTATAGAGATGATTGGGAATATATTACAAAACAATGAACTAAAAATGAAGTATGATCAACAAGGTATGGTTCAACATGGAAAATAGTTTTGAACAAAAAAGTTCACAGTGTGGATCATTTACCAAAACCTATATTGAATCGATGCAACTATTATTTTCACAAAGATGTGCCATTATTGATTGTCCTTTCATTAAGAAATTTATGAGGCAAAGCCTTATGGACCATGTTACCACATAAATGTAAAACAAATTGAACATGGAAAACTTGTAACCCAAAAAAGTAGTTAAGTTAAAATGTTGAATTTAATAACACATGTGGAGATGATGGCTTGTGCATGAGCATAAAACATGAGCTTGGAGCTTTGACCTTGTAGTTTAAAACTTAATGTGATTTTAATACACCTACATGGATGAATGCATCAATAAATGAATGTCCTTTTTCTATGGGTGAATTTCATTTATGATTTGGATTAAATAAACAAGTAAATGGATGAAATTCCATGATTGGAAAATAAATTAAACTAAAATTATTTATATCCATCTTCATTTGTTGTCCAAGTATTAATATTTCAAGCTTGAATGTCATTTAATAATGATGGATGATTTAACTATAAGGGGAAAATATGATGATGGACCAAATTCATTTTTTAGAAATTGTTTTTTTTTTTTTTGGTCAGCAATGTTTAGCAATTAAAAAAATATTGTCATGAGATGAATATTAAATGCCTCCCCCCCCATTGTTGTGAACAACATCATATATGTATTTTGTGAAAAGTAATGGTGCCTTGAAAATAAATAAATTTTAAAATCAACCCCATTGTCGTTTATGATAGTAAGTTGTTTGAAGAAAGCTAATTGAGGTGCCTAAACTTGAATTTTAGTTTATTTCAAAAACTCATTATCATCAATGACAATAGGTAGTTTAAAGATATTTAAGCATTCAAATTTTATTATTGTCAACAACACTAACAATTAGATTTAATGAAAGTCATGGCACTCTCAAAGAATAATGAAAAACAAATCCTCATTGTTGTACATGACATTTATAAATAGGTTTGAAGGAAATTGTGGCACCTTTGCAAAGGAAAAAAACCAATGTCATCAACAACACTTGGGTCAATTTGCTTTGAATAAATAAATAAACAATGTTAAAAATAATAATTTAATGACCATGGGGTGGATGTGAGCATGATAATAGTAATATAATTAAAACATATTGAAAACAATAGTAGTTTAAACCATATCCATCAAATACATTTATAATGAATTTTATATTATATTATTCAACAAATGTTATATCATGTATAATTGAATCATGTTTTATGAAGCTCCAATCAATTAAAATTAGGGGACAAAAAAAGTTTTGTTGATAAGAATTTAATCATTCATCCATAATGAATATGAATGCTTAATTCATCCCCATGTTTTCTTATAAATTTATTTATATAACATTCATTTTGTGATCAAGTTTTTGGGTTTTATTTGCATGTGTATAGGTGAAAAACATTTTACCATCCCAAGTTCCAACTTTAAGCTCTAGGTTCATGTTTTAGGCTCATACAACAACTTGCCTCCACATGTGAAAACATCAAAACCATATTTAAGGAAATATTGTTTGTTCCTCATAACAAATTGATACCTATAGACAAGATCTTCAAGGTATTAGTAAACAAATGATATAAACAAATTATACCTTGAACCTTGGACAATTGCTTTAAATAACTCTTGATTTCAATAAGTACTTATGGCAAAAATTGAAATTGGAAAAACCATTGTGATGCCCTAAAAACATCCAAGAAAAAATAATAATTCCGTATATATCAAATATAAGCACATCCACAATTATTATAAGTACATGGCACGCATTCAAATACATATCAGAAATAATACCATAAACGATGTATCATTGGATGGATAAATGTTAACATTTTCATAGAACGGTTGAGAACTATGTTAAGTTTACTTAAACCAAAACCTACATCATACAACCTAAGAATGGTAGATCAAACCACCACCAAACTACTAGGTTTATGGATGTACATGTACATAGTATTCCATATCTAGCTATGTTTATTATATTAAAGAATAATGTGGTAGATTCCAATTACTTTATGTTCTTGGGTAGACCATGATTAAAGGATCCAAGGTAACATATGATTTGGGGCTATAATATGGTCACTATATATGGTAAAAGGATAATTATAACTATGATTGTAACCAAACATCTAGGTAGTAATGTGAAGAAATTTAAAATATTGTTGTGCTATGATTTTTTAAATGACATGACAAATGAAAAAAAGATGTTATATGTTTACTTTTGAGTTTGAATTGTTTTCCACATGTATTATTAATTTACTTATAGGAATAATTTCCTGATATAAAGTTAGTATAGATGTGGAAGAATTTATTTTATGAAAACAAATTGAAATACAACACCAATGACTATAAAGAACCACAAAATGGTTACATAAACATGAGTTCAACTTAATGTCATCTAAATAAATAATTCAAGTTTGGTGATTTATTTGAGTCATTTCCCATATCAAACAAAACCCACCCAGGGAAGTTCATTAGGAAGTGGTTTGGACCTTAATAATACAATATTATTATTTATTATGTCTAAGTTTGATTATAACCATGTGTTGGTGAATGTAAACAAATTAAAACCATATAAGTACACGGATAAGCAAGTACATAATCAAAATATTTCCAAATTTTTTTTCTTAGAAAATTAAAATGATATTAATGATAGTGGTAGCCAAATTATAAAAGGATGATGAAGATGATTATTTAAAGGATGAGTTACAACAAGTTTGTATGTTGTTTTTGTTCACAAGTATAATAAGTGGGGGATGTACATCATATTCACATTGTTCCAACATCAATTCACATCATGAATTAAATTTTAAAAATTGGTTTATGTTTAAGTATGACATTAACCTTAAATGAGAAAAACAACAATAATTTTAGTAGGCGGTTTTGTGCAAAACGTAATGGCAACCATTGCCATGAACAATTTATTTATCATTGTCATTTTCTTTCATGTGGTATTGTAAATGCCATAATTAATGAAGAGAGTTTTGTTGATAAATTATGGTGCCAAGTAAGATAATGGGAAACGATGATAAAACATGTGTAATAAAAGCATGAAGGAAAACAAATCACCACAAAACTCACCAATTATAGATATGATGCTATGGAATTGGAAAGGATAATTATGTGGGTCAATATGGGACTACAAAAAAAGGCTTGAGCCAACAACACAGGGTTAATTGATTTGTGAAAGAAATTGCATCATGCCTTGTTGATGGAATTTTTAACACTTTGAAAGAATAAGGCAGATAGTAAATATTTGTTCAAATAGGATATAAGGTGATAGAAGTGGATAAACACCTTATAGAGGAAATGTCAAAAATTCTACCAATGATGGAAGGAGTAAAAGTAGGTGGATAAGGCAACAATAGAGAACATATTTTTAGAAGTATATCAATCAATGTTTACATTAATGTAAGGTAGTGGAGTGTAAGTTTATTGAAGTCTCTTTATGATGCGAGGTTTTTTGCATTTATTGAAATATTTTACTTCAATAATAAAAATGTAATTTATATGATAAAAGTATATATAAAGGAATAAGTGGACTAGGCTAAGATTATGTTGAAAATTTTGATAAAAGAATTTGACAAATGAAGTAAAATTCAAACCATAATGATTAAAGGAAAGGGTAGATTGGATTCAAAAAAAGATTTGTGGAAATTTTCACTTGTCAAAAAAATATTGATGCAAAATTAGTTTCTTGATAAACATCCAAAAGAACCATAGGTGACAACAATGTCCAACCCATTGAAACAATATGTAGAGAAAATACCACATACTACTATAAACTTAAAGGACAAGTTACAAAGGCCATTGAACTACCTTTGAAATCATCTAATCAATCTCCTAAAGCAAATTCACGAGTGGAAAAGAAGAGGTACAAAAGTTGCACATGAGACAACAACTCAATTTTATGAGGATAATTATAAGGTTTTCAAAAGGAATAAGACAATGAAAAGAATAATCGATAATCCAACCTAGACTACAACAACGTATAACACCCCAAGTCAAACTTAATCATTATGATCAAGTGAAAAGGTCAAAATCACCATGGGTTTAGAGTTCAAACTATAGCAACAAGTGGAAGATACCAAACAATATATGATAATTTATTTGCAGGATATAATTCATGAGGGACATCAATTGAAGCAATAATTAGCAACATAGAAGGTGTAAAAGGAGTTGATAATAAAATAATAACAAACAAAACACAAATGGAGTTTTTTAATGTGAATCAATGGACAAGTAAATATGGATAAATAGTTCAACACATTGGAGAAGATCAAAATGGAAAAAGATATGTTATTGTAAATCTTATTCAAATGACAACAAATATTGGGATCTAAAGAAAATAAGAGATGAAGATGCAACCTAATGTTAAATGTTCTTGGGGAATAATAGCAAATTTGACCATACAATGGTTGATAAGAAAATAGATTCAAAAGTTGAAGTTGGCATTGTAACATATTGTTTCAACATAAAAATGTACTAGAGTTGAAATTAAAATAGAGGGAAACCACTTATGAACTTGTTATGACAACATTGTAAAACTATACAACTTGGATGCATAATGTCATGTATGAGATGAAGACATTGGAGCTATATTCATTTTGGTATAGGTTACAAAAATATGATGAATTGAAAATGCAATATATTATTTTCAAGATGAAGAATCTTTAAGGTGATGGAGACATTACGCTCCACAAATGTGGATACATGGTGGAACTTAATGCATGATATGCTGGTTATAGATATAAAAGATATATTTGTATAACATCATGTTGATGAAGAGCTTTACAAGAAGAAATTAAAGGCTTACAATAAAACATATCTTGAATTTGCAACAAGACCTATTGGAAAAGCTTTGGGGTTGGTAATGATAAAAGCCACAAAACTTATGAAAATGAAGGGTGTATCATATTGGAGGTTATTGAAAAAGAAGAAATGGTGGCATAATAATAATAAAATTCATCAAAACCATAAACTTTATTAAAAGTGTAGTTACAACAACCACCATATTTGTTAATTTCACAATAAGAATATGTTGAATACATGACAACATTTGAAACTATTAATTTTTATAGAATATTAGATAACAATTACAACAAGAATTGTTGTACATGAGTAAGAGGATAATGGACACATTAAACTTGAGTCAGTAACCCAACATCAACAATTTGTGGCAACATGAAGCACAAGGTCTATTGCAAACATTTGTAGATTTGCTAACATCACATGGAGTAAATATTAGATAATTGTGAGTAGTTTTAACATTTGTGTTTTTTTTTGCTTTGCATTTCAAGGATTTCGGGGACAAAATCCCAAGTACAAGGAGGGTAATGCTAAGGGCTAAATAAAAAATATATATGAATCTATTTCCAACAACCACCAATGTTCTATATATACTTAAGGACATACAATTTACAAAA
This sequence comes from Sphagnum tenellum, assembly GCA_963921925.1. Classification (NCBI taxonomy): domain Eukaryota; kingdom Viridiplantae; phylum Streptophyta; class Sphagnopsida; order Sphagnales; family Sphagnaceae; genus Sphagnum; species Sphagnum tenellum. Next base: position 16,139,679 of record OY998153.1, read on the forward strand.
TACGTGTTTGGTTTTCTATTTTTACATTCCACCTATTATGAATTCAATGACATTTACCTTTGTACTACCATACTACATGACAATCTTAGCTTATGTTTGTTAAATAATTCATTAATTTTAAGTAATTTGTTCCAAAAATGAAATAATTTAAAAGTGATCTTTTACTTTAAAAAATTAAATCAGCATTTTAAACAATAATATAATGTGTTGAAATTGTTGAAGTATTGTGGTAATCATCTACATGGATCTATTTACCTATTGCCCATTAATTATCTATCCTACCTATCTATTTAAAGACATATATTTTGCAAGATGTGTTATTTAACAAAGTTTGAATTCCATGTGCATGCATTATGTCATTGGTTTCATTGTTCATTGATACTTTTGAGACAAGATTTTAGGCCACCACAAGCACATGAGACTTGATTCATCTCATCAAAACTATCAAGATGAATGTAGGGTTGAATAAGTTTTATAAAAAAAGAACTAATCCACACAAAAATGCATTATATATTTATTGTTTTTATTTAGGGTTGTTGGTTAAACATGCATAAACTCATAAAGTCCACATGTCAAAATCAATAAAGTCCACATTAATATCCAAGTAAAGATTTTTTAAAAAAACTAAAAACAATCAACAACTCTAGGGATGTGTGAAAATATGACTAGATTATGATCATTTAAAAGTCCCTACTTAGAAATTGGTTACATTTAAAAAAAAGAAGGATTTCACATAAACATTTACTAGTTCATGCTACACTACATATTGAATCACTACATGGATTTTGAAATGATAATCAATATGAATTCTTCAATTTTTTTCCATTTTAGTTGATTGACCATTCCATATTGTTGGATTTTAAAAGTCTAGTATTGGAAGTGGATATATGTTTTTCAAAAACTAATGACACACATGTTTTCATGATCAAGGTGTTGATCTTAAATCAAGTTTGAATTGACAATTTTAATATTTTATGTTTTTAGAAAGACATTGAAACAAGATGGGTATTGTAAAAACCACAAAAATCACAATAGTGAACCACTCATTAATTGATGCATACACTCATCATGTATGCCATGTAAATACCACATTCCACATTTGATTTTTTGTGTTAGGTTTTAGTGGGCGTTGGGTGGCCTTGAATGAACTAGTATTGGTAAAATCTCAAATTTCATTTACATTATTTCTAAATGTTGTGAATATCCCATGCTTAGATTAAATCAAGTGTCTTTAGTCCAAATTTAACATTTGTGACCATTAAAAAACCTTGTTCAAGAAGGTAGTGGTACTAGTGTGGATGCTTGTTTACTTTAGACCCTTGGGCGAACTAACACTCACATTGATATTATGGCAAAAATAAAAACCTCAAATTTGTTAAGGTTAATTTGGAACCCTATATATATATATACATATAAACCATGAATTTAGAGTAAATAAAGGTTTATGAGTCCAAATTTGACATTTCTTCTATGAGTTATCAACTTTACAAGGATTATTCAATAAAATGAAGGTATGAGTGTAGGTGATGCTGACTCACCTTGGCCCTAGTTGATAGCCAACAATATACAAGATGCTTAACTTTTTAATAAATTTTTAAGGATTTTTTTGTAAAGGTCATTCAAATACATCTCAAAGTAGGATGATGATAATGATGACAATGAAAATCACAAGGTCCTTTTGTTAAACCATTTATGCTATTATGAATGGCATAAATGGAATTTGTTGCTAAGTGATGATCATCCATAAAAATATGTAGAAAAAATGTGGATCATACTTAGAAAGATTATTACACCAATACATGGCATCCATAATTAATCCCTTTTTACCAAGTTTAGGATTTCGCATATACATTTTAATTGCTTATACCATGTATATATATCTTAGTCATGGATGCCATGTATTAACACAATGAATTTAATAAAAATATTGGGATCATTATTTTATAATTCTGGTTACACATTGAAAACTATATATATATATATATTTCATTTTTTCATTCTTTCCCTCTCACTTTTAACAATTGAAAACATCCAAAATAATTTCATTTTCAAATTTTAACTTCACTTTTTGAGAGAAAAGTACCATGAAAAACAGTTTTGGTGGACACCTTTAGTGGGCCACCCATGAAATGTCTGGTACATTATAACAAATGAAACTCAAGATTAAAAATGTAAATGATGACCGAGCTCCCACTTGTGCAATTTGATTGACCTAATTCACATATGTGAATCCTTTGAAGTGCAAATGATGTCCCAATTTGTAATTTTTCTTTTAATACAAGGAAAACAATCAACAATTATTCTATGAACAATGAACAAACTATAAACATGTGATGTAATTCATTTCAATGGCACACTTGAAAGCAAGTCTTTGTCCATAATATAATTAACTTCATGTCCTCCAAATTACATATAGTAAAGGAAGGATGGTACCGACGATGGTCCCGACAAATGAAGCCGCCCTTGAACCCACGTACGTCCAGTCATCCAGCCGGACGGACGGTCGCTTCACGGGCGGCTTCATTTGGTCGACCTGGAAGCTGCCCGTGAAGCTGGACGGACAGTATGAAGAGAACAAACACACATGGAGGCAAAAGAGCAGATGATCAAAGAAGAAAAAAAATATAGCAGGTTCTTAACTCCGCTCACACAGTCGCCACAGACTGTACCATTGACGGACAGTTTACTTGGTGACTGTGTGCTTACTGAGCAGCTTTTTACTGGGTAGGGCGGCCAGGGCAGCCGTTGGGGGGGGGGGTCCGCAGGGGGGGCGGGCCAGTAGGGATGGGGGGGAACGGCAGTCGGATTCTGCCGGTGCATAGGTACCCTATTAAACTGGGTTTTTACTGCTGCATTTATGGGGCACCGGTGAAGGCGTGCTGCATTTTCTGGGGCAGGACGGGGCAGGGCAGGGCGACCAGACAGGGCAGGGGAGGGCAGGGCAGGGGGGGGAGGGCATTGCAGGGGAGGGGCAGGGGAGGGGCAGGGCAGGGAGGGCAAGGCAGGGGGCAGGGCAGTGCAGGGGAGGGGCAGGGGCAGGGCAGGGCAGGGTTTTAGGGGGGGGGTCCGCAGGGGGGGCGGGCCAGCAGGGATGGGGGGGGGGCGGGGAACGGACGGGGGGACGGACACCTGTGCCTTAGGCACGGGGCACACACTAGTCCAACATAATGGGAAGGCTGGGCTTTTAACTATTCCATGTCACAAATAGGCCCTAGTGAGGGACCCTGTACCCAAACACACACTAGAGTGGGACTGACACAGATAAACTCTCTGTTCACACATAGGCCACGGGTGCGCTGCTGGGCTGACGACCGGCCTTTTTTTGGGCTGGCTACATATAGCCAAAAAGCTATATTAAAACTTTAAAGTGCTGAATTTTTTTAGGATTTTCAATAGCCATAATAATTTGACCAAAATTTAAGAAAATAGCTCGATTTCTATAAATGGTTAATGTAAGTAGCCAAAAACAAGAAGCATATTTTACAAAATTTTACTTTCATATTTATGTTGTAGCCAGATATGGCTATATCTTCTTGTGGATGATCGCCACTTTGAGTGTATCACAAAATTGACCCAAAAAACACTGCTGACGACCTCGCCCAAGTCTTGACGCCAGGACGTAACGACGCAGTACTCGGAGATTCTCGACTGAACTGCCTTGAGGCTGCTACAAGTAGTAATGCCAGGGAGGAATACAAAAGAAGAAGAGGCAGACGAAGACGAGGAGGAGGTGTTGCAGAGGATCGGTAAGGAAAACAGATTGGATGCAACGAGAGAGTGTGTGTGATAGATAGAGAGAGATTTGTTATAGTGAGTTCGGAATTCGCACAGAGAGGGAGGGAGAGAGAGAGGGAAAAAAAAAAGCAGAAAAAATGTGACCGTGACGAGCGAGAGTCCTGGAGTAGTAAGCGGACATGGACCCGTAAAAAGACTTTTAAGAGAGCGGAGACGAAAGTGCAATTCCGATAGATGTGCGAAAAAGTTGAGACCTACGGACCAGACGGAAAAGAGGGAGAGACAGAGAGACAGAGAGTTTGTCGAGAGATTTGTGAGATTAATCAACGACAGGCAAAGAAGTTCTCGAAGAAGATAGCAGCAGCGAGAAAGAGAGACAGAGAAGGTGCGATTTCGAAATCACAATTGGTGACGACAGTAAGAGACGAGCTAGAGAGGGAAAGAGCAAAGAGCGATATGTATATGAGCGTTTGTTTGTTCTAGTATAATGTAAAAGACGACGGGATGTTAAATGAAGCATCCCCTGAAGCCGTCCGGTCCGTCATCCAGCCGGACGGCTTCACATTCATCCGTCTATTTACAGCAAGCCGTCCGGTCCTTCCCCTGACTCCGGACGGACAGTGGCTAGGGACAATTTTCATTTAAGTCCATAGCCACTGTCCGTCCGGATACTTCCCCTCACTGTCCGTCCAGATACTTCCCCTGACTCCGGACGGGCAGTAATTAGTTGGGGGGGGTTTCAGAAGTCCAATTTGATTTTTATTTTGGGCTGTAACGAGCCAATTTGATTGGCCCATCACCCAAAAAAAAAAGAAGAAGTTGAAACTATGGAGGCTCCCTAAAATAGAAGATTCTATAGCAAGATGGAGCTACCCCTGTTGCAAGCAGCAGGCGCAACAACTTCTGCACGTGGATACAGGCTTCTGCCCTCCAGTGTAGTAGGTAGGTAGGTGGGTAGGTAGGTAGCTAGGTTGTGGATCGGTAGGTAGGTGGGTCGGTAGGTGGATAGGTAGGTGGGTCGGTAAGTAGGTCGGTAGGTCGGTCGATAGGTAGGTAGGTAGGTCGGTCGGTAGGTAGCTAGGTTGTGGATTGGTAGGTAGGTGGGTTGGTAAGTAGGTAGGTTGTGGTTTTGGGAGAGAGTGGGATTTTTATTTCACCTGTGCATTAGGCACGGGGCACACACTAGTCTTCATTAAGTTGAAACTTAAACATGAAGGTTTTCAAATTGCAATATTAAAAATACACCATTTGTTCTTAGGCATTTATGAATCAAATTCATGTACTATTTGCTTAAGATTGGTTGTGTCAAATATTGTCACAAGTCATTACCAAGTAAAAATCTCTAACAATGGACCCACCCAATAAATCACAATGAAATTATTGAATTTCAAAGGAAAAAGGTGGGGAGGAGGAGGGCGGGCATGACTACAATATTGAATATAATATCCCAAATAATAATAATAATGAAACCCTCAATAATAATTCCAATATGGTCAAGGGTATATGGTAATGATTTTTTCAACCAAAATTTCAACAATTATGTTGTTAAATGTTTAAATTATTTATGTATATGCATAAACTTTATAATAAAAACTATAGAAAAGATCACATATTATTAACATCAACTAATTGAAAAAGAAAAAGAACCTTGGTATATTGGACTTTGCAAAAATAGAAAATTTGAGTAAGGGTAATTGGAAAATAAACAATATTTATTCACAAATTAACAAGAGAGAAAAAAAGAAGATAATGAAAACATGGGAAGAACCCAAGTTATAGTCATTCTAAATTCAATTTGAATATTAAAAATTTCCATTTCCCGTACTTACAAAATAAACCACCAAAATTACACAAGAGCTACCCATACTTGGTGACCAAAGCGCTCATTTTGCCCCTCCTCCAAAATAGTTTTTAGGAAAATTAAATATAAAAATCGGCGCTATCCAAAATTGAACCCCACAGGATTTGACCTCCGGACCAGTCAATTAACGAAGTAGGTACCTACTACAAGGCACCTACGCTTGTAGCCATTCAGCAGCTTGTTCTAGATGTCTACAAAACTAACGATCACGATCAGCCCAACAGCTCCTTTTTGACCTGAGAACAGCGACCGCCGTCGGATCGAGATTACTGACAACTGTCCAGTAATTACAACGAAATTATGCAGCACGAGGATGAACCACAGCCGTCGAATCAGAATTAGATGAGTGTCCAAGATTAACTTGGGAACACAACTCAGATGATCGGAGCCGTCCAAAACTTCACATTTGTTTTTCCTTTAAATAGTGATGAAATTCAACTCCGCGCTCTTTACACCCGTCGATTGAACCAGATCAACGGCTTTCAAAATCGCTGAGATTTATTTACACTCAGCAGAAAAAGGCAATAAAGAATCAGAATGAAGAAGTTCCGTGTTTTGTGATCCAACGGTCAGAAATCCAACAAGAATATAAAATAAGCTGTAATAATAATAGTAATAATCAGATCTCAATCGTTGAACGTGTCGGAAATGAGATCGTGGCCGCTGGAAAAAGTGAATTATTGGAGGATTTAATTGCGTAGTTTCCCGGGACGAAGAAGCGTTGCGCTTGCTGTTTGAGTGTAGTGTATTTGTGGTCGTCGTCGTCGTCGAGCTTCTTTCACGCCATCGCCATTTCTCACGCGCAATTCGTCCAAGTTTCCATCATTTGTGATCTGGTGAGTCTTCTCGCGTGCTCTGCTTCAATCTCTTCACTTCCTTCTCTCTTTTACCGTTTCTTTTTTCATCAACTCTGGTTCAATTTCGACACACATCTGTGTTCTCTGCCTTTTTCGGTCGAGTAGTAGATCTATCAGATCACTCTTATGCCCTTCAGACTTATTTTTTTTCTTCTTCCTTGGGGATATTTTTATATTGGGTGCGTCTGTGGCGGATCGCAAGCCTGGTGGTGACTGCTGTGGTACGCTTTTGTTTTGTTTTGTTTGCTTAACCTTGTTTTTTAGGGTTTGGAACATGCTCTGTTGGTGGGTATGAGCTTCATCCTTTAGTGCATCGTGCTGTTCTTTGTGCTAAGACACATTCTTTTTTTCGTAAATATGTGCAAGAGATTCGACGACTTACTGTTTCACATTTTTGTATGTTGTGGAGACGGCAGTGAGTGTTTTGACCTAGGGCGATGTGGGACATAGAATGGGGGTATTGGATGTAGATCTAGGGTTTGATCTGTAAAAGACTTTGGTGATTTGCTTCATTGGCTTTTGGAGGAGGAGTTTGTAATTTTGTTGTAGGCTTTTTGAATGGAGAAACTGTTGTGCACATAATGATTTGGATGTGTTTGAAACCATGTGACATTCTTTTTTACATTTTTTTTGGTTTTGTTTCTATGGTGAGACAGGTGTAAAAGTTTGAGCATTCTGGCATTGCATGAGAGGGAGATGGGGGATTTTGGCGGGGGCCAGAGCTTGTGCACTCGGATGCGCTTATGGGAACTCCCTGACCAGTATGTGTTGGAGCCCACAGACTCCATTTCAAGGCAGTTGCTTGCCATTGATCGCTCCAATGGCAATCTGAGCACTCTTGGTAACCCAACATTTGCTATCTTCTGTTTGTCATTTTCTTTGTTCCTTGTCTCATCACATAAGTTTTTGCACTTCAGTTGCAAGTTTAGTTCTTCAGCGTTTTTGTTCCTTGTTCTGGATGGGTATGATAATTGCTCTCTTGCTGCTTCCAGGTCAGTTGCCTTTGTCTGCCTCTGCGCAGGTTCCACATGCAACAATTGTTTTTGGGCTGGCAGGAATTGTCAAGCTTCTTGCAGGCAAGTCCCAGCTCTTAAAACCCTAAGATTGAACCTCCACAATTCTAAACCACGAGGACAATTCCAGTTGCATAGGTTCTGAGCTAGCATTGCAATCTGAAAATATACAGATTGGTCATGAGATTGTGCTTTCAATGCAAGATTCCAGAAGTCCGGTTAGATCGCAAAGTTCTTTGGACATTTATTTGCCCATCAATGAATGAAAACACAGCAGTCTTCCAGCATGGTTATTTCTTTTGGGTTGGAGTTTCCAGGGACATATCCTTTGATAATCACAGGACGACAGTGTATGGGCACATACAAGGGTTCACCTATCTACCGTGTGACATCAATGCGCTTTCTTAACTGCAACAGAAGCTTGCAGAACTCCACCAGCCAAGAGGTCTGAACATGGTTTCATTCATCCCTCTATGTGTTTTATCTTAATTGCAAGGTTCTTACATATAGAATCTGTCGTGACTGAATTGGTTGTACTGCATGACAAAGTCCATATGGTTCATAGAGGAGTGCATTTGCACGTGCCGTGCTCTGCAACAGTTGGAAGTCCTCTATTGCAAGATTTTTGTTCCCATTTGTTGTTTGCACACAGCAGTTTTTTAACACATACATTTCGGTATGTTACAGAAGCGGGACGAGGCACATTTTTTGGCACTTTTGAAGTCACTGGAGAAAACTCCTGGCCTCTACTTTTCATATGACTCTGATTTAACACTCAAGTAAGTCTTTTCAAAAGTTAGTTGCCCTGTAAAGCCTCGAGTCGTGAGATAGAAAACCTAATGGTCCCTTGCAAGATACATGAGCTAGGGCAGTCTGAACCAGTAAAGGTGAATGATAGATAGCTTCCTTATTATTAAGAAAGTTTAGGATTTGAGCAGATGGGGTCAAATTCCAAGCTATACATGGATCACTTTAAAGAAGAGAAAGAGAAGCCAGTTGTTGAGTCCAAGGAGAAGTGGGGACCACATTAACATTTCTAGTGGAGAAGAGGGAACAGCTGTCTCATCTAATGGCTGCCTTAAGATTCCTCAACAAACTGGCCATGGCAACAGGCAAGAGTGCCATCTGTGTGATATTCATCAGGGGATTCCATTCTAAATTGATTACTTTGAATATGCTCTGACAGTGGCATATATAAGTTTGCATAGAAAGTTTGGTGCTTGTTTGGGATTGTCTTGTACTGATACACAAACTGTGAACTGTTTTAACCAGTAATTATTCATGGCAAGGTTTTTCTTTTCGAGTATGTCATAGTCCAAGCAGCCTTTTCTTTCCTCTCATGGAAGTGTAATCTTTGAAGTACTTGCATAAAATCCAGGACCAATGTGGTCTTACTTCTTGACCTGGGAATCTACTGCCCTAAACATCTATTTCAAATACCAAGACAACATATACCAAAACATTTAGGCACTGATATAGAGGGTTGTTTGCTGTGAATAGCACTTCGCTCATATACTGTCTTCATTACTACTTCATTTCATGTGTTACTTAGTTTGATTGATGCAAAAACCTAATTGGATGTGACGGGGTTGATTGCAGTGTACAGAGGTCAAAAGAGATTGGCATATTGGGAGGGTCTCCTCTCTGGAAACAGGTAAGTCACAATCTTTGTTTATGTGCTTATGATGAAGTGAATTCTTATGTCTTTTCTACTAGAGCAACAGTATGCCTGCTTATCTCCTCCAAGGTACTTAGAAGCATTGGTGGCAAAGCTAATCATTTCATTACTGTGAATGTTTGCTCAGGCTGATACAAAATATCTGTGGAACAGGCTGCTCCTGGAGGAGTTAATAGAAAACAAGGTGAGCTTTTATATCAAACTTGGATATTTGTCCATCAGCTGGAACTAATACCCAAGTGCACAAACTCTTCTGATGTACAAAAATTGTTGCAATCTGATGTTTTTCTGACATTTAGAATGATGCAGAGTTTGCCAACTATCTGCAACTGAGTGTCTCTTCTTGCACTGACATCTATGATTGTTGTGGTCTTTCGCTGCAGTTGGAGCCATTTATTCTGCCTGTGATTCAAGGGAATATCCTCTTCATGCTTCTGAGACAGTGATGCAGATTGTCCTTTTTTGTACTCATTTGTTTGTGCATCCCACTCTCCAGTTATCTGGGGTCATTCTGTAAGCTGACACATTCTCTCTGTAACATGTTCAATTTCTACCATAAGCATGAGATGCCCTTGACTCTTAAGCACGTTTCCAGACAATTCAAACTGAAGTGCACGGCAAGGAGGTGGCTGTAACATTAATTGCAAGGCGTTGCACAAGGCGTATAGGTTAGTATATTTTCTGTTTCCTTTTCCTCCTTTTCATGTGAGACAACAGTAGGTGGTTGATGTATGCCAGTGGGTGAAAAATGCATTACCATATAGTTCTTTGGCATGATGTCATGTTTTTGGGTGGCATCTTTTGACCACTAAAACATTCCACAGTATTAGGAACCTCTAGTTTCACCATCCCCTCTGTCTGTCTCCCTGAACAAGAAGGTATCAAGAAGCATTATTATTGATTGACATCACATAAAAGAATAACTTTGTGCTGGGGTCACCAAATGTTTAATGGCAGGGACACGCATGTGGCGCAGAGGAGCAGACAAGGATGGTAATGTTGCTAATTTTGTAGAAACTGAACAAGTGCTTGAAGCAGAGGGTTTTGTTGCTTCCTATGTTCAGGTGCATTTCTCCCCTGCTGAAAGTGGGCCAAATGGTCACAGGCCTGCTCTTCCATTTTCTTGAGATATTGCTTGCCTATACTATATCTGCTTGCCTATTTCTGTTAATGCTTCAGGGCTTCCACAATTCCAAATCTGCCTAGTGAAATTATTTCTTCTTTCTACATCTGTGATGCTTCAGAAGATTGTATTCTTGCTACCTTTAGTGTGCTGAAGGAAGGGCACATCCAAGGCCCAATACAAAGGTACATGGTTCATTCAATGAAACCTTGTCAATGGTCCATGCTTGCTCCTTTGGGTTTGCATGAAGTCACCATTCTGACTTGTATAGTTATTTTCTGGATGCAGATCAGGGGTTCCATTCCAGTTTTGTGGGAGCAGATTGTGGACCTGACATACAAGCCCAAGATCAAGGCCATTAACTATGAAGATACGGTATGATGTTGACAGGGTGGGATCTGGTGAAGTAATATTCTTATTAGTTCCACACATTCAGGAGAAGTGAAAGTTAGCATCCCTGTAGTTGAGCCACACTTTGCATTCACATCAGACATAATGGCCTAGAAATCAATTGTCCAGCAACCCGGAATACAAAATATGATGGGACTTAGATTCATGAGTGACCGATATGGTGCCTTCTAACTGTCCTGGGCCCAAAGACAGGCTCTTTCCTCGAACAAAAAGATTTTCGTTTAGCCTGGATTCCCAATATAGCTGTTCAGAGATAGGTCAGGGCACATTCTTGTGTGTGAGTGAGAGCTGGTTGGGCTTCACACATTACTTCTGTTATTGCCCCATGAGAAGGCATCAGCAGAACTGATTGGTATAAAAGGTGTATATGGCACTTTCATAGGGTGTTTTGAGTACAGGTCATTGTTAGTTAATGGGAGATTCATATTGCACTATATGATTGCTTGTTTGGTGAAAAGGTCTTCTGGTGTAACCCAGGACCTTATGGAGCCAACCCTGAACTGTTTGAAGATCTCTGGTTTTTGTCATCCTGGTCCGGACTCTGCTAGTTTATTTGATGGCTGTGGCTCCGAAGGTCATTTTGTAACTTTGGGTAGTGGTATTGCTGCATGAAATTCAGCCCTTGGTGGTCGAGCGACACTTTCGGGATTTGCAACAGCGCTATGGTGATGTTTTGGCAATTGACCTCATCAACCAGGTGTATATTCTGCTGTCGCTGTTTCAAATGATCCACTCATGAATTATTCCCCTTCAATTGGAACACCACTGTCCAATTCATATCAGTGACAATGTAGGGCTCTGCTTCCTTTTAAATTTTTTGGAGGTCAAGATATTAAAGACTCTGACAGGAGTCATTTTGTGTGGTTGCAGCAAGGCAGTGAGGCTGTATTAAGCATAGCCTATGGCAGTGCTATGCAAAAGCTCGTGGATGATTCCTTAAGGTGAGAATCACATTGTGAGTAGGCCTCTTTGTGCCTTAGGCTTAAATGCTTGCTTTACAGGAGTGAGCTAAGATGAAATGAAGCTTACACCCATGTTTTGCTTGAATGAGGATGCTATTGATTTTTTTATTGACTCTTGAGCATTAGTTGATGCCATCACTGAGTCTTCCCATTGCTTCCAGACATCTGATGAAATGAATGCATGGTTTTGTATGTTTTTATGCCATAAAATTTGAGTAGATCATTGTACACTCATCATCTACCCCTGATCTTAGGAGCTGGTGGAATCATCGTGGAGTAATGGCAGCTAATTACTGCCATTCATGAGGAAGGCGATGGTCTGATACTTTGTGAGTGGCACTCTCAAGGTTATGACCATACTCATTCTTAACACAACAGATACCTTCAAAGTGTTTTTGTGGAGTTTTCTCTGTGTTCCGAATAGATATGTGATAAAGTTGTTTGGTCCATGTTTTTACCTGTTGGGGTTTGGTTCTTTCATTAACTTTAGGTACATTGCATTTGATTTCCATCGCATTTGTGGCCACATTCACTTTGAGCGCTTGTCCAGTTTATACAATGATATCAGGGAGGATTTAGACAAGCAAGGGTAAGTCAAAAACTTCAAAACCCTAATGATATGGCACGGAAATACATGATTATACTGAATATCCTTTCCAACTTTGCTCTGCTTTAGCAACTATCACTCTTCCAGTAGATATCTTGATGCATTATATCCCCTGATCTGTCATACATTTATACGACTGGTTTTTTTTATTGATTGTAAGTTCATGGCATTTCTTTGGTCAGGTATTACTTGGTCAATGCGGAGGGGAAGATTTTGGAAAAGCAGAAGGGAGTTGTTCGAACAAATTGCATTGACTGTTTGGATCGCACCAATGTTACACAGGTAGTATGCTATCTCATAACTACACTATTCTATGATGTACCCAGCCACAGGGAGAGGACATTGAAGTTGGGAATTTAGAAGACCGAGTGTCTGAGTTGGAACAGACTTTGTATTCCATCCAAAAACAACACTTCAGATGACCTTATGTCGGAGATTGGGTTGCTGAGGTAATTTTCTGTAATAGGTTATCACCCTGGAGTTGATTTGGGCGTGGGGGTGCAGAGTTTGTTAGGCCGGAAGGCACTGGAGGTGCAACTGCAACGAATTGGTGTTTTTGAGGCCTCTGAGTGTATTCAACCCCAGGATCAGCTGGATGAGAAATTCAAATTCTGTGAGTTCTGCACAGATCCTGTGGAAGTGTTGCAAATATTTATGCATGCTCACAGTTTGTAACATTTTTACTCCTGGGCAAGAACAGCCTAGAACTTATTTGGAGGATACATGAGTAAATCAGTTTTCTCTATTCTTTCCAATAATAACTGGAAAATTACTGTGCTTGCTGCCAAAATTGCTGAATTATTGTCCTCAAGATTTTGCTCATGCATTATTGTTGCTTAGGTATAATAGATCCAGTCCTTATGGAGAAAGCTATTATCAACAGTGTGTCCCTGCACTCCTTCCTTTAACATCTGCCTTACATCTGCCTGTCAGTCCTTTCAGCTGGTTGTGTCCTCTGATGGTCTTTCCATTGTCCATCCCTTTGGAAAGGCCCCTCCATTATCATGTTTTTGTGCGTAGACATGTATGTGCCTTGATGTTAGATATAACAGTCGTATAAGTCAGTAGGGCCTGTGTAGTCCCCAGGGAAATATTTGGGCAGCCATAGAGCCTAATTTGTGAATCTATGAACAAAAGGGCATTAGCACAAAGGAGAAGGAATTGTGCAGTTTAGATTTTCTGCAGACAAAATTGTCACTCTTCCATCTATTGAAATGTTTTGTTGGAACTACTCTTTGGCTCACAGTTGTTCAAATTTAGAAACTCCTTTTAGCACAGAATGGTCCTTGTTTCCAGGTTTTGGTTGAGTCATTGTTTTTTCAAACAAGCATTTGTCAATGCAACTATTAAATAAGATTGGGCGAGGACTGGGGATGGCCTTGAATTAGGATTGGAACTTAACTTGGTTGTGGGTGTGGAGCAGTGTGGGCTGATCATGGTGATGAGATCAGCATTCAGTACTCTGGTACACAGGCTTTGAAGGGTGACTTTGTCAGGTGCCTTGTTTCATTTCCAATACTAGCAGAGTAGCTCCTGAACATGTGGCTCATTTCAATTAGCCACTTATAATTCTGTACTTGTTGTAATTCTGTACTTGAAATTCTGCACCCTCTTTCCTTTTAGTGATGCAATTTGGCTGGCCATAGGTATGGAAGGAGGACTGTACAAGGACTTCTTCAGGATGGGTTCAATTCCCTTGCTCGGTATTACTACAATAATTTCCAAGATGGTATCAGACAGGTAGGTCAACAGTTGGAGTTATGGACAAGATCGTTAACATGCCTCATTGTGGTTTTGATATGTCACTTCTAATGATATCAGTTGTATCCCATGTAGAGGGCTTTTTTTTTCCAAAACAGGGCACTCACTGGAATGTATGTTTAGGATGCCATGGATCTTGTTGCGGGTCATTACATAGTGAGCCGAGGCACCCCTTCACCTTTCCAGTTGAATGGATTTGAATCCTTAGCGGTAAGCATCTCCTTCTTACCTGTATTTGGTCGTTATGCACTTCTACTTAGAGGTATGTGCTTTCTTGACTTGTAGTGGGGAATTAACAAACACTTTCTGTGCCGTGCTGCAGTATCTTCCAGGGGCTTCAGCTGTGATCATTGCAGGGGTATACTTGACCTCCCACTCCTTCCGACAAGGTAAGGTTGTCAATAACCTTTAGTCTTCTCATGAAGCTCTGGATTATGGGTCAACATTGTTCTCATAAAATCTCTTGTGGGGTTATGCAGGGGGTGAGGATGCATACCAGTATTTGTACTCAGTGGTGCTGGCAGGCATTACTGCTGCCTTCACAGCATTGGTGCGAAGTAATGGTCGCCAGTTCTGTAACCGACCTCGGCTTTGCCAGCTAAATTAATTATTTGCACATTGATTATTTGCTGACACTGCATCATGGCTATGAGTAAATTGGCAGTTGGTGCGCAAATAGTATGGATTCATCCTGCCAAAATGTGTGCTTCCAACATTCTAGTGTTTAGCACTTGTAAAGCTCTGCAGCCAATTGATGTTTCAGCAGCTTGAACTGCATTAGAGTGTTTCTGCACTTCTCATAAATTGTCAGTGGTTTTCGATCTGCTTTTGATATTCACCCTTTCTATTCGTGTCTTGTATGAATGTCAGCACATGGGAAATCTCACTCCTGTGTTCATTCTGTGAGAACATAAGCATTTAAATAATCATGTCACCAGGTTTGGCACTGATGCTTCAGTTGTGAGACAGTTTCTCATTTTGAAAAGGTTGATTTTCCCTCTAAATGTCCAGTGTTTAGGGTGAGACCAAAAAGCCACCAAGTATTGTAAGGTGCATTAGCTGCACTAGGTATTTGTAAGGTGCATTTGTTTTTTGCAAGTAGTTTTGACCTGAAATTCTATGATTGATTAGCAAAAGGTGTAGCAGAACAATTGTAACGTGAGGAGGGATCAATCAATTCCCTCCTCATTATGATTGTTATTGTAATCCCTGGGTAATTGCAATTTTGTTATGTTCTGAAAGATTTGATGAGATTTGAAGTTGGATGTGGAGGTGAAGAGTCTTCTTCGTTGGGTGTATTGGTGGTTCATACAAAACCATTATCATGTGTGCATGTAAAATTTACTACACACAACCTTAATCTTGGTCTGTGATATAGCTGGTATGTTCTTTTAAATTTAGGAATTTTTTTTTACAGCAATTTGTAAAGGTTGAGCAAGTATGAAGAGGATCTGGGGCAATTCTGTTCTATATAAATCATTGAAATTTGGAGTGAAAGATTCTTCTTTATGGTCATTTGAATCATTAAAATTTGGAGCCAAAAGTTCTTCATTTTATGGGCATTTGAATCATTACAATTTGGAGTCAAAAGCTCTTCACTATATGGTCCTGGATAGTTTTACATTTACATTGACATGTTTTATTTTTTGTGGCAATTGTTTTTTGGATACATGAGCCACAAAATTTTGCCATTAATAATTTCTGTTCAGCTTAGCAATGTGATGTGAATGGTTGTGTCAAAACAATCCACAAATTTGAACCTAATAATGTGATTTGGCTAGATCAGTAAGTTACAAGAACAAAAGTGAGTGAATTTATGCTCAATTTGCTTAAGACCATATGACACTTCCTTCCAACATAAATTGTTATTTACATGAAGCAACATATCACAACTGCACTATGAGCATCTCTACTGGCAGCAGTATAATGGCCTGTATTTACTATGTAGGATGAAATACAACCTCTCAATACTGTGAAACTGAGTTTGGAGTTTGGACCTGTGAATATTCACAAGATGTAGAGTGATCTCCAAAAGTGCCAGTAAAAGAAAATTATTACCTTTACTAGTTCACCATGATGATTGGCCCATGTGCTTTGGTTAACATTTGACTGCTCTCTCAGTTTATACTCTTCAATTTTACATGTTTATAGGTGAGGATGGTGAAATGATTAACACTATGTTGAATGTGGTAAAACTTTGTAGAGGACCAAATAAGGGGCATGGGTAGATACTAGGGATGCACTAAAGGTGTATATTGTAAGGTGAAGACCTTGTATATCATAGTTAAAAATCCACATTTCAATTGTGGATGATGTTTTTCCATTGATTTTGAGTATCCAAAGGCTAATGTACACTTAGTTGTCAAAAGTTTTGCATTAATAAGAAAACCTTACAGAAAAAAGGCCCATCAAGCAGAGCATTTAGATAGGCAGGCTTTTGTTAGAACACTAAGCCTTAAGGACAACGCCCATTACAGCACAATCTACAGTTTTGATCCTAAACGAGTGGGCCAAAACAAATTAAAGCCATAAGTATTATCTAAGGAAGATGCAAGGAATCTGAATTTCTTTTTACCCAAATTTCATTCTAACAACCATTTGATGAATCATTGATATGTCCCCTACCTATGTAGATGAAAGGATAATATTCAATTATTGGTTTTGCAAAAGTGTATTTCCAACAGAATTATTTAAAAAGTGATTACTAGAAAATAAAAACTAGAAACAAATCTTCACACTAGTTAATTTTCCCATATCACACAATATTAAGCATTGAATCTAGATAATTGTGCCAAAAATAAATTACACACATAAGTATTATGTAAGGAGGATGCAACGAATATGAATCTGGGAAGCTATTTCACATGTCATCACACAGATTCAGTAAAACCTGGGCTAGGAGCTCACAGTTTTGGACCCTCATCCTTAGGTTTCGGAAAGTTAAATCTGATGAAAAAGGCAGACCCAGACAGTAGCTGCATAGACATGACAGTATAGACCAGAACTGCAGTCATGCAATATGTGCTGTAATCTTGATGTACAACACAATGGACATTGTTTACAGGCTTTATTGGAACATATGAACATGTCTAAGAGCCTAATCTACTTCAATTGCACGTCATCATCTTGTTGGCAAAGAATCATTGCCAGAAAGAGATAGATTTAAGTCATGTTGGGACACCACTTTGTTGTTTGAACACAGACTCATCCTCAGACACTGGCACTTTCATGCCCACCTTCTGCTCCCCTGATACTTTCTCAGAGGTGTTTCCTCGTGGACCTGGTTGATGCTTTTCTACAAACTTGGGAGGGAAGATAGTTTGCAGGTATCGCAAAATCAGCTCAAAGCTTGTGAAAGTGATAACAGCTGAAGGGGTGGTTCTCATCAAGTTTGTGGCACAACCTCGATAGAATCCTGCGATTCCTTCTTCCAATGATATTTTTTTAATGCAATCTAACACACCTGTGTATCGAAGCGCGACCATCTTAGAATGTCCTTGTTCTTGCAGCCTCGAGCGCACCACCTGTTACAATGCTCGGTATTGCAGGAAAAAAAAGGAAAGTTTTACTTTAGAAGACATCAAGAAGAACAGTTCAGATCGCCCACAAATATCCAAGTACTAATACTCTTGGTGAATTGCAACAATAATTACAGTCCCCATACACTAAATCATTCTCTAACAAAGCTGATTGAAATTCCCTATACCTCATGTGGATAGGTGAGAGTGGATGCAATGATCTTTGAAACTGAAGAGGCAATCGCCACATTGCGTGGACTCAATTGGTCAACAGTTGTTCCCTCTGGCAGTAAACCACAAACCAAAATTTGAGCCATAAAGTTCACAAATAAGACCATATCATCCCATATATCATGGTGAAGAGATGCTGACACAACAAGAAAATAAAGGATAAAATGCTCTGCCTGCAGTCTGAAACAAGCACCCAACTCAACCCCAGTATGAAAGTATCCATGCACTCAACCAACCTCAACAGTAATGCTAGAAATCTGTGTGATTATCTTCAAAAAAGTCTGGCCTCCCAATCCCAACAACCTTCTACAGTGTTCAGGCATAATTTGCCAATGCAAGCACATTCAGGTCCCAGTCTTCCCAGATGTCATGGAGGATGCATACTTTACCTCTCTCTGCAAGATAATCCTTCAAGTTTTCATAAACTGGAAACTGAATTGCCACATGGCTAATCCCTGCTAAGGCCGGCACCAGTCCACTGATCGCAACCACACCATGGACTGTCATTGATACATGGCAATCATGAAGACTTGAAATACAAATCCACTTCTATGGAAACTGTGCAAGGATTATATTGGTTGTGCAATCAAGTGCCAAATCCTCAAACATGAGACTGCATTGATAATGACTAGTTCGTAGAAAGGCCAACACCTGCTCACTAATCACCACTCCCTTTTTTCCACTGATAGGTGGCAGCAGTAATAGGATGTTGATACTTCTATCTTATTGCAAATGCTGTGCAAGGACATGCAAGGAAGAATGCTGCTGTAGCACCAACATTATATTATGACCTCTCCTTAAAAGGTTTATAACCACAACAGAGCAGGGGCAAAGTCTTGGCGAAGATTTTGCCACTGATAGACAGTTAGCTTGGCAAGTTTGGATGAACCCTAGCTACAAGGGGTAGTGCTAAATTACTATCCTCCTCTGGATGCAAGAGACAATACTTTATGCAGCCATACAAACAATTGCCCTACTGATGTTGCATGGATGAGAATCATTCTACTTTAATCTGTGTGTTCCTTTGACAGGGTTGAGACTGACCTGTATAGCCCTCGAACACCCTCCTCATGAAAAATACGATGAAGAGCTGAGAATGTGCTCTTATATGGCACCAAGTCTGGTCTCAATCTCTGTGTCTGTGCCATAGCCCAATACATTCTGTTCAGTTAGTCCAATTTACACATTTGGGTTTGGTCAACATCCCCAACAAAAACACTCTGATGAGGAACTCAGTCTTGACTTCTTACAACCAGAACACTGCACATCTACACTGATACTGGAGGAAAGACAATGGCACAAGGTGTACAACCTTGAGCTTCAACAAAAGACATTCCAAATGCTCAGCAGGTAGCATACAAAATCAATACTTGTTCACATTAATTACTAAATACCCATGCAGGCGCCTGAGCCTTCCAGTTAGTCTAAATAGAACAAGAGGAGCTTGAGGAAGATGAAAGGAAAAGGGGGATGGGGGTTGGGGGTGTTATGTGTTCTTTCTAGGGTGGGGGGATAGGAATCTGTTTCTAAAATTAAAGATGTCAAACTAACCTGAAGTCGAGTTTTGACAACCCACAATGGGTTAGTAACAAGACTGGTTGCTGCCCCAGCCCCCGCAGCTGCCAATGCATTGGCACCTAAACCCATTCTGTGATGAATATAATGCTCTCCATGTACTACTGCACCCAGAATTTACTGTTTAAAATTAGTGTTTGTTCCCCTACATCAAAACACTGCATGGAAGTCTGTCAAGTTCTTTGTATAAGACTTCAACTTAATTTTTAAAAAGTAAAGCTTCAGCGTAATACAAAAGCATCAGCAATCCTCAACACTGGTGATAGCAATAAACATAAGTAGTGACTGCAAACCATGGGACCTGCCCAATTACCTTCCAAAGTCACAAGAAAACAGAAGCTTTTTGACAGAAGATGCGAAACTGAGACAAGCAAAGCTGAAGGCATGAAATCTCACGATC
This sequence comes from Sphagnum tenellum, assembly GCA_963921925.1. Lineage (NCBI taxonomy): Eukaryota > Viridiplantae > Streptophyta > Sphagnopsida > Sphagnales > Sphagnaceae > Sphagnum > Sphagnum tenellum. The sequence continues at coordinate 16,159,411 of OY998153.1, forward strand.
TTCATGAGGTTGTTCTGACTGCAGCAATCTCTTGAGATGCTCATACACTGTGAAATATACCTACACATGGAGTGGGCATAAATACAGTAAGCACTTCATCACTGTTTTTATGACTTCAAAGTTTGAATTACACAACATGAATTGTTGGTTAAAAATCCACAGCGTTAATGAAAAGTAGCGAGCATCCTCCAGGGCAGCCTGTCATGGCATTTCTGGTAAATGGAGGGAGCCTGGTCCATGGAAACAGATACACCTTAAAATGATGCTTAAAATTATCCAGTGCCTAGGGTTGGAAGGTGTTCAGGCCACCAATCTTCAAGTCCACACCAAAGATCACAAATTGAGGGTCTGTTCTTGTGTATATTTGTTCAACACTGACACAATTAATGCATCCTGGTGCAGAGCCAGCTCAACATTAATGAGTCTTCCATTTGAGGGTTGAGAAAAACAGGAGAGAGAGAGATACCGCCCAATTTGGAAGCAAAGCAACCATGGTTGGAGACAACCCACGATATAGGCCCCTAATACCCTCCTCCTTGAAAATCTGCCCCAAACTACCCAGAATGACCCCCCCTGGAAAGACAAACACAACCAACCGATAGCATCAGATGGTAAAACATCACATTATCTTTCCACAGAAGAATCTTGCTATCAGCATCATGCCTGTCACTTTAAAGACATGTTTACCTTCAAAATTGCATGGAAGACGTAAATCCTTATGAGACTACAATTTAGCTCATGGATTTACAAACCTCCAGCATGATCAAAGTTCACATCAACATATCTTCTGAGAACAAAGGACAGGTACGACTGTTGCATACCAATATGTGCTTGTGACTGTACAACAACAGCATGATCATATCGGGGCTCCCTCTTGACATTGTCAGTTACCTCACTGTTGATTTGGATAGAAAGTCAGCAATTCCTTTCTACAAACTCCACAAGGATAAAAACAGAACTCCAAATGCCACAATTTTGTCACAAGACAAGGAGGTTACCTTTTGCACCAATAGTGGCCTTGACTGGCATCCGATGCACCTGTAAGCGGGTCTTAACAACATCAAGTGGACACACAAAAGTTGCCGCAATTGCTCCTGCATTATAAAAAAAATGAAACACTGCAAGTAAGCACTCCCTTTTGTGAGGCCTATGTTGTGTCCTGCATACCGCCTTCTTGTGTAGGACTTCTTTTTCGTTACAAATTCAGATGCATCCCAGATAGAATTTAAACATTCTGAAATCACAATGTCAAAACCCTAGCCACTATGAATGAGTGCTTGCATCAGGAAACCAATTAGGGTTGAGTTTCCACATGAGGAAAAGGACAGCAAGATTGTGGAGGCAAACATTTGAGGAAGAGAGCCATTTGGCAAGCTTTACTCAAATCTCTCTCCCTCTCTCTAGAACAAGCAGAACCCCTTGCAACTCGCTGAAGCTCAGTTTATCCATTCAAGATGTGCAGCATTTCAGCACCAATGTTTTTTCCCTGCAGCTCAACAGTTAGTACTAGCTACAGTTCCCAATGAGAGCACCACGTTTGACATCAGAAACCAGAAACCCCGTCACAAAGCAGGCCCGGGAATTTTCCTGTGGAATTTTATTTTCATTGTTGTTGTGTTTGTTTACCAGTGCACAAAGTATACCTTGGCCAAATTCTCAAATTCAATACAAAGACTGCGAGATTGTCCGCCCTAGTCACGAAACACTGAAAGCTCCGCTCTTATTATGCTCAAAACCAAGAAACAAACCATGCATTTTTCTCTCTCGTCCACAACTGTCTCTCTGGGACTCGGAAAACTCTAGAACAAACAGGCATTCCGCTTGTCTGTGTGCTGAGTGCGTGCAGACACAACAGAAACCAGACAGAAACCAGCGGCAGCAACAACAACAACAAAAGTAAAGATCGATGGGGTGGGATGAAGATAAGGAGGAGGAAACGAACCTGCACCAGCACCTGCAGCAGCGTCAAAGATCTTGGATCGTTGCTCCTCCGGCATATCGAGAGCTCCCTCGGCCCGAAAGCCAGCAACAGCTATGGACTAGAAAAACAGTGGCAACGCAGCAACGGCCTGTTGCACAATTTTCTCTTACATATTATTCTTCATGGTCGTCTTTTGCCACTCTCCATGCTGTTGTTGCCCATTCGCGTATCCCTCGCGCACAGAAGCAGAAAATGCGGAGCCGGATTGTTCTTGCATACTTCTGTCGTGCGTGCGCTCTCTCCTTCTCTCGCTCGCGCGCGTGGGGACTGGGCCGGGCTGGTGAAAGGGGGTATTTCAATGTGCGTTGGGAACTTGACGGGCTTTGTAGGATTCCCGGTGACACCCCGATGCTTGACCCGACCCAGCCCGGCCTGTTCCGGGTTCTCCGTTCCCAGGCGCAGCGTCTTTCGCGGGCGTTATCCGTACGTAAAGTGTTGGCTGTTTTTTATACCCTTTTTTTATACGGTTTTATATAGGGCACCTTGTATGCATGCCCCTTAGTAGGCCTAAGGTACCCCTTCACACCTAGAATATAGATTTAAGGTGTCTTTGTGTAAAGTAACTCCCTTGGAGAGGGGAGTCCCCGAAAGAACCACCCCCAATCCTCCGGGTAACTCTATGAGAGAGTTACTTGGCATAAAGCCAGGTGCCCTACAAAGTAGCTCCGCAAGTAGGCTATGGTTGCAACTCTATGAGAGAGTTACTTGGCATAAAGCCAGGTGCCCTACAAAGTAGCTCCGCAAGTAGGCTATGGTTGCATATATATGGACTATGGTTGCAACTAGGTAGGCTGTGGTTACAAAGTGTTGTTTGGATTGTTGTCATGGGTACAAAGAGGGGTCTAGTCCACTCCCCCTTAGTACTCGTTTCTATCTTCCATGGAACCATTGGAACCTAGTTTGTACCCATATACGGACGGGTGGTTGATGACAAACCAAAACACCCAACAATTGGCCAAAATGCCTAATGATAAATCAAAATGGCCTCCCTCCCCCAAGAGGAGGGAGATTCCATTTTTTTAAAAATCCACTCTTCGTAGTGTTAAAAATCTGGCCTAGGGCTTTATAGAGTAGGTGTAAGTTGCCTTTGCACATAAAAAGTAGGAATACAATAGATTCGTGATTTTAAACTAGGTGTAAGGTGCCTTTGCACCCCAAAAGGGTCCCTACTTGTAAAGTACCTACTCACTTCGAAAGTAGGTGTAAGGTACTTTTGTGCTTTAAATATAGGTGTAAGGTGTCCTTGCACCTAGAGGGGCGACTGCTTTGTGATCTACATATCAATGAGTGTATATCGGTCTATGAATGTTTTAATTCAAGATTGTCTTGTGCTTGTTGTGTACGGTGGTAAGGCCCTACGATGGGGGCTTTCATGCAATAGTAAGGGGTCTAGGATGAGGTAGTGGATGAGTTTGGCCTTGCATTTTGGGAACGTCTTTCACCTGTAAGCCATCGCCATTTGTAAAGCAAAATGCCAACATTATGATGAGCCTAAACATATGTGGGCCACAAAGGTGATAGGTGAAAGGTGCTTCCTCTTTTTGAGGAGGCAATGTTAGCACATATTAGGTTGGAGACTCCAAATATTGCACATAGTAAAATTTCTCCATGCACTTCAAGTTGGCATGCAAACCTTTAGACACACATATTGAAATTTATATGATCACACTATGCATATACTTCTACACTTGAAGCCCCAAAATTCAATTCAAAAGACAACTTACTTCATTCTATTGGATTTTCATTTGCTTCTTGCTTTGGGATGGCATGTCCTATACACAAACATATCCACCTATTACCCATACATGAGTTACTTCTATCTAAGTGTAGAGGAAGGGTAACTTTGATTATTGATTAAAATTAAGAGGTTAAAAAACACACATGACACATGTCAAAATTGGTCTCACTTTTGTGGAAAAAGCAAACTAGAAATAATATTTTTGTAGAGCTAAAAAGGGTGTATGTTTGAAATCAACGAGACCAAAGTCTAGACTCTAGACCAATAACACCAAAAGTACCATGTGGAGGTGGTGTGCACTTGAAGGCAATTGAAATGAGAGCCCAAGCATATATATGGTTGTGCACTCTTTGTTGAATTTAAATGGTTTCTCACCTCAAACTCCTCATTTTTCATTTTTCAGCTTGAAGTCAAGGGCATCGGTCTTTACTTGTATATTAATTAGATGGGGTTGCACCCACAATTTCTAAAGGAGTGACATTGATTGGCCCATCCCCAATTAATCTTAAACATTGGGCACTCCTCAAGATAGAAGGCTAGATATGTTCCCTCCCCACAATAGAAACTTCAATTTGGGATGGCCTTTACAATTTATATATGGAAGTTGAAATGTGGCCAAACAAGATGGGATAAAATTGAGGCTCTATTGAGAACCTATTGGGAACAGTTGCAAAACCCTTTTGATAACTTGATGAGAACACATTGGGAACATACAAAAAACAAAAAAATCTCACCACCCACTCCCCCCAAAACCCAAAGAAAGAAAAGTGCACATTGAGCCTTCTCATTGGATGCCTGAAAATTCTAATGCCAAAATTGTTTGTCACCATTTGAACCTGGGCTAATACCTCCATTGTAAACATGAGGGTACTTAATGTGGAGTCTTTGTTCTAAGGGTTATGAGTGGGTTCTTCAAATTACATGGTTTTTTTTGTGATTTGAGAACTAATTCCTTAGCAATACAAAGGATTGGAAGGGCATGTACATTTTGCTTTCATGTCTTTGTAAGCTATTTAAGCTTATTAATACATGTAGAAGACCAAAAATGAACTACCCAATAAGCATTTTCAATGTTGAGTTTGAAATCTGAGTCTTGTCCATTGAGCATATGTAATTAATATTGTGCAAGTATATGACCTACCCTAATGTAAGGAACAACTGTTGCAAAGTGTTGGGCATGTACATAATTTATCACATACCAATACATGGTAATGACATAAAAATCTTCAAAAATGAAATACCAATGTAGTGAATATAGCTAAATCTACAATTCTTGCATGAATATAAGTAGTGATCATTGAGGAGACCAATTAAAAAGACCAAATATTGAACATGAATGTTTGATGGTATGTTGAAAAGTTCATTTCATTTTAAAATTTAGTCAACTTCAATTCAATTAGAATAAGTAATCATCTCAAACCCAATAAAATTGCGATATTAATTTTCTAAATCACACAATTGCCACATGATTATTGCAAAACACTCCACAATCTAACATGGACCATCACACCAAATCTTAAGGTTACCTTCACATTCAATTTCTACTAGTGTAACATGTGCCATTGGCCTAAGTGTGAAATACTCAACTAATTTTTTTGTTTCAAAACCATTTTTTGTAATCCGATTGAATTTCCAGTGACAAAAACTATTCAAAACTCATTATCTCCCACACCTCAGTTTTCAAATCATCAAATCAAATCATCCTCATATATCAAGGGCTTTTTCAACAATGCCAGGAGTGCCCAAATGCCTCTATAAATTGTAATCTTAATTTAAATGAATTTTTGGTAAGAAAATTACTCAATATTTAATAACTTCTCCAAAATAAGTTGAAACATTATGAAATCAACTTAGTGCACCCGTATTTATTGAGGGTGGCTTTTCAACAATACCAAGAGCACAACAAGAGGTGATGTGGTTTGGGAGATCTCATCGTGACAAACAAAACATACAAACTAATTTCCTTTCATAGATTCACGAATTGTGTAGCCAAAGGAGAGGTATCATACTAACTTTACCATTTCGACAATAGACTGCCGAATAATTAATTAAATTTTAGATTTTAACTTTGACACTTAATTTTTTATTTCTGAAAAATTTCAGCAGGTAATGGTTATAAATAATAATAAATGCAATATATTTAGTGTTATCTAGATCACTTCAATGCTTAAAACCCTGACATTGAAAATTATGACTTTATTAAAAATTTTGGCACAAATAAGAAATAACTTTTTAATATCTCAAATAAATAATAATAATTTAATTTATGCCAAAATGGTAAAGGTACTATGGTAATGAGTGTTGGAAATAGTTGACTACATCCCACTTATGGCTAGATTAGTATACAATATTACTCCTTGAATTCTCATTCGGGCTTGGTCTAAATATTGACCCAATACCTCTAGTAGTGAAATATTAATCTACACAACTAAACTTCAATACCTATGCCATGCACGGAATATTTAGCTTTAATGTTGAAAAGATTTGAGAAACCATCAAAACATGGAATTTTGGGGATTTTTATTAAAATTTGACTTTTTTTTTCTCCTTTTTTTGGGAAAAAATACCCAATTTTCTGTATCACAAATTAGATTTAAATTATTGTATTTCACATTTATATTTTTTAATAAATAATAAAAACCAAACCAAAGCATGACTGGAGCCATAACTTTGGAAGTCAAAATACACCAGAGAACTCTTATTACTTCAGTTAGGGGAATTTTCCTTTTGACATGAGGAGCCATTAGCGAATTTGTAAGGGGCGCCCAAAGAAACCCAGCTAACCCTTTACTTGAATCGTGCGTTTTCTTTCGCAAGAGGAGGAGGGGCCCTTAGAGAAATCTTGTAAGGGCCCTCAAAGAAACAGCCAATCCTTACTTGAATCGTGCGCTTTCTTGGGCATGACGAGGAGGGGTCCTTAGAGAAAGCTTGTAAGGTCCCCCAAATAACGCCGTGCCGTGCTCGGATAGGCGCCGCGTCCGAGCTCCAAACCCTAACGCAGAATCCTGCGCTCTCTTTCTCCCGTTCGTGTGTTTTCTAGCTCTCGGGCTCCGTTATCTTGATGCATTTTTCTCTTTCGAAATTTGGAAAAAGAGAGAGGGAAAAAAGAAAACGTAATGGCGAGTGTGGCTGCGCAAGCGACTTCGCGAGGCTCTTCATTGATAGCCGTGATCGCGGATGAGGACACGGTGACGGGGTTCTTGTTAGCGGGAGTGGGGAATGTCGATCTTCGGCGCAAGACGAATTACTTGGTGGTGGATGCCAAGACGACTGTGAAAGCCATCGAGGACGCGTTCAAGGAATTCACTACACGTGAAGACATTGCCATCATCCTCATCAGTCAGTACGTTGCCAACATGATCCGTTTCATGATCGATAGCTACAAGAATCCCATTCCGTCCATTCTGGAGATCCCGTCCAAGGATCACCCTTACGATCCCAGTCAGGACTCCATTCTCTCACGAGTCAAGCACATGTTCTCCAGTGATCCCACAGGCTCCACTGATCGTGTGTGATGTTGTTGTTGTTGTTGGAAACAAAGCTTTTTGCATGATGATGCTGCATCATCACGACCTTATTTTCTTCCCGTCTCTTGTCCGTCGCTTGAAAAGTTGTGTACATGAGATGGAGAATTAGTTGAAAACGAAGAACGAGAGAGAGGGATTCGGTAGTGGCAGTAGGAGGAGGACATCATCAGTCTCTCAGAATCTCTCTCAGAGTAATGATGATGATGTTGCCAGTATAAAAATAATCTTCAATGTATTTTGTTAAGATACATAGTCATGTCGTTGCATCAGGCAATGGGATCTTTGGAGTTGGGATTGATTGAAGGGTTTGTATTCATGTTGCCTCATCTCAACAAAAGGATTTCTTGTTCATCTGTGTGTGGGAGTGGTGTGGGATTTCTTGTTCATCTGTGTGCTGGAGTGATGTGGGATTTCTTGTCCATCTGTGTGCAGCAGCTGTGTGGATTTCTTGTTTATTCATTGAAGATTTCCCCATGCAGTTGCTGTAGTTTTTAATCAAAGAACCCTGGCTGCTGTAAATCTACCCAATTTGCCTCCAGTATGCTGAAGATAAATTCATGCCAGCAGCCACAATGGTTATGAGCATGATTGCTTCCTACTTAGCTTTATTGCATGTTCTTTTTCATTTCTGTTGTGTCTTGGTGTAGATGCTTACTTGTACATGGACAAGCAGAAATTAAATAAATCTTTTACCCTTACCAGCTTGTGCACCTTGAGCAAGGATGCCAAGGACTTTTTTGATTAGCACTGTCAGTTTGAGTGCTGGCTAACATTATGACTCAGCTTCCCATCGCATTCAGAAATGTGACAGAAACTGAGGAAACCAATTTCAGTGGAGTTGTTTGCTAGAAAGGTTTAAGTAGATTTGTATATTTACATGCACCTGCAACTATTTGGATTCTCAATTCTCAATGAGAGTTATACTATTGGGAGCTGATGAAATCAGCTCAGAGCAATGGCAGCTAATTGCCACCATTCATACTGTGTGAATGACAATATTATGATTGCACTCATCCTCCATTTTTGTTTTGGTTTGACCAGAACCAACATAACATTTATCTAGTGTGGGCTTTCTTCAGCAGTCTCATGGTTATGCTCTTGTTGACATGGGGATATGCAATGGGGTGTTGATCATAACCTGTATCTTCCCTTCCATTAGCACCAAAACTCTGTAGTGAGCAGGCTAGTGGGACTTGTCACGCACTGCACAAGTACTTGTGGGGTCTAAATCACTTAGTAATCATCTGTGATACTACATCCTTCACCACCAGTGTAGGTATGACATGCTGACTGTTCATCTTAAGTGTTAGAACTTAGAACTCAATACGAAGGAAAGCTATAATCTAGAAAAACACAAGCAGCATTGCTTGATTGAAGTGTTGTGGAAGAGACCCTCCAGGTACATGTTGCCATGGATGTGTAGCACTCTCAAAGCTAATACATTGCTTGTACTGCTTACAAGGAAAAACTGGCTTGATTGATCATCACATCATCAGATTGGAGAGAATGGAGACATGCATATTTGATATTCTTGGAGACTCCAACAACCCAAGCTTACCTACTTGCTTCTTCATTAAATCAAAGAAAATAGTTTCAAGAAGTGTTTCTCAGTGCCCTACTCCCTACGCAAACTTGAAGTACATTCAGAAAGGACAGACTCTATCAGCAAGTTGCAAAAAAATCTCAGGCACAAGACGACGCCGCCTCTTCATCACCATGAAATCTTCAGCTTTTGCTTCATCATCACCTTTGTGGATCACTGACAATATGTCAGCTAGCAAATCATCGACACCACCTTGCATTGGGTCCTGCACAACTCAGCCAGTATATCAGCTAGCAAATCATCATCATCACCTGGCATTGGGTTGTGAACAACTCAGTGGTGCCTTAGTGTCACAAACCCATACTGCACAAACATGCACAATATGAACCATTTGATTCAGAATACAGGATAGGAGCTGTCAAAACAACACACCTGCAAGAGCAGGTCAGTGTGTGTTTTTCCAGCATACAAAATTGTTGTCACCTTTGCACCCACTGATTGCAGTGCATTCCCAAATGCAACACTGCAGAAACATTACCATCAGGTCTCATCATTCCTTCCAGTAGAAGGTCATAAACATGAACCTTACAGCATATGCTCCAACTGCTCACTCATAAGGACATTTGATCTTTCCATGACACCAGTACATGGGAGTAAGAAAGTGCTGCAGAATAAATGACATACCTGGCCTCATGATGAATTGAACAATCAGCAGTTCCATGAAATAAAGATATTGACGGTAGATGTGGCACTGCTTCCTGAAAAGCTGGGGTCAAAACCAACAACTCAGGAGAGAAAAGTGGTAGGGACTCCTCCCCCTCCATCACTCTGCAAAACCTCAAAGACACAAGGGCTTCAGTCATATTAAAGCCCTTAAACTCTTTGTGACAATGACAACAAAAAAGAACTTCACAGCATCTGGATGAGAGAAGCTAGTTACAATCTCATGTCAAAAGTTGCACACTTTTTTGCTTTGAAAGTTGTCTTCAACTACCTCAGAAAAATGGATCGGGAAAGACCTCGTTGATGGAAATGATCCACAAGATTTGGAAGGTTGTACCTGCTCCACAACAATCCAACAAGTGTCACACCAGCAGCCTAGTGGCAGTGCTCATGACCACCATTGTAAGTTGTCATTGGTTCAAGCCCCATAAGGTGCATCCTAGTGCATTCTCCCTGATTGTCAATCCAAGGTCCAGTGGCTAACAAAAGGATGTCACCATTACAGGCAAGATATCCATTTTCCTTACCCGCCTGAAATGGCAAAAAAAGCTTTGAGCTCATGTGACCTCCATGACAGCTTTGCAGCGTCCTCCAACACCTCCTTCTGTGCTTGCTTAACTAATGCACATGCTGCCAGGTGTGCCCCCGCTGAATGACCTGCCAAAAATACTCTGTTGACTCTGACAAACACATATCAGAGTTTGACAGCGGCACAAAGGAAAAATGGTATGAAGACTCCCAAAGTTATACTCTATGCACAAACATTACTTTTGTGAGTTGAAGCATTCCAGTTTTTGGATCATCTATCACTTTGATTCAATTCTGTGCAAGCGTGAACATCTTTTCAGAAAGTGCAAACCCAATCACACCTGTGAAAAGGGGATTCTTTTGTGCCCTCACCTGTTTGGATCACCACCAAGGTTTGTGATATTCTGACAAACATAGCCTATTCCAGTAGAGATGTCTGCCACCATGTCACTCACAGAGCCCTGTGGAAAATTCCTGCATTGTCAGCAAAGCACATTGCACTGAGTCCAAGGATCCTTCGATAAGAAAGTTCTATACATCGCAAGGAAACTAAAGACCGATTCATAAGGAAAATGATGAAGTCAAATTTGTTGGAGGCAAGGAGTCCTTTTATGAACATTTAAGGACATGCACCTGTAATCAAGACACGTCACAATGATGTGATGTTCAGCAAGTTGCTGCCCCAATAAAGCACCCCATCCCTTGTACCTGTTGATCAGTCTCAGCATCAGTTTCAAGCCCTTCAGAGTGATCTCAACTCAAAGAGAAATTGCATGAAGATTGGAAGACACGAATGAGTCCCAACAACAAAGAGAGGCAACTGACCCAATAATCCAAGCACCACCTGTCACAAAAATCACCACTGGCTTTGGGCTGTCATCATCACAATTTGGAGGCATGTACAAGTCCAGCCTGCCCAGAGTTCCAGCACAAGAGTTATTACACTCCCCAGAACCTTCAATCATCTGCTTGGAAACAACTTTGACAGTTGACAAATCAATACATTCACAGCATAGCTAGACTGTTCTGTCAATAATTCAGACCAAAAGAAAGTGAAAGCATTTGTCTTTGCATGCCAATCTGACACCTAAAAATTACCTATTGCGGGGTTTCATCCCGTACACAATGCTGCGATGAATGTACTTGGAGACGTAGTAATTGAATAAAACTGCCAAAGCTCCAGAAAGACAACATTAGTGTACATTTTCCTGCAGATGCTGCAAAATCTGATCAAACACACCTCACACTGTACACCCCAAAAGAGCAGGGTGTTGTATACTCACCTTGAATGAAACCTGGCATGAGAAAAAGTGAATAGAGACATAGCAAAAGAAATTTGCTTATCCATCGCGATCCTATCCTGGTAACATGTGCAAAACAGCCAGATTCTTCAAAAGAATGAATACTCTAGCTGCAAAGCTGCTGCTTGCATGATGAGACGATTCAATATTCAGATAATACAAACAATAGAATCCCCCATAATAGAGGAAAATGGTAGAAGAGATGCTACCCCAGATATCTCAGCAGAGTTAAGGCCAGTTGAGTGATCAAGTAAGTTTCAGTGGCTGCATGCTGAACATCACTTTGGAACTCACGGAATGAGTTCTGTCGGTCAAGCCTGAGTGGGCCACCATGGGAGATGCCATCCAATACTCTACGGTGCCACTTCTGCATTCTTGGAGATCTGTGGCGCTGCACCCATTCAAGGATCCCGCAAGCCATCAACAAAAGCAAAAGCAAGTCCCTTATTATACCATGAAACAAGAACAAATACATCTTCAAAAACAACCTTTGCACTTGCCTTCAAGGGTTAAGAAGGTTTGGACATTATTACCTGATGCCAGTGTCTACTGATTTCTGCCATGATACCAGACTGCAAGTGTGGAGTATCAATTTACACCTCTGTTAGTAGTGCCCCTTAACACCTATCTTCCTTTTCATCACAACAGGTTCTGCATCTCACTTGTTGCATCCACTTCAATTTTAGATGTGCCATTGGGTTTCACCAGCATGGTTTAAGGTATGTCGAAGCACCCTATACACACTATTCATTGGAATTACCCATGCAATTTACTTGGTGATGGCAGCACTGTGTTCTTAAAGACATCCTCTGAGATGAGCATCTTGGATTGAAGCCTTTTCAGAGGTGTCATGGATCTGCACCCATTCATTCTCACCAAATTCAATTGCAAGGATAAAATGCTTCCTCAACCCAGAAACCACCAATTTCGTATTTCCAATGGCAAGTGCAGAAGATGTGTGATTTCCACATGGCCAAAAACTAACCAAATAAAAAAAGGGTTTATGATCTACCCAGCTGATGGCTTCATCATCAAGGATCCATCTTATTCAAAGGGATCTGACGCTTCCTGATCATCAGATTCAAGGGATCTGAGGGTTCCTCTAGGCATGGAGAAAATCAAAACCCTAACCCTTTTTCCATGATTTGAAGAGTTGACGTCTCAACAAGAATCTCGGGATGACTGGGACAATAGCAAAAGGCAAGAATGCATCAAGAGCTTGATTTCACTATGTCATGACCAAATTTCAAGCAATTAACATAAGCTTTTTTCTTTGGACCTTCAAGAGATTTTCAAACAATCAACAGAAGCTTTTTCTTTGCAACTTCAAGAGTTTTTCAAACAATCAATCAACGGAAGATTTTCTTTGGAATTTCAAGAGTTTTTCAAAAAATCAACATAATGTTTTTTTTCATGACAACTTCAAGAGTTTTTCAAACGATCAACAAATGATTTTTCCTTTTTTAGGTGGCAACTTCAAGAGCTTTTATTGTCGAAGAAGAACTTACTAGAAAGATGACGACATTATTCAAACTGCTTGCTCCAGCTCAAAGATCACTGGATATAAAACAGGTCAAATAATAATATTGCCAGCTCCCACAAACTATAGAATTGCAAATTGTGTCATAAAAAGTCTCTCTTACACTTCTGAATCCAAGACAAAGAGGCGTGAGTGGAGAGGGTTCTTACAGGTGTAAACTCACCCCTCCCACTCTTAAAGGAGCAGGCGTAAGAATCCGTCCCCTTTTCTATTCTAGTAAAAATCTTCAGGCACATAAGGTGCCCTCCAAATGTGCGAGGAAATTCCTCCCAAGTGCTTCCCCGTATGGAATGCGATGTCAGCTTCCTCCACGCAGCAATTTCAAGTCCTCGGAAAGTCCAGAAAGCGGTGAACTTCATGGAGTGTCGGGCACTTGTCCACGACGGGCCCCCGCCTTTCAGCCTACGCTAAAGGTACATTCAGATATGACAATTGCGTGCTCGGTCATTCTCTGTGCAAATTGAGAGAAAATGATCTATAAATAGCTGACCTTACAGATGATGTGGCACCACTACTACTAATCCAACTTTTAATGTTAATGAAGGCTTTGATTTATTCTTGTGATGTTAAAATCTTCAAACAAATTAAGATCTCGGTCCTTAACATTGTTAATAGTTTAATCTTATATATAAATTCACTACGTTCGTCTCTGACGGAGCTCGAGTTTGTCATAGACTGTCGATCAGACTTGGCTCGGCAAAAACGGGATTATTTTATGTCTATTTGTTAGTTATTACATTTTCGAAGTTATCTTTTTTTACCTAATTTATCTAAGTTACTTTCTACTAAGCAAACGGACACTGTTGAAAATGTAACTGTTGCTCCCCAGGGGCGAGGGGGGGGCGAGGGAGGGTGGGGGGCCGGCACGAACAGGGAATCTTATATAAAAATTCACTTAGTCTGTGCGTCTATCCGTCTGATGCGACAGTTTCACGTTTTAATTCACCGGCAGGGCGCTGTGGTAAGCTCTTTATGGACAAAGGGTAAGCAGCAGAACAGAACATGCACAACACTTTTCCTAGATGACTCACAGATGACTCATAGCTCTACTGTTCAACTGTTGTCATCACGCGGTAAGTACGCACAACTCTAAAACACCCCAGAGACTGCATGAGGCAAAAGTTGTGAGAGGGCCTTAATTCCTAGAGTACCCTTATTCAAGGTCTTTAAGTGATAAAAAGAAATGGGACAATTTCCCCCCAAAACACCCCACCCTCACTTCATCCCCTCTCCTTTCCCTCTCTTTCCCCGGAAAAGAAAAGAAAAAATTAAAAGAAAACCAATGGTGGGTGGGTTGGGTTAGAGTCTGGGCTAAACCGGCTACCCACATTGGTACCATGGTAAAAATCTTGAAATCCATTTAATTATTTATAAATGTCAGGCTAGAGACTAAAATCAGGGTCTCCGAGTTCAAATTTAACATCTTTCAGGCTTAATATGACCATAAAGACGCCTCACTCCAAAAAGGTGGAGGTACCAACATGGGTGCGAGGGTTTGCCCTTGAGAGGGAACCTTTGCTACAAAAACAAACCTTTGTGATTGGATTGGTAGTGTGAAGACGAACCAAAAAGCAACCAAGCAGACAATAGAGCTTAACAGAGCCTTTAGGGTGGCTGGAGTGGTGTAGCAACAGGTTACCCACTAGTTTTAATTAAAGAAAGGACAAATTTCAAATTCTCAAAAACTGTCACCTTTGATTTTCCAAGCCCTAGACATTTACGGTCATGTTTTTTGTTTTTCGGTTTAAAGAAATCGGGGGACTTCCTAGTGGCCGAAGGTCATGGGTACCCACTAGTAGCTTTAAATCTATCCAAAAGCTTATCAATAATGTCGCCTATTGACAAGGGCCATTTTTTTGTGCCTCATTATGACCCTAATGCTTTGATCCTATGCCCCACTTGCACCTTGCCATTGCAATTTGGATTCGAGCTTTGCATTTGCATCTCATCCGTGTCTCATTATCACAATTTGCATTCAAGCTTTGCACTTGCACCTTTTCATCTGTCTCTTTGTGTTGTAACATTGTGTTTGTCTCTTTGCATTTATCTTTTTTGTGTTTAAGCTTCTCTCATTGTCACTACATTCATTTCTTTACATATGTCATCTTTGTGCATGCATCTTTCACGTTGTTAACACAACAAAAAATTTGTAACAACAATGGACAATTAAGCAAGAGTCAATTTAACACTAAACAACAAGTGACACAATAAAGGCAAAAGATGCAAAAAAAACGTCACAACAATACAATTGAAGCCAAGAAGAGATGGATGCAATGGATAATTCCAAAAAAAATTCATTAGACAATATGAGAAGAAAAGGTAGAGGTAGAGGAAACAAAGGTCCTTCCTACCAACACAACATGAATTGGAATCGTGAAGAGGTGATAGCCTTGATTACTTGTAAGCATAAGGAGCACATTGCTTTGAAACAAGTTATTGATCCACAAGCAAACAAGACTCCTACAATGTAATAATGGAACAAGTTATCAAAGGAAAAGGTAATCATTCACACACTCAAAGACTCCAAGAATTGGCAAGATGTGCAAGGACAAATGGAACTACATTAATGGTGATACAAAAGGATATATGATTACTACAAAAGCATTGGTCAACACTTCATATTGGAATTTAACAATGAAAGAATGGGACAAACTCTATCTGCTAAGACAATTCAATGAAGATTGTTATAAGGCAATTTAGGCTTTCCAAGGGGAGGAAAACATTGATGCTTCAATCCACCTAAAGATTTATGAGTAAAAGGTGATGGAATCTATATACAACAAAAAGAAGAGGAAAATCACTTTCATACACAACTTAGTAAATCTTTGATGCATGGTTATTAGTAAATATGATGTTCTAAAGGAAAGCTAAGAGGCTCTTCGATTAAACTAGGGCAACAAATATGGAGTTACTATAGACAATGCAATCAACTTGGATGACTTTCACAATCTTTTAGATTAGATAATGGACCTCCCCAACATCCTACATTCATGAATCTTGGTGATTTTAACACTTACAACACCTAACAAACATCCAACGCCTAAAACAACATCAATTGTAACTCTTGAAAACATTAGAATCAAGAAAAAACAGTTATCGATGTTATTGCTAATCACAAGATAATTATGGACACCATGGACCACATCAACATACAAGTCAACATGACCGAATCTCATAGAAAAATATTTAAGCAACATTTCAAATATCTAAAGGAGAAAGGCATGAAAGCTTACATGAACAAAAATATGGTAAATGTTTTATACTTTCAAATTCAATCAATTTGCTATTTGACATAATTTCAATTTGGCATTTCAATTTCATTGAGCTAGAAAAAATCATTAAACTAAATGTAATAATGAAATTTACATTCCATTCAATTGCAAACTTGCTATAAAATTGAGTTTGAAGAAGAAATCATTTCAACATTGAAATAAATAATAACTAGTTCATAATCATTTCATTGAGCTAGAGCAACTTTGAAATAAAGAACAATAATGAAGTTTATGTTTCATTCAATATTCCTCAATACTTGATGTAACACTGAACTTGAAGAAAAACAATTCCACTCAATTTGAATCAGTTTGTCATAACAAATCCAAACACATAAGTATTTTCAACAATTATCATCTTCAAACACATCATTACACATATTTAACGAAATACAAAAATCTTTTAAAATCTTCTTTTGTTGCTACAAAGTTCAAATCTTCTTCTCATGTTACAACCAAGTTCATATATTTTTCAAGCTTCAAATTTGTAATTTGCAATGAAGAAGGAAATTATTTGTGATGATGATTTGTAGTAGATTTGTGGAGTTGTCGTGATGACAACAACATTGGACATTAAACATTTTAACATTTTCTGATTCATGTTGACAATACTGATCACTTTAACTTTGATTCAACATTCTCCATTTCATTTTGAAACTTGACAAAATTGTACTTGAAGAAAAAAAATTGAACAATATAATTTACAATATTAAGTTCAACATTTCAATTTCATTTGAACATTGCATTTGACAACACTTGACAACATTTCAATTTATTCATTCTTTGTCTCGTAATTTGTTCCATAGATATGTTTCAAGTGTTACTTTTTGGCTAGATTTTGAAAGTTCATTACCTTTTTAAACAACTTTTGTCTCATTAAGTCTTGCATTTGTCCTATTAGTCTACTACCTTCTTATTCCACCCAATTTAGATTCATGTTCCAACTACAACATTAATGCATCTACATCAACATCCTTCCCAGTCAATATAAAATTATACAACAAGCAATAGCATGTAACAACATTAGAAATGAAAAAATATGAAGATTGCTTTCTAATAATAATTTTTTGATTTTTTTTTCAATGTCCCAAAAGCATTTTCCACCACACTCCTTCTTTTAGAAAGATGTATGTTATTTAATGCTTCCAAAAATGTGTGCCTAACATTAAGGGATCATGAACTAGGATACAAGTGCATAGCCCTCGTCCCCAATGATATAAGGGTGAATGCCATCTTGTGATCCATGTTCAAAGTCAAAGAAGCTATCATAAGTTACTTTTATGTAAAGGCTAGATATTCACGAACTTTATAATCATTTAAAAATCTTGACAGTCCCACAAAAACATCTTGAAACCACTTCTTGTGATCAACAACCACTTGCAACTACATGTTGTGAATTCTAAATTTGTAGCAAAATAAATTTGCAAAAAAACGCCTTTAGGTTTATGATTGTGAATTTGTGTACAATCAATTGCACCATGAACAAAAAGGAGGCCGCATCAATCCTTGAAGACCACCATCACCCTTGACAAATCTTCACTTCATGGCCATTGAATTTAGTTCCTAAACACAACATTAACAACAACAACAAACTTGTGCAAGACCATGTTCAAAGAGGACTTGCCCATTTCAAAAAGTTCACTACATTGAAGGTAGTAGTTTTGAGCACAAGTTTGTAAAGCAAGCACACCAACTTTAATGCCAACATTAATTGCACACCTATATGTGGTGTTTTGCTTTCTAATCAAAGGTCATAACTTATATATTATTTGCAAAACAAATTTTATAGTGACTTGAAAATGTTCAACCCACCTTGAATTCTCATACCAAGTCATAAGGAAGTTCAAATACCAAATGTTATTCAAAGCCTTGATCTAATCTTCAACTTCCTTCATCATTGATAAATTAAAATAGTAAAAAAACATGAAGTGATTCAAAACAACACCTTTCCACACACTTTTGACCAACAATTTGGCATTGGATAGTAAGAAATCTTATGTTAGAAGTGTCATCATTCTCATGGTCTCATTTTCAACTTCAAAACACAAAGAAAATAACTCCTACAAACACAAAAAATAAAAAAAATTCATTAGCAATAACACCTTGGGCAATGGCACCATTACAAGGTGCGAATTGAAAATAATAATAACGAATGATAACAATGAATGAAAGCATGAGCTTGAGTGGACAAGAATGAGAGAGCTTGTGCCATGGAATGGGAGAGCTTAAACATGTCATAGAAAGAATGAGATAATTTCAACATGTCATAAAGAAAATGAAAAAGCTTGAGCAAGAAAAGGAATGATGATTCAATGCGGCACTCATGTGTGGTGCATGCAATGGCCATTTTGATCATGATGATGATTTGTTATTGTTTGTTTAACTTCCAACTAACATATGAACTAATGAAAATGATGCATTGCTACAACATACCCTAGCTAATTGCAATTAATACATTTGTATGAAAATAATTAGAAACTTTAATGCTTATCAATGATATTTAACATTATAACCTACCATCGACTTCAACCCTATCATCAATCTATGATTAAAACTTTATCATCCTACAATAACTTTAGGTTTGAATGTATATTATGTTATGTTTGAAATACTACAAAAGGTTATGTGTAAATTTTTTCTCTTAACCATGTCAGGGTTGATAAGACAAAGTTTATTATACTAAAAATGATTTACAGATAGTGTTAAACTATTAGTGGTAAAAAAAGGCTATCATGAAAATAATTGTTAATTGACTTTTTTTTAGACATCTCATTTTACAGATCATGAAACTTAATCGTGCAAAAACTTTATGCATTCACCTAGGATTTATGCAATGTTCCATTTAGGTGTTGTTGGTTTAAACAAAAATAACCATTCATGTCATAGCTATTGTTTTCTTACCTTTCTCCCTCTTTTTTTGAATAGCCGGGGGGCGAATGTTTGATTTTTGTAATACTTGCTAATTTTAGGTATTTGAAAAAACTCAAAATCAAAGCATCAATGGTTCCAAATATTTCAAAATATTCAAAATCCAAGGACAACCATGTCCAAGTATTTGAAAAAGAAAAAGAGATTCAAAGAACCACCAATTTCGAGTATTTCAGAAACTTCAAAATATTTGATTTTTTGACTAGGTATCTTACTTTTTTTTATAACCACAATGATCAACTTTGATATTTGAGTTGATTCCGAATTGGGGTTTGGTGCAATTTCTAAAACCCACATGATCATTCCAGATTAAACCCCAAAATCATTTTCATGTTATATACATTGAATTATTTGGTCCTTCATGTTGAATTTACATAATATCAGAAAAGTGTAAATTTTAAGTTTATTAGATTTAATGTTAGCTAGCACACACACTTAACACCAAAGTAGCACCACCTACCAACAAGGACGCCATATCATCAATAAGGCTATTTAACATTACATATGTGAAATGCAGCTCAAAATCAAGAAAATTTAACCTTGACTTGCCATGGATTAGAACTAGGTGTGAATTATATTTTAGTGCACTGATGTACAAATGGTCTTGATTAGGCTTGTATGTTTAGATGTGTAAAAATGTTATGATCAATGAAATTGCTGGATTTGGTGGTTCGATATTGTTTTTTAATGTTATTTTGACTGAATTAATAACTAAATATGTAATAGGGTTTAGGTAGGTTTGTGAAAATTTCAGAGGACCAGTGGAAATGGTAGAAAGGGATCAATATTTTCAACGTTCAATCAAATAGGGTTGTGTGTAGGCATGAAGATTTTTTATTCCAGGCCAATGGGATAGCTGGACTTGGTGGTCTAAATCAGTTTTCCTAAGGTGTATTCACACTTGGTGTTAAGGACTCTAGTACTAAGTCCCCTACCACGAAGTTAAGCATTTAGGACCTAAGCCTATTTACCATGAAGATTTCATGTTAAGTTAACATTCATTTAACATTAAACAATCACCCATTTAACATTGGGTGCCACCAAAGATGCCACCTAGATTTTCACTTAACATTAGGTGTGAATGCACTTAGTTACCTTGAGCAAAGTAAGAAGTCAATGTGTAATAGGTGTTTACAGACAGGGTTTTTGCACATTACTTGTGCACTTTGTTTAATAAGGGAACCAAAACAAAAATTTTAAATAATCTGAGAGTCAATCTTTTTCTTTTTCGCAAAACTTTGCACTTCAACAACAAGAAAATAAATAAATAATAATAATAATAATAATTCTGCTGCAAAGGCTACAAAGGGTTTTTCTGAAAAATTTGCACAAAAGTTGCCGTATTTAGTCACCAAAACAAAGCAAGATTCTAAAAGAATTCTACTATACTGTCTGAGAGATGCAGCCAAATTTTGGTTCTAACAGTTTCAATTGTGATGTAATTCCATGATGGGGAAATCCCGTTACGCTCTGGAATAGGCCCTGGTAGAACCAGTTACCACATGACAAAATTGTGTATTGACCTCCTGGCCTGAAACACATTCCGAGGTGGAATGGACACTGGCAGGCCCATCCCAGAGTGCTTTCCCTGGTTGTAACGGTCCTGCTGGTTTTTCTTAGAGTATTTTTTGAACCCTCCCCAGCCCAAATTTGTCGCTGTACCTTCGGAAGTCCAGAAGGCCCAATACAGCATGTCAACTGGGCCTACCGACATCCAGAGGGCCCAGTACAGCCTGACAACTCTGGCAACTGGGCCTTCCTGATTTCAAAAAAGGTACGGTTCTGATTTTTCCCCCTTTTAAGTCTTCTTTTTCTTTATTGCTGCTGCATTTTATAAGTATGATGCATATGTGAGAAAGCCACCAGAAAGATAACAGGAAAACCAACCCGTTTCTTTAAGTAGGTGAAGGGTCTGGAAAAAATTAGACCCTTCCAGATTTTAAGACCATTCCCCTTCCCTCGGCCTACCAGCCTGGGGCCGGAATCTCAAATCCAGAAGAGTCTATTTTCAGACCCTTTTCCTATGCATCATATTTGCAAGGAGGTTTGTGTGTTGTTATTGTTGTCTCTTATAAAACGCTTGATTCGATGGTGTACTAGAAAGAGTAGATCCATTTTCTACAGGTCACACCTTAGATGGTGTTATTTTCATCTCCACATATTCAAATACATTGAAATATAAATATTTGTTAAAAAAACTTTCCTTGTTAAGTTTACACCTAGATTCAACATTAAATCCAATATTGCTATTTTCCTTCATAATGTTGACAAGCTTTCTACTTTGATACTCTAAATTAGGTTTTGTCAACATGATTTTTGTGCATATAATATACATAGATACATACACACACACACACACACATATATATATATATATATATATATATATAGAGAGAGAGAGAGAGAGAGAGAGAGAGAGAGAGAGAGAGAGAGAGAGCATGCATTATAATAAATAGTGGCAAATAGAAAATATTTTGCAACTAATAAATCCTTTGTATTTGATCAACCAAATGATTTGACTTTTTGTTCATGTAGCTTTCAAAGGCTCTTGCTAATACAATTGAGCAAAAATATCATGGGCTTTACAACAGTATTTTGACAATATATTTAGTTTATTAAAATCATTTACTAACATATGTTCATAGTTTATGAATTGTCTTTGTTACAAGAATGGTTGAAACCTGCAATTTCTTTTGTTATTTCCCTATAAGTAAGTGTGTGAAAGGAGCGCATGTCTTTCATTAAATTTTTCAAGAATAGAAAGATAATTGCCTTTTATCCTCTTGGCCTTTCTTTGAGGAAAAACTTAATTTAAAAAAAGAAGAAGTTTCATTTAAATTGACATTTTGGCATTTATTATAATTTTGGGTGAATCTTGGTTATGATTCAACATGCATTAGAATGATTGGTAAACATGTAGACACCAAAGATGTTCAAAATATGATGTTCCCCATCTTTTTATAGCAAAAAAATGTTGAAAAAATCCACAATCATTTGTCAAAAAAAAGAGTTATTCATTTATTGAACTCATGATGTGGTCAGCTTATGGGTCAAAGCCATAACCTTTTTTCCTCAAGAGTTTCTTTTCAATGATGAATAAGCCCCTCAATAATAATGCTATTGATATGATATTATTATATAGTCTGAAAGCAACTTTTGATAACAAAATAGCCCTTCAGATTGTGCAAACATTAGTGTGTACCAACTAGGTACTACGACAAGCTCCATGACAACAATATAAATTTTTTGGGCAAAAGAAGGAAACAAACACAGCGAAAATGCAAGAAATTTGCATACAATGTAGGACAAAATTGAATTAAAAAAAAAGAAAAATACATTAACCTTGAACAAGGTGTGAAATGACTTGTACCCCATTGATGGTGGTAAAACTAGCTTAAGTTTGTATAACAATGACTTCACTATTCTGTTATAATCAAAAGTAAAATTTTGAAAATTCATGTACAATAAATGAAGACTCATATTTGACAATTAGTTTCTCCTTTTAATTTTCTCCTCTCGTGGATAACAACAATTGAGATTCCACTAGGGTTTTGCAGAGATTACATATCTATGAAACTGCAAAGAAATCTACATAACAACAATTTGAAGGAGACATGGACACTTAGTGAAGTCGTATCCTCAATTGAGATTGCGGGCAAATCCAAAGCTTAGGTACTATTTGGAGCTGCATTTCAAAGCAAAAGAAACAACAGCCACGTATTCGCAGGTGAGGACACAGCATATGAGAAACAGAAACACATCCAAAAGTAAGCAGTTTATGCATATAGAGAGGAAGCTTCTGCAATCAAGCAGTGAAGAAGACCAACAAAATTGAGACCAAAGTTGCAGATATACCACATGAAACCACCCAAACAAAGCACATTTTTGCACTTTACATCTTTACTCTTTATACACCTGGCATGTAAGCTGTATTACTAGGAAATGCACAAAGGATTTGTTGTATAGCACAGATAGAAAAAAGTGGACAGAGGTAGTCTCACCAACAAGAGGAGTTGTAAGGGTCATATTTCACAAATTTGTTGCTACAACCTGGAACAATCTTTACATCTCTTTAGTAGAGGGGGAAATGCCCAGAGGGACCACCCCTTTCAAACTACAAAACTCAATTGAACTTCAATGTCAAAAAACGAGGGACATCCTACGAACTGAGGGTTTCAAGGACACAATCTACCCTACCTCCCAAGATGCCCACAAGTGCAAAGGCGCCATGTACGACCTCATCCTTGCATGCTCCCAGAACTGAGGAAGTGGAACCACATAGTCCCCCTGCCAATTTATGCAGCAAGTTACATGGGAATACAAGATACCTACACCCTATGATAATGTGCAGACATGATGAGTGTCCACTCATGTAGGCGATGTCACCCTACGCAAGGCCTGCATCTTTCAAAACTTTCTCAATTGCATTGTCATCATCCCATGCCACCTGCCAAGCAAAGATGCAAACTAATGAGATGCCAACAATGACCACAAACCTGAGACACTAGTCAAACAACTGAAACATATATTATAAATGAAAGACATCTCTATGGCAAACTACATGCAGAAAGATGACCATCATAAATGCCAGGAAAATCAAAAAATAGACTTACATCAGAAATCATTGTGTTGAAATGCTGCTCAATCTTCCTCAGGTTCCTTTCATCTTGGTCAGTGACCAGTAGATTAAAAGCAGCACCTGTTAACAAACAAAGGAGGACTGTTACCAACCGTACTCCACAATGTAAAAAGGGGAAGAACTACTCACATATGTAATGGAGTATTAGGTTAAACCAAGGCCCTAATAGATCAACATAACAAAGCCAGGAAAAGGCTGGCTGATGTACTGCCATCCTGGATGAAATTCTAAAAAGAGACTCAATTAAAATGTGTAAGATACAGACTTGTTAGCCAAAAACAAGCTTCAAACTCTCATTATTAGCAAAGAGATTGCACACACTGATGACTTATTTGTCAAGCAAAGAGAACCGAAAAAGATCACATCAATTTGACTTTGGAAATAGCAACAGACCTTTTCGACCAAAGCGCCCACTTCGCCCAATCCGATGGAGGTACGTTTCAAATTCAGGAGTATAAGGGGGTACTGATTTCACAGGGATATCATAGTTGATTACCAAAGTGACCTGCCAAGCAAGATAGGATCAGCTTCAGGCCAAAAGCCATAAGCAGTAACCAACAACAATAAATAGGAAGCTGTGTGCAGAGCACATGGAAAGACTCGAAACTCTACTTATTGAAAATGTATGTGCACTCTGGCAAAATACCTGAGCTTGATCAAAACCTCGAGAGAGCACATCAGTGGCAATCAGAATCTTGGTCTCGCCTGATCGGAACTCCTGGATCACATGGTCACGCTCTTCATGGCTAAGACCTCCTTGTATACTGGTGCACTTATAGCCATCAGCTTCCAAACGCTTGTGCAATTCACTGGCACTGTGCCGAGTGCGCACAAAGATTATGGATTGACCAAGCTTTTCAGCTGCTGGGAAGATTCGGTTTTGCAGGACGTCAATTTTTGCTCCAGGGTTAGGGCAATGTATCTTGTATTGTTTGATGGCATCAAGTGATAATGCTTCCTTCTCAACAAAGATGTAATTTGCCCTTGGAATAGTTCTGAGCGCAAATTGCTTGACATTTTCACCAAATGTTGCAGAGAAGAGGAGCACCTGGCAAGCAAAGAAGAAAATAAGCACCTATGCAATTCCTAGATCCAAGCATCTGTGAAGACTTTCAGGAGTTGCTACAGCTCCTTGAACTCCAGAACCTATACACACATCTTCACAAAACAGTTTCCCACAGTAAGTAGGATTTCAGTTCATGCACTCAGATCCCATAAACAAGGAAAAAGAATTGCTTACTTGACAGTTCCCTCGGCTCCGATCAATGTCTCTCATAATCCTCATGGAGTCATCTTGGAATCCACTCTGCAAGCGTGACAAGAATACCACATATCCTGAGGTTCAATTCTGAGAAGAAAGTTGCACTAAAGATATGGAGAAGAATTTGCCAAACTTGCCAGAATGTGAGAAGCTTAATTTATTACCTGGTCAAGCATTTGATCTGCTTCATCAAAGACAAGGATCTTGATGCTCCGAGTGTCAAGGATCTTGTCTCTTGTCATCCATCGCTTCAAAGTGCCAGGAGTACCAATGATGACCTGATCAACAATCCTGTCTCGTCTTGAGACTGAGTGCGTCAGGCTGTTGCTACTGTCAGCATTTGCTGTGCTTGCTGTTGTCACACCAGTGTATTTTGCCATCTTCACAACAACTGCTTCATTCTGATTCCATACATAACCACACCACCACCAGCTACAGAGTTCAAAACTGTGAATGGATCATTGTCATCTGCAGTGATCTAAAACCCTGAACAAGGATGAGAGCAAAAGATCATCCTACACTACAACAGGATTGATACCCTTCAAACCCTAAATATGTAGCGGCAGAGAGGTCAAGACATCTTGGTACCTACCTGAATCACCAGCTCTCGTGTTGGACAAACGCAAATCGCCTGGGGAACTTTTAGCTTTGGATCGACGCGGCTCAGCATGCCGAGGACGAAGCAAGTCGTCTTTCCCGAGCCGTTGTGCGCTTGCGCAATCAAATTCCGATAAGGGGGTGTCACAATCATCGGCAAAGTTGCCGCCTGAATCTTGCTCGGTTTCTCGAACTTCATTTCCGAGTACAAACCCTGAAGAAGCTCAGGCGAGAGATTCAACTCCTCGAATGTCTTCGCAGAAGTGTAAGGCGTGTCATCTGCTATCACCTGCAACACACACGTATCCTCCAAGAGAGACTCATATCCTCTCTCTCACACACAACTACTAGTGCTCACAACTTCTTCGTTGCCTGTACTCAAAACATCGACCATGTCCCCCATCTCTCCATCGCCCAAAAAAAAAACCTAACAACAAAAACTTGTACCAGATCTCTCTCTCTCTCTCTCTCTCAACAATACGAAAATGAATAAGTTCAAACTCACGCGCAAGTACGTACCTTCTTTATCTCAGTTTCGGCCTCCACCGCTGCATCCAACTGCTGCCTCTCACTGTTGACAACAGACTCAGGCTTATCCGCCATATCTTCCGCCTTGTCTGCAACCTTCGTGACTGTCAATCCTTCCAGCTTCTCCATCAGATCTTCCTGCTTCTCAGGAATCTTTTCTACTACTTGTTGTTCTTCTTCTTCATGCTTACCGGAGCTACTCACGACCTCCTCCTTTTCCTCCTTCTCGAGCTTTGGAACCAGTCCATCGGCAGCTACTTCTTGATTCTTTTCGGCTTCCTCCATTTTCAAGCTCAGGAGCTCGTCTCCAATTCCACGATCCTTCGACGCTGCACATCAAATACTACGATCTGCAACAGGAGGAATTCCGGAAGAAATTCCGCCAAATCGCAAATCCTGAATGGGGGCGCGCGAGCGCAGTGCGCAAGCGGCAAGCAACGTCTGGCTTGCTGAGGAAGAAAACGTATGTATACATAGTACGACAGTATGAATACACTGTACAAGTATTTCCCCATATATGGATTAAAATTATATATTTTCCAATGAATTCCAAATTGAATATCACATTACCCACTTATTATTTTTAATTTTTTAACTAAAAACTTTGGGTCTACTTGAAGACTAGGGTAATTGAAAAAACTAGTGTTGGGCAGTTATTAAAAATATGAACAAACCCAATAGAATTAACATGGCGATTATTAGGAATTGAAATTGCAATTTTCAAAAAATCAAATCCTTCAAAAAAATTATAGAAAACAAAACTTTCAGTCTACTTGAAGGCTCGTGTGATTGGGAAAAAAACCAATGTTTGGCGATTATTAAAAACAAGAATAGATGTAACTTGGATTTGTGTTCACTATGAACAGTTTATCGATGTTAGGGTTTAAGGTGTGAATAGGGAGAGCCATGTCTGTGTCTAAGCACCGGAAAATGTTGCTCCTGTTGTCTTTTATCATTCAACAAAGTATTTTTACATTTGTGGTGGAGCAATGGAGATGTTGCTTGATTATGGTGGTGCCAAATTTTTGGGATGTGTTATGTTGTGTGTGTGTTTTTTTTTTGTGGTTGTTTTTTCATGGAGCATGGATACTGTTGGTGGATTGGGTTCATTTAGCTTTATTGTAAAGGTCGGGGGATAAATGGAGCAAATTTCAACAAGCTAAACATCTTAGCCTTGGTTTTTATTTTGTTTTGTGATGTTGTTATAGATGTAAATTGATGAAAAAAATGTTCATGATCTAAAGTTCTCAGATTGTGTAACTATGAATCTTTGAGAATGTTTGTTGCATAGGCAATTACATAAATAAAGAACCAAGATCTGAATGTTCATGTATAGTATTAATGCCATGAGTGACATTGATTATAAGCTCTAGGGGAATATGAAAGGTTAGTTATGTTCATAGTATCAGTATTGTACGTTTTGTATACTTGAAATAATTTAAGGGATATGTAGAATGTGATACAAGGATAAGGGAAATGGGTATTTGTTGATATGGGAATTTTGAGTTTAGCTTTAGACTTCCTCCAAAAGCATCTATTGTCTTGAGGTTCAATTTTGTGTGTATATGTGCAAGGGGATAGTTTTTGGGAGGTTGAGGTTACATTCATTAACAATTTCCAATGTCCAATGTCCAATGTCTAGTGTCTAGGATCTCTAAAGGGGCAATTTGGAATGTTGAGGATATGAGGCTGAATATTCAAAACATATTTTTTGGGCCAGCTTGTATGAAATTTTGAATGTTCCATGAAATAGTTGGCCATAAAACCATGAGTTTTTAACATTTCGTTCATAAAACCATGTTTTTTTTTTTGAAATATTTCGAACTAACAATTTTTATTTTTATTTTTCTCAAATAACCAAAATTGAATTTTTTTGAATTTAAAACATTGAAAAACTAAATTTGGTTCTTCTTTGAAAATTCAAATAATTATACAACAATGGAAAAAAACCAATGTTTTATTAATATTTAGGATGCAACCTAGGTGTAAGGTATTGGAATCAATACTAATATTGACAAAAATACTAATCAAATATGATCTTATGCAAATATACCAACCTTCTAATAATATTAATTTAACTTAAAGTGATACCAAATATATACATGCCTTATACCAATATTAATATCAAGTTTTTACCTAGTACCATATACTAAACCAAAATCAACCATGGACTCAATACTAACACCAAATTGGTATGATTTTTTAAAAAAATACACAATATCAATACTTACCCAATATGAAACAATCTTTGTTTTTGGGCATGTTAGGCAAACCATGTCATTAGCCAATATATATTTTGTTTACAATTATAAAGTTTCTTAAAACGTTTTGTGCTTGCGTTTCTTGTTTTAAGTTCTTTTCATCTTCCTTTTGCTTTGGCTTGAACCTTTGAACAATGTTTATTTTTTGTAGAGGAGATCTTCTTATGTGGTTTACATTGTTACTACTACATCTTGGTCTTAGTCTTCTAGAAAAATTAGAGGGAAAAGAGGCCACCTTTTTGAGATGTGCACGACATGTCTATGTGTGTATCTGTTTGACATTTGTTTTAGTGTAATCACTTGTGAATTTTTTCTTGGTTGTACATAGGAGTTTTTAAACATAGGAGGTCAAAAGGTTTCATTGCAAAAGCCTTGATTAGTATGATAGGTAAGATGCATGTTTGTAACTTGCATATGAAACTTGGGTTCATATTAGTAATATCAACATGTGTATATGGAGCAATATCACACATGTTGTCATCATATGTTGTTGTAACTTCTGCATGAATATTGGATCTAACAAGAGTTTATGTTTTGGGTTAACATGCATGAGGGGAGACTATAGATGGTCTATGGCTAGCCTTTTTGATATAAAATGTTGTCATTTGCATCCTTAAGGTAATATGTTTGTGAAGATTCTCCTAACATTAAAAAGCTTTTGAAAATTTATCTTCATAACTTGTTAGGATATGTGTAAATTTCAAATCATATCTTAATCTTCAATTCATGGGTTGGCATCTAAGTCCAATTGTGGTGATCACCAAGTGTAGTGGTTTTATTTGTGGCAAAAATCTTTTTTATTAATATGAAGTCTTTTCTTCTTTCCTTAATGAAGATTGGATGATATTTTTGATGTTTGGGGGAAAATAAAATGGGTAAAGCAAGTCCTAATGCCATGGTTTAAGAAATTAGTAACTTTATTAACAAATGAAAGATGAATATGAATAAAACATGAAATATTTATAATCAAATTACAAAACTTTGAAATCTTTGACACTTAAAGCTTATTACCCCAAGTTCATGGTGTCCTTTGAATTTCGTTACATTATGAGGATCTTTTCCTTTATAAGAATCTTTTATACTATGCATAATAGTTGGTCTCCTTGACCTCAAGTTTTATGGTCCTCTTTTAACTTGCAGCATGTTTTTGTGCAATCAATTGTATTACATTTCTCTGGGACACAATGTTCATGTTGTCTTTCCTCCCCTTGGTGTAAACATATCTTATGTCAATATGCATTTACATGCATGACTAAGGCCTCATGCATGTGTTGTCTTTCTTTCTTTCTTTGTCATTGTCAATGTTTTTTTTCTAATGTTAAAAGATCAATTTTGTAACACCTATTTTTCTTGTGACTTGATTATATCTATCCAACCACAAAAATAAACTTTTAGGGTTTTAATGTTAAGGTTTGATTTTAATGGACAATACCAAAATAAGCTAACTTTAACCTTAACCTTAAAAAGTAAACAAAGACAAAAAGGACACAATAGTTTTTTATTTTATAAGATAAATATTTATTATAATTTTGTTAAAAGGTGAAAACACATTACAGTGGTATATTTTGAGTAAAAAAATGTATTCATTTTGTAGTATATTTTGTATTTTTTGGGGTAGGATTTTTCATTTCATTTAGCATTTCGAGAAACACTAAAAATGAATTTTTGACACAAATCCTCCAACACAATTCTTGTTATCTTTCAAATGATAGTGGTTTTTCAAAAAAGTAATAATGTATTCTCACATTTACACTTGTTTGTATGAAAAACCTTCATCTAGATGTGGAATTTTTCATATATAATTGAAATGGAACTATGAACTCATATGTAATATATGATTGAATATTTCATAAAATTTGTTAATCGTTTGAGGGTTTTTAAAAATATATTTGCACTTTGTAGTATATCGATACAATTATATTTTTTTTCATTAATATACTTTTCAATCATTTGATATATCAACTTCAATGAAAATTGACCTAGTGGATTTAAAAGCTCGTATGAAAGTCCTGATAAATAAAGTGTTTGCTTGGATGCTGAAGCTTCATTGTATTAAGTTTTTTGATGGTTAAATGAGCTTTATATTTTTGTGGTTAAAATATAAAGCAGAGATCGATTTGTTTTAAAATCTTCATAGCTTCAAAGTTGCGAAGGCTTCATAGTCGATCTCTTAGCTGGATATCTACATAAATGATAACAATCATGGTTATAACAAGATGCCAAATCCAAATTTGAATTAATTATTTAATTGTTGATACATATTTAATAAAACTTTATAATCATTGGTGAAATTATAGATGCCACCTTTTGGGGTAGTGAAAATAAATGATAAAATGTTTTCATGTTTTTTTTTTTTTTGGTTTGAAATGTACATAATCACAATACATATCCATGCAATTTTGTAATGTAGTCATTTAATAAAATCATAAAATTTCACTATTCTATAATATATATTTATTTAGATTTTTTTTTTGGGTCATTAAACTTAATAAATATGTGAATGATAACACCAAAATTGTTTACGTTAATCTTGATATCCTCATCTTTACTTCACAATAAAAATTTAAAAAATACAAAGGATACATCTTTAAATAAAAGTTCAATGGTAACATAAATGAAAACAATGGAAATGCAATTTTACAATCTAAGTTGTGATTGTCAACAAAATACTAATGAATTTGTTTGATGAAATTTAATATAAAGAATCATTACTTTTAAACCATACTTAATTAATATCTTGGATTCAATTTTTGAATCTGCACATGTTTGATAACACAAAATGTTGTTTTATTCCCTTGGTCAAGCAATACATTTCAAAATAATCACCTATGTATATTTTGAAATAAAATGTTTAATTAATTCCATACACAAATAATACATGACACAATTATTAACTATGTACATTTTGAATAAATGTCAAATTAATACACTAGATCATTAACCACAATATATTGATAACCATTAATTGAAAACGGTCAAAACAAGCACCATAAAATGGGGTAAGTAATTTATGATAACTTCCAAAAAGGTAAAACCTTGAATAATAATTTCCAAAATTGTTCCAACACCTTTCATGCAACAAATTATCTCATCTGAAATGATATAATTCTCTAAGAGATTACACTCTTGATTGATCAAATGATTTTTATAATTTGATTAGATTAAAAAAATCAAATAATGACATTTCGATTAAAAGTTGGAAAAATGAATCACAAAAGAAAAATACCATACTCTTTTATCACATTCAATAATTATTTGCCAGACAATTAATTGAAATAAAATTTTAACTTTTGGTTTTAAAATTTTGAAAAATTTGACAAGTAATTTTTATAAAAAATAACAAACACAACCATTTTAAGTTTATGGGAGAGGCTACTGTGTTTAGGTTGTCTGCATCTTTAAAGTCTATAGTTCAAACTTGATAGTTAAAATCTCATAGATTCCTAATTTGATAAATTCTTTCAAAAATTTAACAAAATGAAAAACAAGTTAATTGCTGTTGAAATTGTTCAAGTAATATGTTTACTCCCTTTGGTCTATTCTCAAATGAAATCCAACATTGTAATAACACAAAATGTAAAAAGAAGGTGAACATACAAGTTCAAAGATGGATGGCATTAGTAAGTCATTATTATTGTTTAAGAATGTATAATCCAAATTACTTAAATCACAATTATTAGGACTGAAACACTTTTGTTTCACCACTTTCATTTACATTGGTTATCTACAATTCAAAAACATTTACTCTTCAACTTCAAATCCATATGGACATCTCATGAAAATTTCTAAATTCTCATACTTTGCATGTCTTATTACAAGTTTTTGTTTCATCACTATTCTTTGTGCAGTTGATTATCTAAAATTGGAAAACATTTACTTTCAGCTTAATATCCACACACACGCACACATATGTATTTCATGAAAGTTTCTAATATTTCATATTTCGTGAGTTTTACTACAATACATCAATAGTTAATGACTACATTGAAACCACAAAATCTACATCAAACCTATGAATTAAAAACACAAAAAATCAAAATTGATAGGTGTCTTCATAGTTGTTAGTAACCACTTTATGAAATGTCCTAATTTGTAGGTTAGACATTTAGATTCAATCACACAACAAAATTGAAGTATGGTTGTAAAGATTTCTTGCATAGTAATTGGCAAGGCTCCTTAGCATGTAAACTACATATGCATTTAGATCTACATCATGGCGAAGGTTTCACACCTAGTGTCAAACTTCATTTCTTTTGTCACGAAGTACTAGATTAAACATAACTTTGTAGGAAATTGCATTTTAGGGATGAAGACAAGGTTTCCATAACCATTGTTTTCCACTACAAACATATTGTTCTCATTAATTTTTGATCAATTAAATTACTCAAAGCATAGGACCATACGGAGAATGTGTGATCTCAAAGTTTGCACTGAATTGGCAAGGATTTATCTTCATAAGTCCCATCAATTGAGGACTGCTTTTAACACTTACTAACAATCATTTGTTTTCCATATTCCTTGCCTGAAAAATGAAAAGTGATCTTCTCATGCATAAAAAGAGGTTAAAAGACTCACACATTTTATATCTGCCACCGAAAGCAGATCAGCTCTGAAATTGCATGTGGGACATGGGCCTTAGTTCTGCTGGCTTCAGCTTGCACAATCTTCTTGAAGTTTCACAGGAAGCCCCTCAGGCTTACTACATGACCCTGCTCTCCTCAGGTCCTTGCACAATGGGAAGGTGGCAGCTCCAGTGGCTAAGTCAGCAATTTGGTTTTAGCATCACTGCACATCCCTTAAGAGTTGGCTTCAGAAATCACTCCATCAGCCAATGCTGTGTCATAATGGTTAGATTTACATATGATCATGCACCCACATCACTTGTTTCATCTATTAAGTTGTAGAAAATCTAAGAGTTTGCATTAGGAGTAATATCTACATCAAATTAGTTATTGCTGCACAACCAACTGCAAGCCAAAACTGTGCTGAGGATTCTCAATCTGACATCCTGTATCCCAATACAAAAATTCCTATCTAGTACAGATCACATCAAATGCATGAGAAGAGATCTGGCTATGTACTATTTGCAAAGTTACCTTGAGAAACAATGAGCTTCAGAAGCCACGCTTTCACTCCCTTCACTATCTCTGCAGTAAAGAAGGTTGCGAGAATGGTCAGAGAATAGACACTGGCAGTTCTACACAGGGGTGATAAAAACATCTCTCTTGAAGGCTTGAGTTCTGAACATGCACTCTCCAAACTATGATGTAATCCATCATAGCTTTCCTCCTCTGAACTGCCCTGGCATAGACCATAGACACCTTCAGGTCACCTCTCAAGTGGAAGCTTCTGTTCCACTGTTGCAATTATGATTGTGGATACATAAGATGAACAGTCACAGAGCCTACATAGGTGTGTCATTGCTGAGACTTCTAGTGCTCATTTACTGTCCTTACAAAAGGACTGCTGCTAATTTGCATCATCTTTGCCTGGAGCACAGTCTGACCACCTTCATTCAAAGTGAAAGAAACTCCCTCAAAGAAACTCCCGTATATCATACCCTTGAACCTGCATGAGAGAACCACTATCAGTTGGTAGTCCAAGCTTTTACATCAACAGGTGCAGTAAATAGAAGCTATGCATAGCAGACTCACAAAAGATTGCCAAAAATATATACCAACAGAAACAGATCCAATTCCATAGCTTACCCTTAACAATGTCAACAAAACAATAACCCCTGAATTCCATGTGGCATGTATAAGGATTGGGGTTATCAAAGTGCGGGTCTGTGCATATGCTAGCCCCAAAATCACCCCTGCAATTCACACTACAGCATGTCAGGAGTTTGATCAAATCTAGCATTTGATACAAGACACAAGCATTGGCAGCAGAGGTTCAAACTAGACTACTTCTGTCCTCCAAGTACTTGCACATTTGAGCAATACTGACAGGAGTGAAGAGACATCTTTGGAAAAACTATCAGTACCGAGAGCCAGAAGTTGGGGGAATTCTCCTGGTGTTAGGTGGGCCCCAGCAAATGCACATGCACTGATCACCACTGCCACAGGTGTTGGAACCCTGTCACCCAATCCCCATTACTTGAATTGTTGCATCTTAGTGATAGCACTCGAAGCATTGTGGGTCTGACATTAATCACACGATGGCTTGAAGGTGGACAAATGAGAGAGGTACATAGAACAGTACCATTTAGTGAGAGAGGTCATCAGGAAGCCACGGAACACAGATTCTTCAAGGATTGGGGCCAGGATACCGGTGACAGCTATTAATGCTGCAGTACTGTCCAACACCATCAAGCCACACAACAGAATTAACAAATCTGATTTTCACAACAGGCCCAGTTTACTCATGTCATGCAATGTGAAATAGTGGATAACACAATAAAGTCACTAGAATGGAGCAAAGACTGTTTGAGCAACCTGGCAGGTGATGCTCCAATGATAGGCAGTAGCTGCAGCAAGGCATCTGCCTCCTGCAGTGATCATAACAAGGCACGAGATTACTGTTTTGTGGCTCGAGCTCTTAATGAACAAGCTGTTTTCCTACTACAAAACACAATCCAGAGAGGTCTAGGTCAAAGAACATTGTTAGTAACTCCCATAGCCACCAAAGAAACTTAAACGGCAGCCACCTTAAGGACCACATCATATCTTCCGCATCACTGTGAAATCAGAGCCCTTGAAGATGAGAGAGAATCAATCAATTGAAAACAAAAGTGGCCTTCAAGAGAGCCCTAGGAAACACACCTCTCGTGGTGGTGGTTGACCAGTTACTGTAACTGCAAGAGTACTAACTGCTACTACAGCTGCTGCTGCACCTATGACACCAATCCCTCCATAGAGTAGCCATCCTCTACGGAGATCTAATGGTGAGCTCCAGTCTGTTCTCAACAACAAAAAAGATCGTCAACCAACAAGAAGGCAAGGAAGTGGCACATTTTGTATGATTCATAGCCTACTGGGAATTGTGCTCATCCCTTGACAAGTCTGTCATTGTCTAGAGCACAAGGTAGGGATGATGGAGGCTCTGACAGTGCCACTATGAGATCTAGAGGGAATGAAAAAAGCACAAAATCTGGACATTTGCATGTACATCCAAGAAGTAAAAGTTCATGCACCATATGAAAATAGTTGAGGAGGGTACGGTTGGTGTGGGGCCAGCACCACATTCAGTGCACTGAGTCCTGCAATGGTTTGAGCACTGAAAAACAATCACTAATCCATCAGCACATCGTGCCCCTCTCCCTTTCACACAGGAGATGGTTTAGTGGACAGATACACATACTCTTGTGCCTATCACTCATGAAACTGACACATTAAACAAGATCATGATGTGTGGAAGTGAAAAATCCATGCTTTCCGATTCATGGAACATAGTTGAGAAAAAAATGCAAACAAAGGGAGGGTGGATTAGACCTACAGCTGATGAACAAAGATGAAGAGAGCTTGCTCATCCAGGTCCATAACCTGTCGTCTGCTTATCCCAAGGTATGCTGCAATGGCTGATACTGCTATTCCTGTTGTCAGAAAGCTGTCCTTGCATCATCCAAACTCCCATCAAACAGTTATGTACAAAAACCTGACACCATATCTTACTGTCAATGAATTCCCTCATTTCTTTTGTTCACCTCAGCAACCATCGGTCTCAAGATGAGACCACTTAAACCAATTCCATTCTGAATGCTATGCTACATGCAGGTAGATCTACAAAGGGCAAATTGAGGACAAAGATGTGAAATAAAAGCACAGCACACTTTGGACACAGATGAGGAATACCTGAACAACCAAATCGCCATTCCAACTGCTGTCACTTTGCCATCCCATGGCACATTCCATCTCTCCAAAATTGGCCAAGAGGTTCCTGGTTCCTGCAAAAAGAAATTGCATGAACCCCCAGCCACCAATTTCCCCTTCCGTTTTTCATATGCCCTAATTGATTGCATGCATCACTCTTTTTCTCACTCTTTTCATTGTGAGGCTCCTCTGTGCTGCAAGAGGGTTGCCATTGGGCACTGCCATTATCGCAAACTAGGAGACGGAGATTGAGAAATGGGTATAGCAAAACTTGACTGCAGCTCCTCCACAAAAGAAGGAACATTTCAACCACCGTGGCAGTGAAGAATTGGCGACTTCAAAGAATAAGTTTTTGTACTGCATCTTTTGAGGTAAGTAAGCAAGAGGAAACAAGAGTTCACCGGTGTGGGAGGGCCGCCGCCGTCGTTCACGACTTGGACAAGATCGTCATCGTCTTCGGCGATGGCTTTATTGCGTGCAAAGAAGCAGCGACTGCTGCTCTTCTTTCTCAGTAATGAGCAGGGTAACAAAGCTTGTTGTTGCTCAGGGATAGAACGAGGACCAGTACCAAGCCGCAGAACTCGAAATAGCGGCCGTGCTTCAGCTATGGAGGCTGCTGCTGCTGTTATTATGTTGTAGCGTCGTCGAGATCCCAGTGTTGTTGTACCAATCTGGTGCAGCAGCAGCGGCGGCGGTGTTGTTGCAGCCAGCTTGCTGCCGGCTGCTGCTGTAAGAGATGCCATAGTCATCCCTCCTCGCCCGACATCAAACCTCCAAAAAGTCTCAGTACAAAAGAAGTTGTTATTGTTGTTGCCGATACTCACAGCAATCCCCGGCCTCGTGACAAAGGGTTTCAGCAAAACTGCTGAGGAGGATGAAGATGGCGATTCATGTACGACTGAAGAAACTGTACAAGCGACGCCGCAGAGCCCTTGCATTGCTGACGCCACAACCATCCCCTCCTCCTCTTCTTATCCTCTTCCTCCTCCCACAAGAAACTCCAAAAACCAGAGCCAAAAAACACTACCTCATCCTAAACTCCAGAACTGAAATCCTAAGATGCGTGCATGCCAAGAGGAACGCAATTGCAACAACAATCTGGCGATGGAGTCAAGAGCAAAATGTTATTACCGCGAACAAGAATCAAAAGCAGCAGGAGAAGAGGATAATCCAACAGACAGCAAACGCAATCCGAAACCCCCTGTCTTCGCTTGTGTACCTCTGTTTGTTTGTGGTTGTGCACGGGTACGAGTGACGTTGTTTGCTGGTGAACAGGAGAAAAAGCAATCTGAAGAAGAAGAAGAAGAAGAGGCAAGAACAGAACAGGGCCCACCGTTTGCGCATCTGCCGCCGGAGGAGAGCCGAGCATCACCCGAATCTCTCTATTGCTTGGCAAGCGATTCTCCTACTCCTTGAACTCCAAACGTTTGCATGCAACGAGCGGCGAGAGATTGCTCGAAAGAAGCAATTCGGATCTGCAAAAAAGTGAGCGAGACCGTGTGAGTAACTGTGGACGGATTGCTTGCCTTACAGCCTGGTATTACCTTTGATTGCTTCTTCTTCTTCTTCTTCTCGTGGCAAGAGACATCTGCAGACTGAATGCTGCGGGGCGGAGATTCGTTCGGATCTCTTGAGGAAGACAAGAAAAAACATGGGCTCTTGAGAGAGAGAGTTTGTATACAGTATCATTGTACTTTGTTGTTTTGAAATGGAAGTCCGCAGATGGAGGAAGGATTACAACACGTAATTTCTGCAAGGAGAATCAGATCGCGCAAAAGCAAACAGCTCGGAGAAACAGCACTGAAGAAACTACACAAAAAATTCTCTAAATTATGCATACTTACTCTTCATCTCTCTCTCTCTCTCTCATGAACAACAAGTCTGCAAATCTGCAATGTGCATCTTCTTCACTTGATGGCAATAACGATAGATCTGTTTTTCTTTCCACAACTTACTTGGACCTCGGTTTTTTCTGATGATCATTTTGTCCATCGAATCGGGCAACTTTCCTGTAAATTTGTGCAACGGAGGCTTTTGTTTGTGTCTTCGAAAAGGCAGAAAAGGTGCGCGCAGCGCTTCCGCAATTACATGACCATTGACATCATCTTTCACAGCTAATTTTCTTTGCCATTCTGTCTGTGGCAAACACAATAACAATGCTCATGGATGCACACAGATACACAAACACATTTTCCCCCGCACTATGCTATTAATTTCTTGCTCTGGACTCAATCCTGCAAATGAAGATCATAAAGATCTGTATTCTCATGCTGATGAAGGTGATGATGATAATGCGTGTTGATCAACTCCGAGTTCCTCTCTCCGTTTGCTCGGAATTGCACTGATGAGAATGCCAAGCTTGTGAGAGATGGACATATTGCAAAGAGATATTCAAGCTTATCTACGTTAACTCCGCCCTCGATTCACGGGGCAAAAAGCACTGACAGCAATGCCTTCTGCCCTGGACCTCGGGCTCTTCAGAGCTCCGCCCTCGATTCACAGGGCGAAAGGCACTGACACCAGCAGTGCCTTCTGCCCTGGACCTCGGGCTCCTTGGACGTCCGCCCTTGATTCACAGGGCGAAAGGCACTGACAGCAGCAGTGCCTTCCCCTTCATAACATCCAAGGACATTAATGGCTGAAATTACCTTACGTGAATCTGTTTGCTCTCTTATGTCAAGGAAGTTCAAGTCTTTCAGCTTTCTTGAGTGAAAGTGCTGCAGAATAATATTGCACTTGTGAGAAATTTCAGAAAAAAGAGTTTGTCCAAACAGAAAGTTGCATGCATGATGCAAAAGCTAGAAAATGTCATCCCAATCGGTTTTGTTGCCAGCGGTATTGACTGCAAGATCATGAGGATCGCCTGAGTCCACAATAACACAGAGCGTCCTGTAGTCACTCACTTTGGGAGGGACCATCTGCAAGAATAAACAAATGGCATATGTTTTCTCATGTCAATTTCTTTCTCGTGGATTATACAGAGTGTGTGATCTGTTTCTGGAGAGGAACAACTGATGTGTTCATGAGGAACTCTAGATCATCTCACACAAGTGCTGAAGATGAAGAAGAGATTTATCCAAAGAGATATTGCTACTTCTGGTTTGATTATAAGAAGATGGTGCAAACAAGTCTAATAATTGCAAAAGAGTTAGTGCAGTATATATCTCTTACAGGTGCCTCCTCCTTTTCACGAATGAGAAGTTGGAAGTTGATGACTTTGTCAAAGAATGGGTGTTCTTTGATCTCAGCTGTACCAGACTTGCGGCATCCGAGGCGCGTCTCAGGGTTAGGATCCAGCAGTTGCTTCACAATGTCAATTGCATGGGCACTCATGTAAGGTGGAAACCTGACATTGCCTTGAGTGATGGTACGAAACACAACCTACACCCAAAACATACAAACACCATCATGAATCCCTCTTGCATGCATTTTTAGGCTGAAGGATTTTTGGACCATACACAAGATGTAGTTATTGCTTTCTTCTGATCTAGATCCTCAATTGTGTCATTTCTTGAACAAAGTTTTTCAAAGTTTTTCTTTACCAGGTAAGTACCTGAGGTGGATCATTACCCTTGTTGAAAGGGCTTGTATTGGTAATCATCTCAAAGATGAGGCAACCGAGCGCCCAGTAATCAACACCTTTGCCATGTCCTTGACGCTTGATGATTTCAGGAGCCATGTAATCAGGCGTGCCACACATGGAGAAGGTGCGGCGGTTATGGATGCGCTTGGCAAACCCCATGTCAATCAGCTTTGGATATCCAGTTTCACTGATCATTGTGTTCTCAGGCTTGAGATCACGATACACTATTCCTTTGCTATGCATGTATTCTAGTCTGCAGCAACCCACAGCACCCACTAAGCTTTTCAACAGCTGCTGCTGTGTAGCTTTACATTAGAAAGAACTGTTGCATGTCTTGCAGGGAGTATGTACAACAAAGGTGGTGTATAGGAATGGACAATCACAGAGCAGTAAAGCTTAAACAGTCCTCAGGTGCTTTGTAGTTAGAGAGAATCAACAGATCCAAAAGGGGGGACATACGCAAGAAGAACACTGCCTGCGTAGAATGCCGCCTCCCATTCCTGCAAGCGCCCCATTTTCTCCATGAACAAAAACAACTCCCCGCCTGTGGTCAGCTCCACCAGCAAATATACCTGAAACAATGAACAGCCCCCAAACAATCTTTTTCTTAATCAAGAAAGAGAGGAGACATCCTTGCATTTTCCCTGCTCTTGAGATTTGAGTAATTGTGATTAGTCATCAGGATTGCAGAACAATCCAGGCGTTGGGGTTTCTCTGTCAGGTTGTTGTTGCTCTTTCATGAACTGTTCCATGGCTGTCATGTGCGATGTTCATGATATCCAGAGGCTGGTTAGGGTAAGCAACTGCTATCTTACATTTCTTGCATCCTTGAAAGTGCGGATAAGCTTGGTGATGAAGGGGTGATCCAGGTCTGACATGTGAATCTTCTCATTTCTCAAATGCTCCTCTTCTTGCATTTTTACTACCTGTTCAACAAAAGCAACATCCATCAGTTCATTCTCTCATTCAACAGATCTAGACATTGCCAGAAACCAGCCATGCTATGTACATATTCTGGGAAAGTGCTCAAGGAAGCTAACATCCAATGGGAGGCCAAACAAGTGCAGAAGAAAAATGTGTGAAGAGGGAGGACCTTGGCTTTGCTGACACATTTCAGAGCATAGTGCTCTTTTGTGTGATGACTGTACACGAGTTTCACTTTCCCAAACAAACCTGCAGTGAGAGATCCAGCAGTAAAATATCACATTATAAGTGAGTGTATGGGGTTGCCTGCCAGCTAGGAATGAAAGAAGATGAAGTTTTTTTGCATATCAACTGAAAATTACATCCAAGTTTGGTGGCATGACCCCCCAAAAGAA
Organism: Sphagnum tenellum; assembly: GCA_963921925.1. Classification (NCBI taxonomy): domain Eukaryota; kingdom Viridiplantae; phylum Streptophyta; class Sphagnopsida; order Sphagnales; family Sphagnaceae; genus Sphagnum; species Sphagnum tenellum. Next base: position 16,200,488 of record OY998153.1, read on the forward strand.
TGAACAACAGATCAAAAGCAGGGTTTCTGGGGTGATGCAGGAGAAACAATAACCAGCTCCAAGAACTCCAATTTCCTCAAGTTCCTCAAAAGTGATGTTCTTCACAATCCCACGCTTCTCATCTTCACGCTGCCGTGTCTCATTCAACTCCTTCAGAGGTCCAAGATTTGCCTCCAGCACTTCCCTATCCAGATAGTACAATTCAGCACCTGGCAGCAGGCCGAGCAGTCAAATTTCAATTGTGTGTCATTGTCAATCTTATGAAGACTATCTTTAGTTCTTGAAAGACTCCCAAGATTCTTGTGTTTCTTCAAACCACAAAACCCGAACTTGATGTAATAAGAATTCTGTATAATATTCTGTAACTTGACCATGAAGTTTGCAATCTGTTCTAACAAGAAACACATGATGCAGAGATCCAACAGATTTCTTGGTTGCACCTAAAATGGAGGGAGGTTTGGAGGAAGGGAGAGAGGCCCACGTTGTCCTGCAACCATGGTGGATAGACATGGCTCATTGCTCATGAGAGAATCTTCTCCAAAGTAAGATCCTTTGACAAGCACAATCTGGTCGGCCTTTTTGTCATTTGGAGTCATGATGACTGTCCCTCGATGCACGACATAGAGACGATTGGTGAGTTCTCCAGCCTTATAGATTGTCTCCCCAGCTTTCATTCTGTGGACACCCATTGAATGTGACAGCATGCTGATCTCTGGGCTCGTGAGATACTCTAAACACACAAGCTTTCTGCAAAGTTACACACAATCCAAATAGATATTCTTGAGGGGAATTATATGCCTGGAGACAGTACTCCATTTTTCCTCACAATCTCTCAACCTCTTGTGGGTGTGTCAGGATCATCCAGATCCCATGTGCAAACCACAAGCCACAACATTATCATATGACTGATCAAATTGAGAGTGTAATACATTGGGGCAGAGCTAATAGCACCACCTGAGGACCTTGAGGTTCACTACACGTGAGAGGAGCTCTTGAATGGGCCCCAAGATCAATGTCACTTCTGCCAAGGACACTGACAACACTACAACTCCTCCTTTGGATTCAGCCACTGTTGTTGCTTGACATGGAGTCCCATGGCTATTCTTGTCCTTCACAGTGCCAAGCAAACATTCATCACCAAACACACCATATGTGGTCACAGTGAAAGGACCAGTGCTGCAAACAGTAAGTTAAACATTACTGTTAGATAGCAACTGATGCCTTAATGCTGGGCAAAAGGATTCTGTTTGGCTGAAAAGCTAGCTTGGGATGAAAGAGGAAAGACAATGAAGGAGAAGGACCCAACCCTTCCGTGCCTTCCTGGCAAGCAAACTGCTTTGTTTGATCCATTACTAGTCTTCCTCAGAATTCCTCAGTGTTGGAGATGCAGTTGGAAAACCTTGACATGAGAATCTAAAGCTACAGAGAACTCACATTGAAGTTTGGCTGATGTTTGACCTTGTCTTATCTGTCGGCTGTTGCTGCACAGCCTTGCCAGATGCACTAGCTCTTGTTTGAGATTCTGATGATTGAGTCAGTGTTGACTTGGTGGATGCTGCTGATGGAGCTGGCACTGAGGCAGGAGCAGCCACTGCTGACTTAACCTCACGTGTAGGTTTCAGATCCTCCTGTGTACTGCTGCCACTGCCTAACTTATTTGATTTCAAATGTGATTGTTGTCTGCCACCACCACTGCCTTTTTCGCTTCCAGATGTGATGATGCTACTACCTGAGCTGCCCTTGAGAATTGAATTGTGTTTGTTTCCTGCACTACTACTTGAAGAAGTAGTAGAACCTCCATCCCTCTCCCTACTACTTGTCTCACTCTTGTCCAGCTTCTCGTCACTTGAAGGTAGCTTGTACAAGCTCACAGTACCTCTTTGGACCACAAAAATACGGGCAGCTGATCCATTCATGTCACCAATCCTGGTGATTTCTTTCCCTGTGAATCAAGGACAGATGGGCACTTTAGAAGAAGGGCCATGCTTGTGTGTGCAAATCAAGAGTCTGGAATGAGAGTGGAAAGCTGGAAAATTGGAAGTCAGTGTTGAGTCATGACATACCTTTTGCATAGACAGTCTGGGAGAAAGTTTCTGCCAGCTGAGAGAGTTGAGTAGGACTAAGCTCCAGAAATGCATGTATGCGTTGTAGAGCACAAGTGATGAGCTGATTTTGCAATCCTTTTCGAATCGCTGTGAGCATATCCTTGGTGAAGAGCTCTCGATTGACAGTAATGATGGTAGTCTGCAATGAAATTACATAGGAAAAAAGACACCCACCACTCTTCAGAAGAAAATAATGACATCAATAGTTTTGATGGTTGGTTCTAAAGATCCTCAGGAACTACATACATACCTACCAACCTACCTACAAGCCACCAACTGGACAAAGCAATGTCCCAACCTACCTCATCTGATGCTGCATTGTAATTGTAAGGGATTGTTGACTCTTCATTCAAGAGCAATGCTTCACTGAGAACTTCCAAGCGGCTCAACATGGTCAGTGTCTCACCACCACCTTCAGCCCCTCCTCTCCCTACCACAATTTGGTTGCCCACTGTTTTGCACCAACTCACCCGTACCTGCCCCTCTTGCACTATACAAACCTAACATGCCAAATCCAGCCACAGCATGAATGAGAACTATATAAACCCCCGCCACAACAGCATCCATTCTGTCACCTAATTTCTTCTGTGGACTGTATGTTTTTATTCTTGGTCTAAAGAGTGGCTTGGGAAAAAGTTGCAAAAGAGATGATCAAGAAGAGATTGATTCAGAAAGAGATAAATCTGGAAATTCAGAAGCAGCAAGAAATGGGTCCACTTATATGAGGACATGCCTCCCAACAGGGTTCATTGAGAGAGTTTCTGATCAAAGCTAGAGCATTATATTATTCCAGAGGTTTGTGCATTGAAATATAATCAGACTTGCACAAGAGTCTCTCACATGCTCTTTTCCATCATGATCATCTTTAGTTTCTTTGACGTATATACCCTGTCAAGGCTTGACCCAGCTGTCAAAATTGGATCCCCACGTCGGTAGCTCATGATGCTACAATTGTTGCCCAACATCACAATCTCCTTGGTTGATAACTTCTTCAAAGCAGGTGCTTCCCTCAACACCTGTGTGGCAACAAAACATGATGACTATGATGATGAGGGCTTCATGAGGATGAGAGGCTAATAATTCCCAAAAGCTTCAACCTCAATTTTACAGTCAGTACTCAAGACCTTGTCTCTGTTTTTCTCTCTCATCTCTTGGGCATATCTCTTGCACATGCTTGTTTGCATCAAGGAGAGGAGTTGAAGAAAAAAAGAAAGGTAATCTTGAAGCAGTGGGTATCATCATCATGCCAGCTACAATTGAGAGCTGAGCAACTATGAATGTGTGTAGTGTTTTTCAGCTGTACAGAAAAGTAACCTGGGCATTTGAAGATTCAGAGAGATGTCGACCTAATATAGATTTGAAGGTGATGCGATTGACAGTCCACAATAGGGCATGTGAAGTGGCCTTCACTGTGGCATTACGCGTGGTGTCATACATCATTGCTAAATCCCCAAAGCTCTCTCCAGCTCCTCTGGTTCTTAACAACAAAAAGGGCTCATTTCCCTACAAATGTTTGACATACACAACTGGTCAAGCCCTTACATGAGAGAGACAGACTCCAGAAGTGCAAGAACAAAACCTTTGAGATCATTGGAAATTGAAACTGCAAAAGCAATTACTGTTTTGCAAGAAAGCAGTCGAATCAGTGGAAATGGAGCTTCACCCTTACCTTCTTCACCAAAATTTCAAATTCACCCACATCCTGCAAGGCAAAAAACATGGTCAGAATTTCACCAATGATTGATGCCAGAGAAAGATGTCAAAACAGATTTGAACATGTATAACTAAGATCAGCAATTAGACCGTGTGTAACATGGGCAATTGCCAGATTCTTCTTACAATGATGTAGAAGTAGTCAGCAACATCACCCTGCTTGATTACTTCGGTACCAGGGGAGACTCGAACATCCTGGAAGGCGTCAATGATCTCCTCTCTCAACTCCTTCTCTAGATCTCCAAATATGAAGTGGTTGCTGCAGAATTTAAGATTCATAAGTGCTCAATTGATGAGAGAGTTTTGGAAATGTCAATTTGATGAGCAAACACAATCTAGCCTTTGATGGATTGGTTTCTTCTTACACTAACCGAGAAGTTTAGAGAGACTGATCATATTAAAAGACAAATCTCATGGATCATCATCATTATCACCATCATTATCATCATCAGTGGCAGCAGCAGAAACTGAGGTATGCAATTGTATGTACCTGAGTATTGTCCGTAGCCGCTCCTTTGTAGTTTCAGACTTTGGCACTACTTGGATTGGCAGCAGACTTTCACTCATTGATAGATCTCTGCCACTGTTCACCCCCTGTTTCTTGTTAATCCTTAGTACTATTGCTTGATTTTGTGATTCAAGCTAAATCAACTGTCCAAATCAGGTAGCTGGTGTCCAATCAGCAAAAACCCTACCATATCCTCTGACGCCGATTTTTAATCACACCACCCACAGCTTCACTCCATGTATCTGACCAATCGTGTGATGCTGAGTTCAGCTCACTGTTGGGACCACACATGCCCCACTACAGTTTTCAGCAACTGATTATTTTCCTCATATGTACTTATCCAAGAAAGAAAGAGAAACCCTACAAGGATCAAACTGCGATTAGACAATGATGAAGACCTTAACAATTGTGATGGTGGTGATGATGATGACCTGTGGATATCACTTGCAGATGTGGTAGCCTGGTCAGAGATACTAGACCCATAAGCATTGGGATTCACATGATCTAGCTGCTCAAGCTTGATCACTCCTTGCGAATTCTCCTTCACATTGTGTGTCATCTGCAGGGAGGGACCCAGAGTACTTACTCTTGTGAGCTCTTCTTTCTGGCTGAATTCTGTTTTTTTTTCTGCAGAAATATAATATACTCTTGCAGGATGTTTGCAGTGCTTGTTTATGAAGGAAGGAACCTTTTCAACATTTGAGAGGTCTGGTTTCTGGATCCATTCAGCATATCTGTTCAGTGACATCTTGACTATGGAGATTTGCTGGGAATTGAAGTTTGCCAAAAGCTCCTCCAGCTCCTTGATCATGACTGTAATCCCATCTGGCGTCATGTCCCTGTCAAACTTCTGCAATTGCAACCACCAGTTCAGTTACAAATTTTTGTAGCAGGATATTTTTCACATGCATATAAAACAAACAGATGTTCAAACAAGACTGAAAGAGAAGAGAATGGAAAGGAGAGTTTTTGGAATCTGGAACTTCTTGTTGTCAAACATGTTTGTGAAGAAAAAGGGCTTTTCAAGAGCCCATGTGGGTCATCAAATCAAGAACATGTGTATAATGAGCAGGAATAATCCAACAGACCATCATCACAGTTTTCAGCACTTGAATCTTGGCAGCAGCAATGGCAGTCCATGCTTGTTCCATGTACTTGATAAGGTCTGCTTTGGCTGCAATAATAGTAAGACACAATTGAGATCAGCATGATCAGCTTGCATTGAAGTCTCTCATTTGCTTTGAGCTTTTCACTTCAAAAGTTCTCGGAATTGTATTCACCAGACAGCTCATCTTCTTCTACTAATCATCCAACAAGGTGCAGCTTGGGTTTTCTTGTATGTGGTTTGAAGCTCATTGCAAATCAGTAAGCATGAAATGGGTTGTGCTTGAAGTGCATTGGTATCAGTTTCCGAAAACTCACAGCTGGCTTGGTTTTTTTTGGTTTGTGGAAAAGTTCCAGATGCTGCTACCGATCAGAGAAAGAAGTTGATAGAAAAAAAATGGCATTGATCACTGCAGATGCCTTGAAATTGAAGAACAGATCAGAGAAGCTTGGAGGGGGGGCAGGGGATCATAAGAGATGGATGGAGTGTACCTTTGTCATGGGTGGTGGTGGAATTGGCAGCAGCAACAACACATGAAAGTGGTTGACCCATTGATACCTCGCTCATTATTGCTCTGTCTCAAGCTCCACTAGGTATTATTCTATCTCAAACTTTTCTTCTTCTTCCTCCTGCACTGACAGACAGTCAGACAGACAGACAATAATGCCATTCATTAGTGCTGCTGCATCTTTGCAGAGAACACAATTGCTTGCTGCAATTGCATAAAGAATTGCAATGTGTGTGTGTGTGTCTGTGTGCGTGTGTGTGTGTATGACAAGATCCTGCATGTGCAACACTCTTGATGAAGAACCAACATGCGATCTTGACATGTACAACACTCTTGGTGAAGAATCAACGTGCCATGTCGACATCATTGAAAAGAAAAATGGGAAGTTAGTCTGAGGAAAATGCTTGAAGAATGGAATGCCAGGAGAAACTCACCGATGCTCTTGCTTGAAGAATGGAATGCTGGGAGGAAATCACTAATGCTTTTGCATGAGAATGGAATGCTGGGAGATTGGAACTGACGTGAATCATGAATTTGTTGTTGGGCATTCATGCAAGGGAGTGGAGATCTTAGGATGCAGAAGGAGAAAGCTTGTGTGCAAAAGGAAGTCGCCACATTATTTCGAAACATGGCGAAAGAAATCCCTAAGAATCACAAAATTTTCATGGGTTTTTTTCATTTTTTGACATTTTTTTTTACAAAGTTGCGAAATTTCGCCCCCAGAAACAAAAAAAAGAAAACACATACATGTTGCAACATGTCGCCACATTATGAGGACAAAAAAGTCTGAAGTCGCCATATTTAAACAATAGGTTCCAACATTTCGCCAAAATATGGATAAATCTTAAATTTGTTGAGCAGTTATAGTCTTTCTTTGTTCTCTCTCTCTCTCTCACACACACACACACACTCTTTCTTCTTTCCTTAGGGCAATTCCAAAGCTCAGGCTTGAAGAATCTGTCTGTCTGGTGCAATTTCATGCAGCAACCAACCCAGAGAAGATTTTGTACAACAAATGTTTCCATGGATCATTGCTTGAGAAAGAAACAAAGTGGTCGTATGGATGGTTGAAGCATCCAAGGCTTTCAGGTATGAGAACCCCTGCAACAACAGAAACAAAGAAATGGGGGTGCAAAGGTGGAAGAACCCTGCAACAACATCCTTTTGAAAATCTGCAACATCAGCGACATCTGTAGCTTGATCAATTGGATTTTGGAGGATTCTGGAAGGACAAACACGGCAGTATCATTCCAAAAATCTGCAACGTGGGTCAGCATCTGTGCGTGATCACATTGAATTGCTTGATTGAGAAACAAAAGTGACATTGGCGGTTTGAAGCATTGGCTTTCAGGTATGAGATCAGCTACAACAACAGCAAGAAAGAAAACTGGGTCCTAATTGAGTCCCTACAGTATATATCATCCCCAAAATCTGCAACATCAGCAGCATTTGTGCTTTATCACAGGAATATATTGCTGTGCAGAGATCTCGCAAGAGAGGAGGAGTTTCATCGTTCATGGAGTTATGTAATCACAGAGTGTGTGCACAAAGCCGAGGTTCAGCGATTGCATCACATGATGGCATCACATATCCACCCAATTGATGTAAGGTTTTTCCTAGTGGACATATCCATTGCATATCCACCCAACAATTTTGTGGAATTAGAGATGAGGATCATGTTTGTTGTCCCAGAGAAAAGAGAAAAGCTCAAGAGTACATATCTGTATAACAACACAATTTGATATGTAGCTTGATTTGTGAAAGGTGTTGGTGACATGCAGAATGATGGAGAGGGAGATGGGAGCTTTTTCATCACACCAAATACCAAGCTACAAATATTGCTGAATTTGTGATCCTTGGGCTCATTCAAAATTGGGGTTCCATCCTTAGAAATAAGGACTCCATGACTTTTTGTATAACCTTGCATCCTTGAACCGATAACCATCTCTTGGCTAACCTAGCCTCCTCCATTACTCGGGATCAACAAGGGGGTGGTACAAGAATATTCACTTGTTGTCCATCGACTATGCCTTTCGGCCTGATCTTAGGCCTCGACTCACCTTTTGTGGATGAACCTTGCGAAGGAACCTTTAGGTTTTCAAGGCATCGGATTTTCACCAATGTTTGTGTTACTCAAGTCGACATTCTAGCTTTCGCTTCATCAACACCTACACCAACGGAAGGATCTATATGTAGACCCTTCAGCCATGTAAAGAACTTCGGATCTTTTAAACTTTTCTTTCCGCTCTTTGTTTATTTTTTACATTTTTTTTCTCCTTCATAATGTATGCATGTAAAATTGCAATAGCATCATTCTAATGTTATTTGTCCTTTTTTTTTTTTGCTTCCTTGATTCAAGACTTCTTTGTTTTTCTTTTTTTCCTTTCAACACTATGCGTCTCTTTTTGCTTGCTTGTTCCTTTGTTTCTTCTAGAAATTTTTCCTTATTTTTGAAATAAAACTATTTTTGAAATTAAATTTTATCATGCACATGTAGATTTGAGAAAATGTTAAGGAATATCCATTAAAAAATTTGGATAAATGGAAATGAAAAAAAGGAAAGAAAAATTAAATTTAAAAATATGGAAAAAGATGGTGTAAAGATGAAATTTTCAAAAAAGATTTTGGGGGGCTAGAAGATCCCTAGTTAGGCTATTGGTGGTGGGAAGATATTTGTATAGGCTATGAGGTATCTTTCATTTTGGAAATTATTCTTCAAATCTTTGGGTGGATAATAAAACCCGAAATACATTGAAAAAAAATCTGAAATTCTTTACATCCTCTAGTTTGTACAAATAATATATACATAAGACAAAATTAAATGAGAAAAAAAATTCAAAATTAAAGTAATTCATATGGTGATAGTGATTCTTCACATGCAGTTGAAATAATTGGTAATGTGTTGAAGGTGGTAATTTCTCATTAATAATAATTTCTTGGATGTGATGTTTTCGTAACTTCAACCATGTCAATATTAAAGTGAAAATTTACAAGACATTTATGCATTATTTAATTACATAGGTTGAAATCCACCCTTATATATGTCTTCACTTTTTTTTCAAGAGATTTTAGAAGTTTAAAAGAGTATAAATTCATAATCTATGTAGATTCAACCCATGTTTCTTGAACTAGAAAAGATAACTTGATATTAAAGTTGATACAAAAAGAAGTTGTCACCTCTTCAACATTGCTCCCTTATGAAAAAAGTTTCAAAGTGCACATCTATCAAACTAAGGAGACATATTTTAGAGTGAAGTTTGGCCTCACTTTGAGCTTTTGCTCTTGGATTGGAATATTACTTGAGAGTATGAAATCTCCACACACAATTATTGATGAACTAGCAAAGTGTGGGACCTTGTACCCTTATGGTCGATGATTCAAATGTGAATATTCATAAGAATTAATAGGCTAATGTTGGGGTGTTTTGTCTGAAACAATGGCACAAAATACAAAGTAGCATTGAACTTTGTTGTCCATCTTTAGGGGATTCAACACTCGTTTATGACCATTATCTAGGGATTGGTGTGGGCACCTATTAGAGATGAAATAAACATTACACTTGTACAATTCACATTGGGGTTTTTTTTCTTTGTTGCCATAGTGTTAAAATTTGCCAAAAAACATTGGTTACTATGATGGCAACTTTAACACTATTTGAAATATGAAAATTTTCTTCTTTCACTTTTTCAAATAACCAAAAAAAATGAAGAAAGATTTTGAATCTCCAAGAATATTTTGTTTGTGAAAATGAAAATTTCAAAATTAATTAGTTACTCTCCATACATGTGTCAAAGCTACCAAGGTATTATGGTATGTCACAAGTTGCTTATTTTTTTTAATGTTTGTGTGTTCACACTTTGTGTTGTTTTTTGTGTGTAGACTCATCTTTTTGTGTTTTTTTGTATCATTTAACTTCCTTGTTTTTGGGCTTTTGTGTTTTACACTTGTGTTACTTGTGATTTGGTTAAGGTATTAATTGGTCTATTTTTTTGAAACACATGTAATTATTGCATGTTGCATGGAAGTTGACTTCTTGCATAACAAATATAAAAGCATTATACCTTACATGTGCTCACATAAACTCATTACTAGGTATGGAAACATTTAAAGAGGTGGATTAATGCATTGAATACATTCTAGTACATGATGGTGGAGCCCTAGTCTAATTCAAATTGCAAAAATCGCAAACACATTGATGAAACATGGAGTATACATGTTAAAATTATGAACCGAGCTCTCATGCTTGAATCTAAACATGAAATGATACAAGTTCAATGAACATTACACACTAGTAGAAAGATTACTAGAAAAAATGTGACCATGCAAAAGTTTTTTAATTAAATTCTAAAAATGATTGAAATATTTACAATTGGATAAGAAAATTGGTGAAAAGAAAGGTATTACTTTCAATTGGTAATTCAAAAAGGAAGGTGCTAACGTTCTCTTGAATCATACCAAACTTTTTTTTAAAAACGATCTTGGTTAAGCAAAACATTAAAAATAATGATGAGGTTATGAAGACCTTTGATTCTTGAAGTCTATTGTTGCATTATTTGTAATGATTAAAATAACACTATTGATGCCTAAAAAGATGGGGAGGAAAGCCTAGTGTTAAGGTGAAATCCTTTATGAGTTATTGGAATTTAAATTAAAAAGATGTTAGAAAAATTAGGAGAGATGAAAATCAAATGTTATATCAAAATGCAAAGATTTGAAATTCAAAAAGGGAAAGAAGGATAAATAATAAATGATAAACAAAGGATTAGAATTATTTGCAAAACATTTAAGCCTTTGGTTGTTGTTTCACCCCCAAACCCATGTTTCATCCATGAAGATTGTATTCACAAAGTTAACAAATATTATAATTCTATTTAAAATTGTACCCAATGCAACCTTTTTCGATAGCTTTTCTCTAGATTTATCCAAAGTTTATAATTTCAAGTTTTGTATATTTGTGCACCCTAATTTTTAAAAAGACACATTTGGACTTAATTACATGTCAAAAGACACACTATTTTATTTTCATTTTTTTCAAAATGGCCTTGATTTTTTAAAAGATTATACCAATTTATTTATTTTTGAAACATAAACAATTGTTGTAGTTGTTAAGAAGCTTCTGTTTCTTCAATACGATCAAATCCTAATCTTTGTAGAAGATTTGAAGTTTTATTTTCATTCCCTTCCAACAACAAACCATCACTTGCACACATTTATTCTCTCATCATCATGGTCATCGATTGTTTTTATCTAGAACACTAGTGCCATTGGAGTGTTGCAAGTTCAAAAGGTTTGAAAGTTGAAGAAGAAGAAGACAAAAATTATCCAATTTTGGAGAGGTATAAAGGTAAGTTTGTTGTGCTTCATGTGGGACTTGTGTAAGACAACAACAATCACAATTGTTCCTTGTGCACATCATAATCAAATCCCATAAGGAGTTCATCAAGATTGAAGTATTCTTCAAATATCTTTACTTTATTTTAGGAAAAGTTGGAGGTTTACTAGAAACCAAGAGGCCATAAGGAAAAAGAATTCATGACATTTGTTTTTTTGCAAAGATGATTCCCTATTTCTTGTTTCCCACTCCCTCCCCCCAACCCCATGTTTCTTCTACATACCTATCCCGACTAAAAAGGACCGAGAAAGTATTCATGGCAATTTCTAGATGGATGAGTTGTAGCAACAAGGTTTGAGTAAGAGAGCAAGTCAGAGGAAAAAGTTTATAAAGTAAAATCCCATTTTTTGATATTCTTTTTTATATTTCAAAGTTGATTTGTAGTCTAATTTTTTGCCTTTCTTCCATCATAAACTCAAGTTGTTTACAAATCCATCATCCTATTATTCATAAACAAATTGTTCCCAGTATAAAGTGTGTTGGGCCCTCCAAAACCATTCTTCAATACTTTAAAAGGTGGATGAGATGTTACACAATTGCCTTCCACAATGTTTTATTTCATTGTGGAGAGGTTGTGTGCTGAACAAAACACTACATTGAAAAGCCTAAGTTTAGAATTCCATTTTCATCATTTGTGTGGAATCAATGTGTTTACCATGGTCACAACAACAATGTGTTCTTGTAGTAGATTGTTGCTACAAAACTATTGAAGTTTGTAAAACAAGTTTCATTATTAGAATTCCATTCACAAGTGATTTTGAGTGTTATTCACGTTTGCTTATACCATTCATAATGTATTTTATTTACAATTCATATTTTGCAATTTTGAAAGATTTTGGAATATGAAGGGATGGGTTGGGATCAAAGCTAGGTCTTTTGGATAAAGCAAAGTGTGCGAGGAGGTGAGGGCTAAGTCTATCATAGTCAATTGTTGTGCCTTTGTATCTTCTATGATTATCATCGAAGAGGGTGATTTGTGGTGAGTAATAACAAATGCAACAAAACGTTTTTTTGCCTATGAAGAAAAGTCTTCAGTTGTAGATGTTGATGTCCCTCCTTGTTTATAGTGAACATGGTGGCCAAAAAGAAGGTTCTTGCACACAATTGCTAGTGTTGTTGTGGTGTTGGGCTATTTCAAAGTTGTGGGAAATGTTTCATTATCATTTGTCATTCTTAAAGATTGTGAGTGTTGTTGCATCATTGTTTTATAACTCTCCACCACTTTGTTTCATTTGCATCATGACTTTTGTGATTTTGGTTTTGGATGCAACTAAGAATCTCCTTCATGCACATTTCCATACATTTAGCAATGAAAGGCTAAATTTTGTTTCACACTGACACTATGTTTTCTCACTTTGAAATACTAGTTCAAAGTTGATCCTACAAGACGTATGCATTTCTTGCTTCCATTTGGCAATTGTGAATGAACATCAATTGTCCAAAAGTGGATTCATCTATGAACTAAATCATGCACCATGATCATCTCACAATCACTTGTGTACACATCTTTTATAATATGGTAAATCTTTGACACTTGAGGTTTGAAGACATTTAATAGCTTTAGATTAAAGCTCTTGAAGGTAATGACAAACATTGACTAGCCAAACAATTGGCAATCTCATAATGAATCTAAAGATCCCATTTGACCCATCATATTTGTGATGATCTTTGTGATTAACTGGTCATGATTCAACATTACAATTTCAGTTTTAACGGAATTTCCTACATTGTAGTTTGAAATGTCTTTCACAACCCCCCTTAAGGCATCATGGCTTTGAATGCACATCACAAGGTTAAAGAAAAAAGAACAAACCAATTTTTTTTTCCACTAACAATGGTTTTAGATTAGTAGTTGTAACTTAGTAGTGGGAAAATGCTTGTTGCTTGGCTTGAATGAGTGATGGAGAGTTATAGCATGTGGAAATAGGTGAAGATTTGATTGAAGAGTGGAAAACACATGTTTTTCAGCCTCTCTGTCAACCCATATCCCATCTACAATTCAATTGAGGATTCTAAGCCAGTTTTTTCCAATGGTGTAGAGGGGAACTTTCACTAGTATTGGAGCCTATGTCTTATGAACGAATGCTTTTGCATCACTTGGTTAACTGTTTAAGGTGTGTGTGTATGTGTGTGTTTATCTCTCTCTTTCTCATGCTCTTTCTCTAACAACTATATTCCCTCTTAGTTCTGTACCCTGCTTGAATTTGCTAAACATTGTAGGATTTGAAGTATGTTAATTGCTTTGGTTTTTTATGCCCCTTATGAGCTGGATGAGGATTTAGTGCATGAGTCAGTGGGTGAAGGAGACCAACCGCATCTTGTCATTGAAAGATGTGAAGATTTGATTATGTATGTATTCTCACTATGCCTCTTGAGTGCCTATTGACATCATAGTTGAGTTTTCTTCTTGTTGAAAAAAATGTGGCATACATTTGTGATGCAAATTTTTTGTAATCATTTTCCTTGAGTTTTGAGCAGATGGTCATATGCTTATCTACACCCATGTTCAGGGGTTGATGAAATCAGTGGGGAGTAATGGCAGCAAGTAACTGTCTTGCATGATAAATGTGATGGTTTTACATGTTATGAGTGACACTCACAAAGTTAATACTGCTCATTTTTTAAATATTTGTTTTGGGTTCCCGAGTTTTTGGTAAACTTGCATCTCTTTCTGGATTTTTTTGGTGCAATTACAGTGATATGCACATTTCTGATTTGAAATACTTGAACAACTTATCTGAGATTGTGGGGTTTATTAGTTCCCAAAAGCTTGCTTTTGTGGGCCTCTTTGTTCTTTATTGAGGACTTTTCATTCTATAGGAGAATCACACACTAAGGCTTTTTTAACATTTGCATTACCTAATCTTGCTTGCATATTATCTTCAGATCCTCCATTCTGGTAAATGATGTGTTGGTGGGTTGCTATGGAGAGGCCCACCATGTGCTTTCAAGTCCACAACTTATGATACACAATGTGGATGTATTAGGTGTGTCTTCAATGTTATTGTTATACATACCTTATAGACTCCAAATGTATGAATTCCAGGTATTTGAACACCCTCTCAGTGGGACAGAAAATTGTCAACGTCTCGAGCCATTTTAAACTTCTTTTTTCATGGTATAGATTGAAATAATATAATTTTGGGAAGATATTGTTTCTTGGCCCGCAAAGGGATTGTGTGCAGTTGAATTTTGTTTCTTGTCCTTGGATGCAGGAACTAGATTCTTGGCCAGTTATAGGTGGGAGGCAGAAGATTGTGAGTTTTTCTACCCTTGCATCCTGTTCTCTATGCACAAGAAAATTGCTTGAGCTGTTCTCTATGTACAAGAAAATTGCTTGAGAACCCAAATGACCGTGGGTCTTTATTTTCTTCTAGGGTTTGAATAAGCTACTCCTGTTAGATTCTTGAAATAAAAAGATGTCATTAGTTCTGCTTAGGATTTGAAAGATTCTACAATTACTTTATTAGCAATAGGGAAGGTACAACAGTGAAATTTGAAACTTAGGCTAAAACTCCCACAAATAGCAAAATTGGTGGTCCCAGGAGTTGTACTCTCCATGAAATGTTTATGATCTTTTTGAAGCCTCAGATATTAATCTCAAGCTCCATTTTGGCATTTTGCCCAAAGGGTTAGTTCTCACCCTGAGATCTGCCAACTTTCCAGATAATTCTATTGTGTAGATCAACAAGTTAAAATCGCGAAAGCTACTTGGAGATCATTCATCCTTAGAAACAAATTTGCATGTTTACATTTTAAAAACAAATACTTTCAAATCAAAGATGATGTGAATGAAATTCATCTAATTGGTGCACCCAAAACTTGGGCTCAATTTCCAATAGAGCTGGGGAATGAAGTAAGGCAGATGGGGACCACACAACACATATATGAGAGGTTGCATGAAAAGACCTGCCATTCTAAGTTGGGAAGCTAAAATTTTAAATGCTAACAAGATCAAGGAAGGAAGACCTAAATGATTGTCGATGAATGCAAAGGAAGCATGCTGTTGCAAATCACAATGTTGTGAACTGGGCTAAGGCAAACGAAGGCCTGCCAAAGAGGGTTTCGCATCAACTAGTACCTTTGACTAATTGAATGATGTTGACATCAAAAGATAACAACAGCAGCATACACACATACAGAGAACAGACTTTTGATCATTGAAAGAAAAGCAACACCAAACATATCTGTAGAGCACATTTTGGAAAGGAGACAGTACCTAGAGTGTGGAGAAGTCCTTCAGTCATGCCAGATCCAGTGTTGAGAAGACAAATTGATACAGATTTGAATGTGAATCCACCCTAACACACATATAGTCGTGAGAAGAGAGTCTTGAGATGGGATACCCTCCCAAGATAATAGCACTGCAGAGGTTCATAGAACTCACTTCCAAAAGGAGTAAATAGTCAATACCTATGATTTTAGAGACAAACCTTTCAGCCCTCTGGACATACTCACAAAGCCCAGTTCTGAAAGGAGATCAAACTTACATTGTGGAGAAGAAAAGCTTGCAAATGCTAAAGACAAATAGAACCACAAGGAGATAAAGAAAACACTGTTTTAAAAGCAAGAGGAGGGAACATGGGGGAAAAGAAAAAATAATGAATGAAGAGAATAAGCCCAAAAATATTGTCCAATGTGCAATATGTAGCAGAAATAAAAGCCTGACCAACTTCTTCATTTCCTGCACAACTGAAAATCCAGCATGATCATTCGCACTCTGGAGAAAAACTGTGATCTGTATCCAAGAAATAGAATTGGATGTCTACATGCCTTATTCTTCAATTGCTCATGACAGGTTCTAAGGTCAAGCTGTTTTGTTGGGCTCAAATGAAAGACTGTCAGTGTCTATACAGGTGTGCCCCAAAAAAAGGATGCAATACCATTTTCTACAATTTTCTTGAATTCCTAAGCTACAAGGCAGCTCCCTAAACACTCTTATGCCCAGAACATTATGTTGATTCATCACTCTATCTAGTGCTGAGGTGATTTAGAAGAAAAGGACCTTGATAAACCAGCCTGAATAGAGTGGCTTTCAGAGTAGTTTCAAAAACTTCTGGCTTTCTTGCAAACTGGACATCATCTCTATGAAATCATGAGGTTGACTGTCTTTTGGCATCATCCCACATGGTTTTCTCCGTGAAAAGCTAGAGCACATGGTAACCCAATCTCTGCTGGAACCTGTAAACTTATTGTCAAATCAATCTTTACCAGTGTGTGCTATTGATTGAGTCTGTAACTCCGACCAGAAAAAGCAGTCCTAGCACCAGGAGACACAGTTGTTTGAGTTGAGGGCGCTTGAGGCCTAGGCCATTGGGCAACCAGCTGATGTCTGAAATGGAATCCGTCAAGGAAAAACTTACTGCCACTGCAACAAGTACTAGCCCTCAAACAGGCAATGCACACTCAACACCCACATCCATCCCCCTGACATGTTTCACTAGTTTATGACCAGAAGGAAGGAACCCTAAAAATAATTCTGCATCTTCTGACCTGTATAATAGAAAGGGAAATGTGTCTGTTTTGCAAACATCAACAGCAAAAAAAAATTTGTAAGCATCCATACAAAGGATAATTAAAGAAGAGCAACAAACATAAGATTTTAACCTGCCTTACAACAGTAAGAGGATACACCCAACGAGGAGTTTTTAGATAGTTGTGGCCAGTGGCTTGCGGATGCAAGACGGTAAGGAAGTAGTAGATGTGTCCTACTACAATTCCCAGTAAATCCACCAGGAATGGGTGACCAAACATTGTGTTGACAGCAAGCAGGGCCCAAGGCAACCAAAAGCCCTGGCATTTATGTCCTCAAGTTAGCAAACAATCCCTCTTGGTTACAACATCTTGCATTTCTCACAGAGGAAGCTGGTTCCTTTTTTCTATGATGCAGATGAAGTACTTTGGAAACCTAGCACAAGCAACGAATTCAACTGCTTGGTGCTGAAAAGTTACAGAAGTCAGAAAGTGCAACAAAAAGGACCCAAACCTGCAATGTAACAAGTCCCATGAGGCTGACACGGGCATTTGCAAACTCACGGCTCCAGACATAGAGGAGCATAAACACAAGTGCATGGCCCACATAGAACCTGATTGTGGGCAGTGCCAGTGCCATAGCCTGCCATGTATCATGAGAAACCATGTACATTTAAAAATTATGCCATTGATTCCATACATGGTAACATGACAAAATTGAACTCTAGCACTCACACATGGATACAGTTTCCATTGGTACTGGTAATCAGAAGACAAAAATGAATGATCTAGGTCATACCAAAAGTGCGACCATTGAAACTATGAACATCCAGACAAAATCTGCTGTGCGCTTGTCAAATGGGCCCTTCTCCAACTGTACTCCATACTTTGCTCTGATTCCATTTCCCAACAACAAAAAGCTATGTTAGAAGAGTCACAGTCTGCATAACGTGAATGGTAAAATAGAGATCAGATCTTTTCAACAGTCTACATGGAAATGAGCAAAATCATAAGCAGGAATGTGATGCATTTGTCTAGATATACCCTGACATGTCATTTTCCTTTCATCTGGTCAAACAACTTGATTCTTCCTTCCTTCAGTGTGGACTACTTACACATATCCCAGGATTCTTGACTCTTTTGTACCTTCTTTCGATCTTAGTAAAGTTCCCGAATGGGCTCTGATGTTTACTTACATCATCAAAATCCGCACACCAAATTGCATAGAGAAGGGTCCTAAAAAGATAAAGTTGGTCAACAACCGCCATATCTGCAAACAAGGGCAGGAGATTCACATGGTTCAAAAAAGATGTATGACAACATCTCAAGAGGTCTGAAATGATATTGAACATCGGACAACGAGGAAATCTTCTTCATCCAACACCTCAAATCCATCAAGTTCGGTTGCAACTTCAACAAAACAATAGTTATAACCTCTCCACAATTTGAAAAACATCCCAAAACTGACAACACAATAATAACAGTCCAAAGAAACTCCAAAGATGGAATTCCATCAACCAAATAGAGAAGCCATTTTGTTAAGTCTTGTGCCAGAGAGAAAGACACCTGAAGACCCGAATCCAGAACTTGACGATTTGGGATGAAAACATCATACTTGGAATTTGCTTGCTACCAAGGCAAAGTCAAGAAGGAGCCATTCAGCTTTCATCACACCGAGTTGATACCCAAGAGTTGTGAGAACACATAGTGTTCCAAAACTCTTGCTCACTGGAGGCAAGGAGTTGTAAAAGCTGCAAACGAACAACAACAGAAAAACCCACCAGCAGAAATCTCCTCAGTAACACATTCAATAATTCTCATCTGTTGTTGAAGCAGTAGAAAAGCCACCACTACCGTATTACAGCAGGAACCTCACCACAAAATTACAGCTCCTCCCAAATAGAATTCCCAAATAGCAAAGTGCAGAAGAACAAAGTGCGAGATACTTGCAAAGAGAAAACCAACCAATTTTCATGTGCAACCAAAGGAGATCCACGTTCTATTTCGACCCAGAAGAACCCATCAATGTCCCCGTGATAGGAAATAAAACCCTCCGCATCAAATCTGGTCTCTAACCTAACTGGAACATGTGGAGAAAAATACAGAGGGAGACAGAGAGAGACAGAGAGATGTGCTGCACTTACTCGGCTGGCGAAGACATGATGGAACCGGTGTTTTCTTCGTCAGGTCCTCGTTCTTGAAACCAAGCACCACAATTCCGATGGTTGCACGATGGTTGGGTTAAGAAACCGGGAAGCAGATCCGAGGGGAAAACAATTCTCTGCTCCAGCAAGCAACAAGCAAGAAATTGTCCGACAGAATGTGCTGCACAACCCAACACTACTAGTACTGGTATCCGCGCAGCCCCTAGGAAATCTGCTGCGATGTGTTTTTCGCCGTCTCCCCCCGACAGAAGAAGAAGACCCAACAACTTTTTGACCTTCGGGAAGGCTCTGGACCCTTCTTCCCGAAGGATTAGGGTTAGGGTTAGGGTTTGAAACAAGAGCAGACAACTACAGGAGAACTTCTTCCTTTGCTTCTTCATGTACCCATGCAAAGCAGTATGCAGCATGCATTTCAGAACTGTAGAGCACCTATCTCTCTCTATAATTGTACGTCTTTCTGGATTTCCACCTCTTCGTATTTCGATGTTTGTCGTCGAAACTCTGAAGCTTTCTTTGTGATTCGATGTTTTGTGGAGACTGGAAACCCGGGAGTCTTGTGCGATTTAGAGGGATGATCGAAGTGGTTTCGGGGTGGTTAGAAAACTGCGAATAGGTACGAAGTCCGCGAGTAGAGAGATTTGCAGCAAAAATCTACAGCAGTGATGCGAACATGGCCGGCTTGTCTTTATGCATCTGCCCTAGCTCAGTGTTCTTGAGCTTCTGCAAGCCTACCTCTGAGTAAGAACCCCCCCCCCCCCGCTCTCTCTCTTTCGCTCTCTCTCGCTTTGTAACTCTTTGCAACAAGACCCCTCTCTTTCTGTTTTGCTTTGTGATTCTTTGCAAGGAGAACCCTCTCTCTCTTTTGCTTTGTAACACTTTGCACATTGTGACACAATACACATATGTCAGGCATTGTATTCTGATGAGAGTTTTTTTTCCCCTCCATTTTGTGTTCAGGCCACTTGATCAAGCTGCTTCTCGTATCTGTGCCTTTAGAGGATTGTTTCATGGATTTGGGAAGTTGGTGCTGGTGTCACCGTTGCAAACAATCAAAAGAGAGCCTTGGAGCTTTGTCTCTACTGCTGGACACCGAGATGGATTGTCAGGTATATCCTTGCAACACATTTTGCAGCCCTCAACCTCTTATCTCTGCTGAACAGTGGGAGATTCTCAATTGTGCTGAAAGCCCTGAATTCCTGCCATGACTTCTTGTACGTTTCTGATAGGTAATGTTTGCATCTCAGCTGTGAAAATTCTTCACAGATTCAGGTTCTCAGAAAGCTGGCAACATGTGTATTCTTGAAATATGCAGTCTTGGTGTCATTGCAGTTTAGAGAGAAATGTTAAGCTGCATGGCCAGAAGAAAGCTGCAGATTGAGGTTTTGCGTGCTTGCACTCAGTCAATTTTGTGCTCAAGAGTTTGGGTTTCTGTTGTAACAGGAGATGAGACCAGCTGGTGCCAAGAGCAGCTGCTGGGTGGTGCGATGTCTGAAATGGAGATGGATCTTTGGCCCAGACCTCGCACTGAGGCAGAGTTTGAATCTGGATATGTGAGTGACAGTGATGAGGTATAAGCCTGCACCCAAATTGTCTACCTCTCCAATTCATCTTTTTCAGTGTTTTAGGGTTGCAGGAATTGAGTTTACTTTTAACTGAAAGGGGTTTTCTAGACAGGGTCTTCCTCAGTCACAGACCAGGATGATTGTGATGGTGGCAAGACTCAACACAATCAAGAATGGAACAATATGCTTGAAGGTGGGTGTAATATAAACTCAACAAATAGCTGATTTCACATCGAGTTTCACAATGCTTGATCAAGCTTTTTTCTTCATTGTATATGATTATATGTACAGTGGCTGATGTAGCAGGGTTAGCGTGGGACCCGTACTTAGGAGATGTGGAAAGCAGTGAAAAAGATGAGGACCCTCCTCTTTATGTTCCACCCCCACCCATCTCACTGGAAGGTGTTTGTCCTCAAGTAAAGATTTTTCCTCAAATGTCTGCATAACATATTGTGCTAATTTCAGAATGATCTATGTTAATGAAGATTAATGTGAATTTTATGTTTTCACATACCATACAAGTCTAATGTTCCATCCCTACCACACAGATATGGATATGCAATCTAAAGTGGAGATGCTACTTTACACAATGAAAGATCTTCTGCCAGGCCTCTTGGACAGTACCAAAGTAGAGGCTGCAAGATCACTTTTGAGTTCTTCTGTGGAGATCCAGAATCCTCTTATATGCTATCAGGGAATTGATCGGTCTTTCTCTTCCCTCCATCTCTCCTTTGTGTTATATTGGTTACCTCATAGGCCATCCTTGCAAATTTCCTTTTTGAAGTGTCTTTTCTGTCTTGATGATAGCAAAATGTTGTTAAATGATTGTGTCAGATACATCTTTTCTTCTTTAGTTGATTGAGCTTCCTGGATGGATAGGAAGCTTCTAGAAAGTGCTGAAAAACCTAGAACCAGGTAATATTGTGTGCCAGGGAAGCCCTTTGTTGTGAGTAAGTATTCTGTGCCTGGGCCTATGTTATGGACATCGGCAACCAACTTGTTTGAGAGTTGAGTAGATATTGTGCTGTAGTGTTTTACCTTCCAAAGCTTAGTAGTGGCCAAACATGATTGATAGTAAAGTGATCATGAAGATGGCTGTTTTGAATGTCTTCTGATGCGAATCTGTGCAGCACTCTAGAAGGCCATCATGTACCAGAGACAGCTGGAATGCAGTGTACTAATGGCTTCAGAAGTACTTCTGGTTGTGTGTTATGACAGATTGGATGCACTGCTCAGAGTTCTATGTGAAGCCCAAGTTTCTATAGATCTGCATGATATCTATTATGAGAATCTGATGATGCATCCAAGTGAGTTCATTTTCCCCTGTGCACTCACGTAGGGCACCATAGGCTAAACAGTTATCTTCAATTTTGTGGCCACCAACTGAGGGTAGGGATAAAGCTTGGAAGGAACCATGGTACTAAGTACCTTTTCAATCAAGGTTGCATATTTAGACTGTAGTGGATGCTACACAGTTGTTTGATTCACTTCAGTCACTGGATGTGGTTGTTTCTGGAAGACAAGCGCTGGCTCTATGTAGTTTGGACAATGAATATTTCAGAAGGTTCACAACAGTCTACAAAGAAGTTTGGGGTGCATGAATCCATATCACAGCAGCTCAATCTGGAGGATGCTGAAAAGAGCACTACTCAGTCGCCTACAGACAGTGAGGGAGCTGAGTCCCGATTGCATGCTTTGGAAGGGTCTTCACTGAAGCTCTCTGGGGAAAGTGTACTTGAAATGGACAAATCTGGCCTGGTATGCTTGTTTCAACCTCAGAATATTATTAGTTGGACAATGGATTTCTTGTTTTTACTACATACTATGCTCAAGTGGAGATGGAAGAAAGCTTCAGGTCCTCTCCTTGTTATATGGAAGAGCATGAGTTCAACTACTTTGGATAGTCCCTGGGCTCTTTAGGCAGTTCTCTATGAGATAGCTGTGGAGACAACAGTGCTTCAACCTTATATGGATGTGAAGGTGTTGACCTTGACAACGAACTTTTTTTGTTTGGTGCAGGTGACAAGGATTAGCTCAACTTGGTATGTCATGCAAAAAGAGGGTGAGGCTTCATTTGCAGCGGCCAAGCATTGGCTCTCAAGCTGCATTCAAAGGTCATTCTGATGAAAGGGTCTTACCTTACTTCTAGCTTCAGCTTGTAAATGGATCATTGGTTGCTCTGCCCAGGCTTTGCACCTGCTGTCTTTATAGCTTCTTCAGGTTGGCAGCCTCATTCAAACAGCATTGAGATAAGGGGAATGCTTTCTCTCTCAACTATCCTTCTCTTTGAAAACTGATGAACGGCCATCTGCTTGATTGAGCACAAATGAAACTAGATGTGTTTCATGAGGACTGTCTCCTATGACACTCCATGGTTCCATATTGTCAATTAGGTGCTCTATGGGTTCATACCAAAATGCAGTTTGTTTTGATTACACAATCTGGCAGTTACAGTGCAGATGTCATGCTACCCACCAGCATCCTGATGTTGAACTCACAGTTCATATTGACCCCTGGAAAATATTCCTCAAAATGGGTACCAAATGAGAACCATATCAAAAAAATGAACTCACAGCTCAAAGTAACACTTAGTGAGCAGTCCTTAAAATGTGGGACCAAATGAAAACTACATGGTTATGTAGTCTCTCATTTATGAGGCAGACCTAAGAAGTGACGTTCTGAAAATCCACATCAAATTTTGGAGTGTCCTTACGTTAAAATGGAACTTACAACCATGAAAAGTGACACTTGTGATCTAGAAAGTGATACCTGTAACTTCGAAAAATTCAGAACTTGCAAATATAGTCTTGAAAAAACATACCATGAAAATTACTGCCATGAAATACTAAAAACTCAGATGAGTAGATTTGACACCATGAATTGAGCAGAAAGTATTCCATACATACCCACCAGCAAGACCTGTGTTAGGTCAGAATGGAAGCTTGTCATGTACGTTTTGAGAATATCTGGCAACAATGACAGACTATGAGAGACTTGAGCACAGGCACATAGCCACATTATAAACCAGCACATTGATGATGAAACCCTGCAAACCTTTAATAATAAATGCATGTAGATTTGGAGAATGAACAGAGGAATAAGAGAAAGGAAAAGGGAGGAGTTACAGGACATCAAGTTAGCTCAAACTACATGTCATAATCTCTCTATATTAAAAATCGACTGCCTGTAATAGGTTAGCTGTATTTTTCTCTGTCAAAAATCAATCGTCTGCAATACATCGGTATGTGAATGAAAAGTTCAAGACTAAGAAGATCCTAGAAGCCTTTGATGAGGTTGTGGTGCCCACACCATGCTACTTGTGCTCATGACAAACAAAACATACAATGATGTCACGAACCAACAAGTAGTGACTGCATTATGAGGTAGGCTTGGTGCCTTTGGTGGGCTGGGATGATGGCCTTTGGTTTCGTATTGTACTTCGCTGATGTCACCAACTACCAAGTAGTGGCTGCATTATGTGGTAGGCTTGGTGCCTTTGGTCTGCTGGGATGATGGCCTTTGGTTTTGTGTTGTACTTTCTTGTTTTCTCAATGAATGCTTTTCATTTGTTTGAAGAAAGAAAAAAATTCAACTCTAACAATTTGCTTATGAAAGTGGTCCATGATCCTCACTCAGAATTGCTCTGAAACTGGAAAACAAAGAGTGCATTGCTAGACCCACACTAACAAGAGAACGAAGGCTAGTTTCCAGTTACTTCATCTTTTCTGGAAATGTCCTGTTGTTGACTCATTTTTCTCCAAATCTGAATTCCATGCCTAAACAAGGGTTATGTCACACTGTGGCCTTGCCATTCACATTAAAAACTATCTTAAGGCAAAAGAAGAATTCGGGAATCTCAAATATTACACCATGCAAAAAATATAATCTTCAAAAAATCCTCTAAAAGAAACCAAAGTCCTTCAAGATATTAGAACTCTATAACAAATCTCATGTCTCAACACAAGCCAAAATATCATCTTTCAAAAATCCTCATATAAGAATAGACCTATTACCTAGGGACCAAAATCCCTGAAGCTACTATACTCTATAATGAATCTAAACACAATGTCCTTGCCTTGATAGGCAAAGCCAACAAAATTGAAACATAGTTTTTAAAAAGGACTTACATGCACTAATTAGCTGAGGAAAGCCTAAATTCTAATAGAATAGGAAACATGACCCTTGCCAAAATGTAAGACTGCTATATGTTGGAACTTGGGGTGCCGGCAAGATTTTTTTTATTTTTTTATTTTTTAAAGTTTTTGTTATGTAGCTGAAGTGACAATCATTCATGAAAATGATTTAAACAAAATGAGAGTATTAAGTGACTATTGCAAATGAATTATTTTTTCAAAAAATATCATTTGATGTGGTTAGCTACCTATTTGAACATAATATATAGTTTGGTGATGCAATTTTGAGTTTTGTTGAAATTTGGTGATTAGTAAAATCAACGAACACTTTTTTTTCTCCATTTTCCCAAAAGTTGCCAAAAAATCACTGGTTGAGACTATTAAATGAAGCAAAACAAATTGGAGTTGATTGACAAAATGAAACTCAATTTGTGAAAAATTCTTGACAATTATCCATATATTTGCAATTCTTTAAAACATAGTATTCTAAAAGAACAAGAAATAAGTATGAAGATGAATGTTGGGTAGTCGAAAAAAAAGAAAATTGATTGTATTAAAAAACAAATCTTGTTAAATTTATTGATATTTATCCCAATGTATCACATGTTGTGTGTTATTATATTTTGAGTAAATATAAATTTCTAAAAATTCAAAAAATTTGTTCAATTTTGAATTTCATCTTGATAAATTACATCATGATTTTGAATCATTTCAAAATATGTTCATTACTTGACGGATCACTTTCTTCTATTATAAACTACAAATTATATATATATAAAATCATGTGCATATATTTCATTTGCATGTGATAAAGGATTCTCAAAGGATTGTTGAGACTTTAAGATTTTGACTTGAACTTGAAAAATTTCAAAATTTCACACTTTCAAGATTACGAGTGTTTTTTGAGTGTAGGTAACAAGCTCTTATCATCTAAATTTTTTAAATCATAAATTTTTGTATGATATTATACATAAAATAATCTTTTACAAATTTGTCATTATTTTGATGCATCTATTGTTCATTTTCAAAAGTCTTTAACTATAGTCAAAACTTCAAGTTGAATTAAATGAATTTTTAATTTGCATATCCTAACATTGAATTGAGTCTTTTAACACAACTTGCTATGGTTACCATGATTTTCAATCATAAAAAATAAATCTATGATAGTTTGCCCCCCTTGTTGTCATTAAATTAGGTTGTGCCCCAACATAAAGGACTCAAAGAAAATTTGTAATTTATGTGGAGAACACCTTATTCCCTCTTAGAAAGAAATTGGGAATGATGTTATGTCTATTCCTTAGGTATGGGAAAAAAATATGTGTATTTATAGGTGTAAAACCCTCCCACTATTGAGGAGTAGGCATAAAAACCTTGCCATTCATATGTTTCATGATTTATATAGGTTTGGTTCATGATGTAATTTACCTTGTGATTTATGATAGCTAAAGCCTATAGGTGGGGAATATTTTCAAAATGTGGGGTTGAACTCGGTTCACAACACATTTTGGGTTTTGCAATCGATTAATAAAATGACTATTGTATTTTTTTACTAACATTGTAATTATATATTCATGTTCATGACTGCATAGTTGTACATGACATTGTAGTGCCACATGGCATTATGGTTTTCCAATGGTATTCAGTATCATGATTTGATAGTTTTTACACAAACATCAAAATTTTAATTTTCTTTCAAAAATCATTCAACATTAGGTAATGATAAAATTGCATTGATTTTTGCAACTTTTAATGATTAATAAAAAATTATGGTCATGTGATGTTGATGTGTTATGCCACATAGTAACAAGGTTGACTAATAATTGCAACACCTCATGACTTGTAACATTAACTTCACCATGATTCATGTTATTGATTTGATGAATTAATATTGTAATTATAATTATAATATAAAAAATCATTTAAAAAAAGATGACACATAACTCTTTGACTTTTTAATTACTTAACACATTAGCTTAAGTTAACATACCTATTAAGCTAACCTATGTATGAAAGTTATTTAATAAAAATTTATTTTATAAGATATGATACCCTATAAGTTACTTAATTAAACACAAACTTTTTATTACATCTAATATGTTTAAATATACATAAAATATGTGGGTTTAAGATAAAAATTGTAAATATATGTGAAGATTCTTTCTCAAAATAAAAATAACATAGATAAACTTGGCTAGGTTTCCTAAACCCATTAGCTAAACAATATGTTCTTCTGACCTTCAATGAGTCATTGGGGTCATAATTAGACAATTTTTATTTTGAAAAACAATCTCCACATCAGTTGGTCACACAAACAAGAGACTCAAGACATGTACATTATGGGTTTTTACTTTCTCTAAGGGTATTGTGATATTTGTCTACTCTAAAATACCTAGGTTTAGGTACATGATGCATGGTTTTCTTTTGTCATTTGGGGTTTTATTGCAATAGAGCGAGCATTTTGTTTTTTTGAAACACCCCTCAAACAAAGGAGGACAAAATTATGTCAGGTAAGTATCATCCCCATCAATAAGTGACCCAAAAAAAAAAATTCAAAGCAGGTCTATATGAATTGCAAATTTAATATTTCTAGGGTTGAAATTAGCCACTAAAATGCTGCACTCAAGAAGGGCTTTCGGTATGAGAGCAAGTACTGGATATGTGTACTAAGAGGTTTCATGATTCAAGAATGGGAAGATACTATTGATTGGAGGAAGTACTAAATACCTTGCGCTTGAGGACCACAAGGAGGAGAGTCGTCCTGAAAATCTTGTATTCTTGTTGCGCTTTAGGGTCAGAAAGGAGGGAGGTGGCATGAGCTGTTATGCGTCGCTGGTAGCGAATGAATAACTCGTCGGTGTTGTGTCGGCCCATGTGTGCCTCTATGCTCGGGCCAGACATTGCCCTCGCCCATGCGGACACAAACGTAGCAAAGGATTTGGGGTATTGTAGCATGTCCATCAACTCGTCGTCAGGGCACAGGTTGTCGTCAACCGGCGATTGTAAATATTGGATGTCAAAGGCGCCACACTTGATGATTGCTGCCTCCACCTCCTCCTTTGAACGGGCATAGGTCGGGAGGTTAAATGTGTCTCTTGTCTCAGTAGTTATCACTCCCTGTGCTTGCAAACAATGGAATCCCAAAAGATGCAAAAAATTAAAGTGCCAATCTATTGACAACTTGAACAACACCATGAAATTTTAGTCTACAACATTTAGAAAGATTGCACCTAGTCTTCCAGACCAAAGACAATGGCTTTCTAGTTTTGTTTCATCAAAAAATTGGTTCACCGAGAGGATAGAGTACCGTGTTCTTTACGTACATCGTCAATGAGGTCGTTCCAAGCGTTTTCGAAGTCAGGACCAAATACAAAACGATGGTGACATTCAGGGTTCACTTGGTTTTCAGGGTTGGCTGCGTCATGGCGGCTAATGACAGCCGCGAACACAATACCACCAGGCACCATTTCGGCAGCACGACTATCAAGAAAGTTGTCCAAGTCGAGCATGCTTTGTTGAGCAAACTCTCGTGCTATAGTAGGGTTGCCGCCAAGAATCCAAGAGCGGCCTTTGTTGTAAAGAGGAGAACTCTTATCTGTCACTGTTGCTGGTACCTACATGCATAACCAGCAATCGTAGTCCTGTGAATGAGTAATTAATCCACACGATAATTGCAAAATTCATTAATACTCAATTGGTGTAGATGTGCATGGTGATTTGATCTGAAAATGCATAGTTTTATGTAGTCATGTGTACATGATGAGCTAGGAATCTTCAAGAAGCAAAACATTATATCAGACTAGTGGAGTAATTGAACACCAATCAATTTACCTGAGACATCCAGTGCAAGCAGAAGATCGATATTGCGAAATGGATGGTCTCCTTGGGCAACAAACGATTGTAGAATGATCCTCCCACCATTGCTGAGAAGTAGCTGCTAGCTCTTCCAACATCGGCGCCATTGATTGATGTAGCTAAATCCTTGGCATTTTTGGCCTCTGATGCCAATAGTTGAATAAGGGTATTGAAATCATTCCCGGGCAAGTCGTTGAAGGAAACAAGCATCTCCGGCATGCAAGTGACATGACCATTATTTTCGCCAGCTTCGACGTACCTGTCAGTGATACACTTCACAATGAAGTTCATGTAACTTATGGAGTTTCTCCCAGTGGAGCAACCGAAATCAGCAATATGCAAAGGAGCTTGTTCCGGCAGACTCATGTGCTTAACAGCTTCGGCGATTAAGGGCTCCAACCTCCTGATTGCGTGTGCTTGTAGCACCCCCATCCGCTGGTAACTGAATTCCCCATCACCACCCACCATGGAAATAAATTTCGCCTGCTCCATGTCCTGCAAGATACTTTTCAATCACGAAACCCAAAATTATTAATCAAACACACTTCCTCTGAGATACAGCACTGTAAACTAAGAGAGTGTTTCTTAAATCTGTGCGGTCATGGAGTCCTACTCGGTGTCAGGACTTGTGTTATTTCTGTTTCAAAGCACAAAAGAGTGCTATACAAATACAAGAACAGCCTCTTTCTTTCACTTTCCTCAGCTAGGCTGCTCTAGGTACTGCTTATATCTTTCTTTAAAGTCAGAGAATACTTTTTTAATACTACCGTGGTGTAAGTTGGTGCAAGTTTGTTGGGAGCAGGGGAGGGACCATACGTAATTGATAATTATTCCATCTTCTTTCAGAAAAAGATGGATGGGGCCAAGGGTAGAATCTAGATATGGAAAAGCAATTCTGCAATTGCGGCCTGCAGTAACACCCATGTGCACATATGAGGTTCAGGACGCAAGACGCTAAATACCCGCATCAAGGAGTGTCCATTGCCCTTTCTGGACCTGACGATGGTTTGGTTCTCTTGTGGGGTGTGATTTTTTGATTGTGGAACTTATTGAAATTGAAAACAAAACACATCTTGCTTTGCTCCTGAATCTATGGCAGTGTTCTGTGGCATGTTCTATACGTGTAAGGTTGAGATTTCGAATCTGTTGAGTAACTGCAAACAGATGATAGAAATAGTTCTTAAATTAAAAAACTGTTGCTTGTTTTCTTTTGCAGATTAAAAAAAACATCTAGAAGGATGCAGGGTCGGAAAAACATGTGCAAGAAGACAAGAAAAACAAGTGCCGAACAGAGCTGGATGGGGGGAGGGGGGTAGATAGCATCGCGAAACAGCATGAAAGTACTAAGGCTATCAGGAAAGTCAATGCCCTGTTGGGCCCGAGTGCAGCCCTCATTTGATGCTTGATCTGCTCCTGGCTCTTGTCCGCCAAGTCATGAAATTTTATTAAATAAGGGTATGAAATGTGTTCTTCTTGTGAATGTGTTCCCAAAGGATTCTCAAATTCCCAAAGTGTTCTCAAATGCAATCTATGTTCCCAGTAGCACCTGGGTTTTATCCTATATTGTTTGCCCAGAGTTGAACTCCTATGTATACACATTAAATAGGTGAAATTCAGGCGCCCAAATTTCTAATAATTTTAATCTTTTGTTGTACAAATTATTTGGATGTGAGGTTATCTTGAGCTGTTCTTGCAGTGTATGCATAGTGCGATAGGTAACTTAGTGCCGGTGAAAAATTTGATTAAAAAACATGGATAAAAATACTCGTACAACTAACACAAATCCCGCTTTTTATGGAAAGGATTTTAGTCATTGAAGCAGTGTGGGTCACATCACTGAAGACCAGTCCAATTTTGACAATCAATACATCTTGAGAATCAAGCAGCTTAAGAAAGAAACTTAGGCCCACTTTAGACAAGGGTACAAGGTCCAAGGACCAATGAGTTCAAGTAATTGTATTGGTTGGAAGCTTTAAATTGGTCCCAAGGCCTTTAAGATTCATATGTCATAGTTTTGTGTGTTTCATCTCAACATTCATATGTTGTAAAACCTGAGGCTTGGTTCTGAAAGCTATCTCTCATGACAGCCATATCAAGAATCGGTTTATTTTGAGTGATACTAATCAATAATTTTTTAAAAAATGATTTGTTTCTATTTTGCAAGCTTCTATTAAGGGCATGCTTAGTGTTCCAAAAAACATTTGTTTGTGTGGCAATCAATATGGCTCCTCTTTTTTTTAAAAGGAAAAAAGTTATGAGCACAGCCATGATCTTATTAATATGAATCACAATATGTCCCCAAACTAGATATTGTTGCAATAATAAAGGTATCGTGTATGAGAATGATTTAGAATTATTTTTCTTGTGATTCCCCTCCTACCAGCAAAACATTTGACAAGTGTTTTTTTTAGCCTCGTCCTACTTCTAGTTTTAGTTTAGTTTGTTATAAAATACAAAAATTAGGCATTTTGCCAAATCAAAAAAACAAAAATCTCAAAAGGAAAGAAAATCAAGTTCCTACATAATAAATATTACAATGGTTCCCCTCCAAACTTGGTCAAGGTGAACCAGCATCTACACTACACTGGTACCTTCACCTTCTTGAGGAAGGCCAATGAGAGCTAATAAGTGGAGGGAAAAAGAAGCTCCTGGTGGAGCTTGGGTGTAATGGTGGACAATGCAAGAGCAGCCCATTTAAAATCAATTGACCCGACCTCCAAATATGCCTGGGGGAAAAGATTAAAGTGCATGTACAACACAAACGGGTTTAGAATCGAAGTTATGTAAGATTATTACATAATTATGGAATCTATGTTCTTGGTTGTAAATTATCTTTCCACCATTCTATTGGCTATGCAAACCTCGCCATTTTCCTACCATGAACTACACACCAACAACACCAAAACTATTCACGACCAAAAGCTTTTCAAAATCTTAAACTTCCAATCTCACAAACTTTTCTACTCATATCATAACTTTGTAAAAAATGAAAGGTGTCTTTCAAAGTCACAAACACCTCCTTAAATACTAACCAAAAGGAAACTAATCAAGAAACTTCCTAAAACTTATCCATCACAAGGTTCCCTATGTGATTTCACAATTAATGACAAGCAAACAACATCACATGGTTCCCCATGTGATTCCACAATTAATGACAAGCAAATAACATCAAATGGTTCCCCATGTGATTCCACAATTAATGACAAGCAAATAACATCACATGGTTCCCCATGTGATTCCACAATAATCAAAAGAAAACACAATCACATGGCGCACATGACTTCCACATTAATATGTGAAAGTCAATGCACCATGACCAAATCCAACCCCTAAACTTTCCCCTTTAAACAAATTACCCAAGTAATTATCAAATTACTAAACAAGCTACATGCACATAAATGACATAGACTAAAGAAGCACAAACTATAATTTTTTTTTTGTGTATAATTCTTGCATAAGGTTGAGAGCAACAACGCGTGGGGTTTTGTCGAAGATAAAGAGGATTCCTTTCCGATCGAGTGAGGAGTTTGAGCTTCCCATAGGAGAACTGGCAGAGCCCTAGAGGAGCAGTGACTGTAGATACAAACCACACTTGGAGTTGGTGGCAGGTATCAAATACCAGAAGGGTCAAGCATTTGCACAAGTATTCTCGTAGGCCATATGTTAAGGAAAGCTGCCAAGTGTAGGTCTAAATGTTTATACCACAAGTCGAACTGCTTGAACTACAAGCCAATATGCTCAAACCACAAGACAAAATGATTAAGAACATTATAACCTTAAGATAAAAGCCTCAAGAAAAAACTTTCATATTAGAGTTATTAGTAAAGTAAGAAAAACACAACACCAGTATCCTGAGTTTGGTGGTACATACGGTGAGATTAAAAAGAAACCTGGAAAAAAGTACAATAGCACTCAACTGGGGCTGAAACTCAGAAAACCATCAATTTCATCCTGTCTTTCATGTTTTCTAAGCGCATCCACTGATGCTACATATATTTTCACGGCTGCTGCTTACTGTACAACTACTATTATTAGTCTTGAACCTTGTGCATTAAATGCTGTGTATCAGCATTTCATACTGAGATTTATTGAAATGTCTTTATTTTGCAGATACCACTGAAAAAGTGAATAGGGGGTGAAAAGAGGCCCAAAGACGGGGTGAAGACAGGGTTACTTTTTTGATAACCCTATTGTCTTGAGATAAAAACATTTTGGCCTAGGTTGGCACAGCAAGCTAAAAGAATTATATTTCACAATCTTACAATTACATTTATCTTTCACATATTTATGTTTTGAGCTATGTTTGTTGTGCATCGGACTCAAGGACATTTTCTTGTGAGGATAAAATATTTGATTTGCTTTCTAAAATAAGTAGGGTGCAATTTTCTTATAAAAACATGGAATATTCGTTTAGAAGTGTTGAGACATTTGATTAGTACCCTGGAAAATTTGAAAAAGTACATTATGCCAGTTGTGTTGTTCTCATTGACAATTTTCTTAAAGGAGTAATCACTTTATTGGCCTTCAGCACTTGGACTTAAGGTTTCAAGCTTATGCCTAAAATTTTCATACCTTAAGCTAAATGCTTAGACCTGTAAGCCATAAGCGGGTATAGGATTGAAACCTTTGTGCATTGTATAGAAGGGAAAAAACTATTTTTGCGATGTCTCAAGGGGATAAACTACAATCTTGTTAAACTTTGATAGATTTGAGCTCATGCCCACCCCTAGATTAGAGAGAGCTTGCCAAAGTCCAACCATAGTTCAAAGTTGTTAGAAAGTGGGCAGTAATTAAAACTATTTCCAAGATTATAACAATTATGCTAACATCATTAAGATGTTCATTATGGAATTCTTGAACAACCTTTCCCAGCCATCAAAGGACAATACATGGCCTGAAAACTTGATGGACCTAATGGACGACACTTATGAATCAGCTTTTCTCATATGTATTACGGAGGGTGATACATGAATACCAATATTGAATGCACCAGACAACAATGAATTAGGGGTGCACCTAAATGAAAGTAACGAGGAGGCTGACTAAGGTGCTATTGGGCAAATGTGGAAATTATGCAGTTTTACATTATCTCACTTAGTTCATGATAACAAATTTTCTTACTAGATTGGGTTTTATTTTCATGTTAGATTGTTGAATTTTTTGTTATTCTATATTTAGGAAAAAAATCACTTTCAATTTTAGATTTTCTTGCTATTTCAAACATTGTAGAAAAAAATTGCAAGAATTTGCGTTTTCAACTATGGTTGGAAACATAATGAGCATGACTGGTAGAAATTTGTCAAAATGTAATCACTTTCACTAGTAGAAATCATGTCATTTGCAAGCATTCCCAGTGTAACTAGGTGCAACTTAATGTCGTCTACAACTATGAATGACTGCATGTGCAACTATTTTTCCAATTTGGATGGATTTTGCTCTTCTTTTCAAATAGTTGCAATTATGACTTATTTGACCTTTCCAATAAGTTGATTTTAAATTATGTTTTTGTATTTTTTATAACATGGTTTATACATTTAGTTGCACATGCAAGCAAAGTAGTCACATTATAGTTGCACAAGGTACGTATGCTACCTAGTAGCTATACATGTAGACTATTTAACAATACATATAAACCTATCATGTCCATTAAAAATGTGTTAAAAAATTCCATTAAAAAAAATTGAACAATAACTTCCTACGCAATTGATATTTATAGTCTAGGTATTACTAATGAGAATTTTGAAAGGTAAATTTCATTTCCATTTACTCCAAATAATGTATCAAATTGTCTGATTTGGAAATCATGTTGGAGAAGTTGTATGAGAAATTGAATCCATACATGCATTATTTTTTATTTAAGTGTAAGAAAAATAACAAATTGTATGCATTTTCCAAGTTTTATTTATAATATTATGAATTATTGTTACTATTTAGAATTCATTTATATTGATGCGTCCAATATATATTAGTTTATTATTGATTTACCCAAAGCTTTGATATTTCAAATTGTCACAAATTTGGTATATAAAACCCAATAGTATCACATTCTTTTTTGGTAATCATTTATGTGGACAAAAAAAGACACATGTTATTGTGCCTTTTCATGTTATCTTTAAAAAATATATCACTAGAATTTTTTTTCAAATATATGATTGAGCTTTTGATTGGTATTTTAATCACAAAGGACAAAAATGACTAATAGCCCTAAAGTCATTACAGATGAGTTGTTGAAGACAATAATCATTTAAGACATGATGTGTTAATGATGTGGCACATTTCATTCATTAGTCATAGTTTAATCATTGCGTGATTTTTTTAATTATTAAAAACTATAATAATTGATAATACTATAATGTAAATAGGAAAAAATATTCTTATTTCCATTTTTTCATCCTATCAATTTTTGACACATGTCACCACCTAAGGTAGGTTAAAATTTTTAATTAAATGGCTAAATAAACCACCTAATCTACCTAAGTAAGCACCTATCCTAAGTAGTTTAATTATGGAATATTTAGTCAATATTCCATTATTGACCGCAACAATGTCATTTGCGAAGTTTGATTTTAGGACCCCAAAGATGAAATTGAATTTTTTTACTACCAAGCCACCTCATTTATTTTGTAAATGATCCATTATTTATTTTATTTAAACCATACTTCATTTTAAAACTTCACAAAACCTCAAATTTGATGATGCATACCTTATTATAAATTGTGTAAATGAAAAAATGAAAACTTTATTCCTAAATTTCCTTCAATAATGTACAAAAATTATTATATGTGTGTAAAAATGTCACTTCATTTCAAAAGAAAAATATTTGAATTTTTTACCGAATAATATTATAATGATCTTTTTTTAGAAACAAATTTAAACACATGATTTGTATATGGAAAAACCTTTGTGGGTAGTACAAGATTAAATAAAATATATATTTCATATTTGAGACCTGAATTTGATTTCTGAATTTATATTATACAAACTTTCTTCCAATATATCATAATTTCAATTTAGACATGAATCCAAAAAAAAATCCACATGAAATATTTAAAAATGGATCATAAGTCGATTTTAATATCTAAATTTGTATATAATATTTTTTTTATATATGTCATATTAAATTGACGTATAAATTTAATTCAAGTATCTTAATTATAATTTTAAATAGTAAATAATTTTAAATATTGAATAATCTTCTGAAATTATAAACATTTTTCATTTTGCACATATACTTCAATATAATTGTGTGATATACACATATAATATAAATATTTAATAGAAATTTAATGGAAAATAAAATATATATTTATCCCATGTGACATTTGTATTTCATTTAAAAATTTTTATGAGTAAAATTTGTGTCAATGTGTAATAATCAATTTACGCAAGTAAAATATTCTAAAATGCGTCATATATCAAATATCTTCGAGGAAATATAATTAATTTTTTTATATTACTTATGTTTATAATATTAGTTGAATACAATTTATTACATGTTGTAATTCATTGATAGTCATTTTCGAGTCATTGTAAAATAATTTAATGATCACATTAAGTGTGTAATGACACCATTTTTTTCATGTCATTTGGATAATCATTCTTTTGTTATATTTGAAAAATGATTTTATTTAGTCACATTTTCATATGATATTTTGGACATTCATATCATTTTGTCGTCAATCGTGTATGCCATATGGATGAAAACTTGTAATGAAAAAAGAACATCATCTCTCCTATTATCATGTCCTCGTCTATGAATCAAATGCACCATTACTATATGACTCTAATTTTTTACAAGTAGGAATCGAAATAATATCCTATTATTATAGTCAATTATTAATCATTTTAAACATTTAGTCATTGATATCTTGGTTGCAAAGGACAAGATTTTTTCTAGTGTATTGAAGTAATTTTTTGAAATTATAATTTATATATGTGAATGGCTTGAAGCCATAAACGTTAGATGAATTTAAATAACATATTACAAACCCCAAAAACACATATCCTCCATTTAACAACAACATATCCATTTATAACCTACCAACCTACATGTTTATATCCTATTTATAATGTAACATATATTGCATCAGAATTAGGTTAAAATGAACCAACACCCACCAATACACCATCTACTAGATGCCCTTTATCATGAAGTTGTGGATGAATTTCAACTTAGATAATTTATGGCTCCACCTTGGTATTCTAGTCTATAAGAAACAAGTCTTGTATATAAGTAGATAGGTAAGACAATTCATGATTCTTAGGTACGTGAATAGTTAGACCAACTTGGTAAGGGTTGTTTTTACCACTTACTTAGGTTGGTAGGTAATAAAAAAATGATAGAAGGTGATTGCCATAGTTTGATAACTAACTAGAACGCAACCCAAAATTGTATCATCGCGTCACTTCTCATCCATCCTACATGGTGTGTTGGTGGGTGTTGGTTCATTTTGGGCCCCAAACCAAACATACAAGATAATCTCGTAACCTAGATTTTGGTAAATGTCACATAATCTTGTTGATGGCATCTTTCCATAAAATATGTTGACATGTGATTGAAACATTTTGACTTGTGAAGATTCTTTGAATGATGCTCCAAGCATTATTCCTCATGGTCCAAACATTTTCATTTTTGCAATTGCTTGGTTCATGGTCCAAACACTTTTGATTATGGTTTAGGCTTGGACTCATGATATGAACATTTTTGCTTATGGTTGAGGTTTGCTTTTATGGTCCAAGCACTTTCACTTATGGTTGAGGCTTGGTCTTACGGTCCAAACACTTTTGTTTATGGTCAAAGCCTAGTCATGTGGTGTAAATAATTTTTCTTATGTTCAAGCTCGGGCTTCAATATTTTGAAAATTTTGCATGCCTTAATCATTTCCCATCTCAAGATAAAAGATCATTTAAATATGCTATGTGGCTCATGAAAAAATAATTTAATACAAAACATCAATATTAGGCTGGTAGGTACATGAGTAGATGCCCAAAAACTTAGGCAACATACCTACATACTTACTTAAGTGACAAGGTAGGTAAGTAGGTTGTACCTTCCTAAACTAAATACCTATTTATATATGTAGGTATTTAAGTAAGTAGGTACATAAGTCAACCTAAGTGGGTAGGTCAAATTAAGTACATACTTAATTAAATAGGTAAATAAGTAGGTTGGGGACGTACGTAGTTTATAATTATGCATAATTTTTCTTTTTCTTTTGGGTTAAGCCTTTTCATTAGTTTATCTCATTTGCACAAATTTCTTAATGTGAAAATGGATGTCCAAATCCCTTGTTTATATAGTGTTCAAAATAGGAATGAAGAACACACACTATGGGATTGATAAGTTTTGAAATTGCAAAATGGTGTAATGCATGATGCAAACATGTGAATGAAACAAATGTTTTTTCTTCAAATTATTTACTACTTAGTTTTGAACAATAATTTTCATACATCATTATACATTTCTTCATGTTTCATTATAAGTAATGAGGTGATGAAATCATGTTGTAAAAATTGAATTTGTTTGACCTTCAAGATTGTGAAAAACATTGTAATCGCTACATGGTTGAATCTAGTAAATTTTTAAAAGTATTTAATCTTTTTTCTTATGTAAATATAATTTGTATCATAGGGAGAGTGGGTTCGAGTAGTTATGGATGATTGGATTCCTTGTGAAGGCTAGGGTAAGCCAACTTTTGCAACATCACAAGGGGAATGAACTATGGGTCTCAATCTTGGGAAAAGGTCATGCAAAATTGCGTGGTTCCTATGAGGCTTTGGAAGGGGGTGTAATACATGATGCACTTGTTCACTTGATTGGAAATGTAGGAGAAGAAATTGACATGTTTCATGAATCTTCATAGTTAGATTTTGTGAGTGGGCATCTTTGGTTCTGATTGTAGAGATTCAAACAAGCAAGGTTTTTGCTTAAGGCTAATAATGTTTCATGTTTTGATTTGCATGTTTCAAGGGGAATCATGCAAGGCCATGGATACTCCTTGTGGTAGGTTAAAATGGTTTGTTTGTACCTTTTTTTGCCATTGCAGACCTTGTGGTGTTCCATAAGACTTTCCTCTTCATTATGTTTCTGTTACCATTGAATTATATATTTTGTAGGTGTGTTTGTGGTTTGTCAATGAGGTGTGTATTGAGTTTTATTCCACGTCCAAGAAATAGATGGACACAAGTTTGTTGAAATTTGCAATCCATGGGTCAATGAGGTTGAGTGGATTGGCCCTTGGTTAGATTTGTCTATAGAATGGATTCCATTTAGACCTCAAATACTATTGGTACAAACACATTTGGCATGTTATTTCATGTGGATGCCCTTTGAACAATAGTTTACATGTGGACATCATTAAAGTTACTTAGTGAAATGATTGTTGAAAGCATCATTTCTTGTAAGGGAATTATTTAGAGGTGGTTCCATTTGTGATTTTCCACATTAAAGTCCAAATCTTGCAAATGGGTTGACCACCACATTTTTGCAATTTATTTCTTGTTGGTGTTCAACCAATTTTGTAACCACAACTCAATTGGCCCTTCTAAGATGCCTCCTAATTTATTTTTATGATAACACCATGTTGTAAATGTTGTATTCTAAATGTCATGGCAAGACTTTTGACTTCATTTTCCATCCCTTTGCATTTATAAAATGTATCCACAAGAGATGTGGTTTTTTATACATGGTTAATGGCAAGGTCCAATTGTTGTTGAGTGCCAAAACTTTGACACCTGACTCTTCAACCCACAGTTCAATCTCAAGGTTGTTGGTCCACATGCCCGTGTTCCTATTCATGTGTTTTTCACTTTTATTGTGATGTGCTCCCGAATTCCTTAATGGACTCAAATGTGAGTTTAAACAAGAAAGAGCGGAAAAACAAAGAATCAGGGCACGCTTCTTGACTCGCAACATTTTGGGAGGGTAGAAGGGCATGCTGGAACTCCAGGATGGGACTAGGTAGAATGACAAGCTTCAACTACTCACACAGACTTGCACAAACCAACACAAGGTGGTTAGTGCATGGTTGGAGCACTTTTGGTGCTAGGATGAACCATGGGCAACTTGGATTCACAAGACTCAACACAACATGGACTCAGGGGAAGCCACCACCTTCCCCCTTATAATATACTCTGTGCCTCTCCACGAGGCCCACATCCAAATTGCATTTTGTCCCAGATTCCCAAGTGGGAGTCCCAAAATTCCCAAAGTTGGGACTCCCATGATTTTGGGGATTAATAAGTTTGCTTGCAAACCTCAGATTGAGATGAGGTTTAAAAGAAAGTTGTATCCCTTGTCGAGATCTTTCCAACAGTATGGAGCACGCCACTTACACGCAAGGAAATCAAGTCGATTCCCAACTTTTAGTGGTCGGGAGTCAAATTGCCAATTCGACTTTTGGCCCTTTTTATGGCCATAACTTGTGTTTTAAATGTCTAAATGGGTGATGCGAGACCATTCTAGACATTTAAGTTTCAATAGCTTTTCAATGATATAATGAAATCCATTGAGTTTTGACCCATGCAATCATTTTTTGAACATTCGGGAATCTATTGGGACTCCAACTCCCAAAGTGGGAGTTCCCTTGGGAGTTTGAGGGTCTATTCCCTCACATTCTCTTAGATTCCTGGGAGCATGCAACATGACTCCTGGGCTTCCCTCTTGGCCCGCAACCTTACAACCCTTTGCTTTGTTTGTGAGCCCAAGGTTAGGGTTGTGACATTCTCCCCCAGTAGAAGAAGAGCTAATGTTGTCATTGACATTTAAAAATTGTTTCCTTAATGCAATTGCTTTCATTTGGATCCTTGGCCATCTATTGCCAACTTTTGCAACAGGACCTTGCCTCTAGCTAATTTAGGTATCCCCAAGTTTCCAACATTTTCTTGGCAAGTCCAAAGGGGTCCCATAAAAATGCTTAACTTTTGTTTCATCAAAAGACTTTAATTAGCCTAATTGACAAAGCTGTCATTTGGGAGGTAATTATTCCATCTTTCCCTTCATGAAGAACTCAAGCCAAATGTAATTTTGACCGAAGTTACTTGACATGACTCATTTCCCAACCTTGTGCCTTGATCACAACAATCAAGCTTAACTAAAGGTGTGCCTATCAAGGTATGAGAAGCAACGTTTAGGCTTTGCAAAAACCTAAGTCCCAAGCTACGCGATTATAATACGCGAACAGGGTCATGATTTCTCATGTTGGCCACCACTACTAACCAACCCTTTGGGATGCACCTTAAGCATGTGCATGTCCTTGCAAGCTCACCTTGCTTACCTCTTCTTTTGGGGCCAAGGTTTCTTTTAGCCCCAATGTGAGATTCCAAATTTGATTTGGGCTTACAGAAGAAAGTTCCATTTGTCCATGCCACTTGACAACTATTTTGGTAATACTCATTATGTTCATGATGCAATCTTTTGGAAGTCTTGACCCTTTATTTCACTTACAACTTGGTGTGGTACATTTGTGTAATACCCTGGCCCACTAAAAGAAAGGTGATGTCCTCATCACGTTTTATGTTTTTTTTGCTTATTTGTCGGTCTATTGTGAAATTCCTCTATGGCTTCTTGGGCATGTTCCATATTAGATTCATTCACCCAAGATGCCTCTATTGGATGGTAACCTTTCCAC
This sequence comes from Sphagnum tenellum, assembly GCA_963921925.1. Classification (NCBI taxonomy): domain Eukaryota; kingdom Viridiplantae; phylum Streptophyta; class Sphagnopsida; order Sphagnales; family Sphagnaceae; genus Sphagnum; species Sphagnum tenellum. Next base: position 16,241,632 of record OY998153.1, read on the forward strand.
TTGACCAAGTATTCTCGCTTTCACCCCCTTAGTTGCATTAACTTGAACATAGCTTCCACTTCAAATTTTGGTTCATTATGAATTAGGTCCAATGGGGACCTCAAGTTGTGTTCTCGATTAGGCCTTGAGGCATCATGGGTGACCGGCTTCAAAAGCGAAACATGAAGTATGGGATGACTTATAAGATTTTTGCCATAATTTTTGTTTTAGATGTTCAAATGGGTGATGCAAGCCCATTTTAGACTTCTACGTTTCAATAGTTTTCCAATGACATATAGGACTCTTTAATCCAATGGGTTTTGACTCCTGCAATGTCTCTCTAAAAATTCGAGAATCTATCAAGACTCCAATTCACAAAGTGGGAGTTCACTTTGGAGTGTGAGTGTTCATTCCCTCACATTGTTCTACACTTCCCGGAGTATATGATGTGCCTCCCGAGCTTCCTTCTTGTCTCACATTCTCGCAAACCCTTGTTTTGGTCATGAGCTCAAGGTTAGGGTTGTGACACCTTTTCATATGCATAACAATCTTGGAAGCAACAAGTGTATTCAAAGCCCGACACATTAAGAGGGGAAGCAATATTAGAAGAATGCCATGTAGCTACATTCCTTTATCTTGCACTACTATAAGCTACAATTTGTGTTATGTGGCATTGTGTGTTTGTAAAAATTCCAATGCAATTCTTCTTCAGTGATCAATTTTGCCTCTTTCAAGGTCAATACAATAACTACGTTTGAACTTTAGTTGCATATACTATACCCAACATTCTACCTTCAAAGAAGGAGTATGCATAAAAACCTTCCCATTCATATGTTTCACGATCTATAGGTTTGGTTCATGCTGTAATTTACCTTGTGATTTATGATAAGTAAAGGCCATGGGTGGGGGACATTCTCAAAATGTGGGGTCGAACTTGATTTACAACAACACATTTTGGGTTTTACAACTAATTAATAAAACGACTATTGTCTTTTTTGACTAAAAGTGTAATTACCAATTCATGTTAATGAATGGCATAGTTGTACATGACATCGTAGTGCCACATGGCAATATGGTTTTGCAATTGTAATCAATATCAAGACTTGATTGTTTTTACACAAATATCGAAATTTCAAATATATATTTTTTATCAATCAAAATCAGGTAGTAAAAAAATTCCAGTAATTCTTGCAACTTTTGATGAATAATAACAATTTATGATCATGTAATGCTAACATGGCATGCCACATGGCAATGATGTTGATTAGTAGTTGTAACACTTCATGATTTGTAACATTAACTTCACCATGACCTACATCATTGATATGGTGAAATTAATCTCATTTATTAGCTAGATGAAAATATTTTTGTCTTTTACAATTAATAACGACTCGGTTATCTATGTGATGATAACATGGCATGTTGTTTAACAACAAGGTGTGTAATAAATAATCTATTGTTAATTTATAATTATGATCACAATATTAAAAATCATTTTCAAAGGTGACACATAACTCCTTGACTTTTTAATTACTTAACACATTGATTTAACTTAACATACCTATTAAGTTAACCTATGTATGAAGGTTATTTAGTAAATACCTACTTTATAATATATGATACCTTATAAGTTACTTAACTAGACATAATAAATTATTACACTTAATATGTTTAAATATACTTAGAATATGTTACCTTACTAATAGGTTAATTTAAATAAAATTGTTTAGGTTTCTAGCTTTAGATTTTTGCCAAGTAAGCTAGTTAATGTCATTACAAAATATTTTATCAAGTTTGTAACCACCTCAAGTTTGTGCAACTAATGCCACATAATTATCAAAGGTTTTTTTTAAAATCTTAAAAAATGTTTACGTTAATTTTAAGCTAGGTTAGTAAATGGTATAGGTTGACAAACTAATTCATCTTAACTCAACAAAAAGATAGATTTAGCCTCCGACTTATGTCCAAACAAGCTGACATGAGTATATGGTTGATCAATTTTTTCAATGGCTTCATCAATGTTTTCTTTGCTTGTTCCCAAAGAGCTTTCATTCATTTTTCAAACATAATGTTGTGCTTGTAATGTATTTGGGAAACTCAATTCTGCAAATAGTTAATAAATTGATTATGTAAACCTTGATCAAGATATTATCCAAGTCTATTTAGGTTGTAAGAGCTTTTTAACTTGTCAAAGTATTAACCCTTAGGTTTCCGTAAAGGTGATCCTATGTAAATAGGTTTTTCAAAGATTAATAAAAAAGGTTCAAGAACCCTACCCTTATACTTTGCAAAAAAAATCATAAAACTTGATTTTGATTGGGTGGTTAATAACAAACCAAAACAAAATAAATTCCCCTAAAGTTTCATTTATAGATCATAGAAACATTATATAACTTAAATAAGTGATATGGGATTTTTTAAAATTATAAATTTCCTACTTTTGTTTTTTAGCAAGTTCAACAACATTGTTTATTAAAAAATGAAAAAACATGTTAATAGTCATTGTGTTTGTCAAATGCATACACATTATCGAGCATGAATAAAAAATGTGTAACCATTGCACACTCTACCTGTTTTAAAATTATAAACTAAAGTCATGTTGAAAATGTGTGAATCATTACATAATGTACTTCAATGAGTGATCATAGGTATCTATGTCTACAATTTTCTCACCCATTCCAATCATTTAAACAAATCAATATAGTGATAAGAAAGCTATAGTTTCCCACTCACAAGGATGTGCTTATGAGTTATTTGATTACGGTCAATGCATCTTTGATGGATTAGTTCTCAAAGGGTTCAACAAATCAATCAATATATTGTCAGTCATGTGCAATATAAAAAATTGGTGAATATACATAGAAAGCAGTGATTTGTATTTATTAAGCAGTCCAAATGGCTTCCAAGCAATCTTTATATATTAGTTTGGGAAACAACCATCAATTAAGATGCTTGGTTTGGAGTAAGACAATGGACATAAACAAAAACTAATCCATTAGTTAAGCAAGATTTTCTAACCTTCAATGAGTCATGGGGATCATAATTAGACAATTTTTATTTTGAGAAAGAATCTCCACATCAGTTGGTCACACAAACAAGAGACACAAGAGATGTAGATTTTACTTTAGGTGGTTTGTATGGGTTTTTACTCTCTCCGACGGTATCGTGATATTCATCTACTCTAAAATACCTAGGTTTAAGTATATGTGTAACCAAAAAAAGAGAGGGTCCGAAACCACACAGCTCTGTTAAGCTGCCTGCACGACCCTAGGTGTCCATGTTTTCCTAATCCTTCTCACACACAGATGGGACCTTGATCATCCCACAATTCTCTGACTGACCATGTGCTCCTAATTTTCTACACACAACTCGAACCTCTGATCATCCCTCAACATGCTGACTGCCTAGTGACACTCACAGATGCACATTGCAGGATCAGAGAGGTCTTTGCTTTACTCCCACACAACATCAGAGTAGAAATCACAAGAGGCATATCTTGCCTTGCCCATTCACACAAATGCCAGTAAGGTAAATTCTTTTCATTACAAACTATGTACATCATTTGAAAGCACAAGCTCCACCTTCATCAGATGTTTCGCAAAACAACAGATCCCACTCTCTCTCTCTCTCTCATTCCTTTACAGCAATAACCTGGCAAGGTACTAGGCGCAGCGGAGAATTCTAGCTCTAAACCAAGCTCCTCCTAAGCACAAATGCTTTCATTACTATCTTCTCGCCACCGATCTCTAACTTCTGCCTCTCTATTCTCTTCTTCTGCTCTTCTTGCTTTGTATCTACTCTGTCTTATTCTGATCATCTCGCCCCAAAATTATCCTCCTGATCTTTCTCCACGCCACCCACCGTCCATTCTTCCACCGTTTACTCCAGACCTCCGTTACAACTTCAAACCGACTCTGCCCATAATGGCAATTCCATCACTCATAATTCGTCACCGTCAATTGGCTTCCATGCCCATTCAGTAGCAGTCGTCAATTGAGTTTCCCTGTACAACATCCCACACACATCCAGCCAAGCTCCCATGCACTCCCATGCAACATTAATAGAGAGGCAGCCTCCAGAAAAAAAAACAAGCAGCTCAACAAAGTAGAAACTCAGTTTCTAGGATCAAGGAACGTTCATAGGATATGGCGCCCTAATTTTGCGTTACACATGATATGATGCATGGTTTTCTTTTTTCACTTGGTGTGTTATTCCAATAGAGTGAGTTTTTTTTTTTTGAAACACCCCTCAAAAGAGGACAAAATTATGTGGGGTAAGTATCATCCCCATCAATTAGTGACCACAAAAAAAATCAAAGCAATTTTGCAAATCAAAGCAGTTTTAAAAAAATATATGGTTTGCAAATTTATTATTTCTGGGGTTGAATATAGCCACTAAAATGCAGCACTCAAGAAGGGCTTCGGTATTAGAGTAGGTATTGGATATGTTTGCTAAGAGGTTTCATGATTCAAGCATGGGAAGATACTATTGATTGGAGTAAGTACTAAATACCTTGCGCTTGAGGACCACATGGAGGAAAGTCAACGTGAAAATCTTGTATTCTTGTTGGGCTTTACAGTCAGAAAGCAGGGAGGTGGCACGAGCTGTTATGCGTCGCTGGTACCGAATGAATAACTCGTCGGTGTTGTGTCGGCCCATATGTGCCTCTATGCTTGGGCCAGACATTGACCTAAACCATGCGGACAAAAACGTAGCAAACGATTTGGGAAATTGTAGCATGCGCATCAACTCGTCCTCAGGGCACAGGTTGACGTCAACCGGCGATTGCAAATATTGGATGTCAAAGGCACCACACTTGATGATTGCTGCCTCCACCTCCTCCTTTGAGCGGCCATAGCTCGGGAGGTTATATGTGTCTCTTGTCTCAGTAGTTATCACTCCCTGTGCTTGCAAACAATGGGATCCAAAAATATGCAAAGGACTTAAAGTGTCAATCTATTGAGAAATTGAACAACAACATGAAATTGTAGTCTACAACATTTAGAAAGATTGCACCTAGTCTTCCAGACCAAAGAGAATGGCTTTCTAGTTTTATTTCATCAAAAAATTGGTTCGCCCAGAGGATAGAGTATCGTGTTCTTTACATACATCTTCAATGAGGTCGTTCCAAGCGTTTTCGAAGTCAGAACCAACACAAAAACGATGGTGACATTCAGGGTTCACTTGGTTTTCAGGGTTGGCTGCGTCATGGCGGCTAACGAAAGACGCGAACAGAATACCACCAGGCACCATTTCGGCAGCACGACTAACAAGAAAGTTGTCCAAGTCGAGCATGCTTTGTTGAGCAAACTCTCGTGCTATAGTAGGGTTCCCGCCAAGAATCCAAGCGCGGCCTTTGTTGTAAAGAGGAGAACTCTTATCTGTCACTGTTGCTGGTATCTACATGCACAACCAGCAGTAGTAGTACTGTGATTGACTAATTAATCAACACGATAATTGCGGAATCCATTAGTATTCAATTAGTGTAGATGTGCATGGTGATTTGATCTGAAAATGCATTTTTTTATGTAGTCATGTGTACATGAGCTAGCAATCTTCAAGAGGCAAAACATTAGATCAGACTAGTGGAGAAATTGAACAGCAATCAATTTACCTGAGACATCCAGTGCAAGCAGAAGATCGATATTGCGAGATGGATGCTCTCCTTAGGCAACAAACGATTGTAGAATGATCCTCCCACCATTGCTGAGAAGTAGCTGCTAGCTCTTCCGACATCGGCGCCATTGATTGATGTAGCTAAATCCTTGGCATTTTTGGCATCTGATGCCAATAGTTGAATAAGGGTATTGAAATCATTCCCGGGCAAGTCGTTGAAGGAAACAAGCATCTCTGGCATGCAAGTGACATGACCATTATTTTCGCCAGCTTCGACGTACCTGTCAGTGATACACTTCACAATGAAGTTCATATAACATATGGAGTTTTTACCAGTGGAGCAACCGAAATCAGCAAGATGCAAAGGACCTTGTTTCGGCAGAATCATGTGCTTAACAGCTTCGGCGATTAAGGGCTTCAAACTCCTGATTGCGTGTGCTTGTAGCACCCCCATCCGCTGGTAACTGAATTCCCCATCACCACCCACCATGGCAATAGATTTCGCCGCCTCCATATCCTGCAGGATACTTGTGAACCACGAAACCGAAAATTATTAATTGGACACACTTCCTCTGAAAAACAGCACTGCAAACTAAGAGAGTCTTTCCTTAAATCTGCGCGGTCACGGAGTCCTACTCGGTGTCGGGACTTGTGGTCACGGAGTCCTTCCTACTCGGTGTCGGGACTTGTGTTACTTCTGTAACAAAACACAAAAGTCTGCTATACAAATACAAGAACAACCTCTTTCTTTCTTTCTTTCACTTTCCTCCGCTTGGCTGCTCTAGGTACTGCTTATATCTTTCTCTAAAGTCAAGAATTTCTTATACTACCGTCGTGTAAAGTGGTGCAAGTTTGTTGGGGGCAGGGGAGGGACCATACCGTCATACGTAATTGATAATTATTCCATCTTCTTTCAAGAAAAGATGGGGTGGGGCCAAGGGTTGAATCTAGATAGGGAAAAGCAATTCTGCAATTGCTGCCAGTGTACTTTTCTCTCCTGTCTTTTGAAATCTCATCTCCTGTGTGACTAATTCCAGGGGGTTCTGGTGCCATGTTTTCCTCACTTTACCTATAAACTTTTTATGTCCACAAATTTTTGTCCCAGCAGCGGGTGTTCAGGTGCCATCTTTTCCTGACTTCAGGGATAACTTTAATACGTTCCTCAATTTCTGCCCTGGGATTAGCCCAGGCCCAAAATGATGACCAACAGTTTTGGGAACGAGAAATTCCATCCAGCCGATGGGAAGGCTCAGCATGCATTCATGCTGGGCCCTGTTTTTTCCTTTTGGGAGTGGGGTAGGGTGGGCAGAGTTATTTTTTGTTTTTGTTTTTCTTATTCTGAATGTGTTCCCAAAAGATTTTCAAATTCACAAAGTGTTCTCAAATGCATTCCCCAAACTGTTCCCAGTAGCACCTGGGTTTTATCCCATACTAGTGGGTGCCCTTGACCTTCGGACACTGTGAAGTGGCCTGGTTCCCCATCCATGTCCTGAAAATCATGTGCCAAAAAAATTCCAGGTCTTGGATCATGTGAAGCCCCTTGTGTGAAATCCAGGTCTCAAAATTGAGATCTCACATCCTGAAAATCACGTTTTAAAAGTTTTCAGGTTTCGATCTTGGAAACCGCAAGTGTGAAAATCGAAGCCCCAAAGTTGAGATCCCAAGTCTTGAAAACCATGTTTTGAAAATCATGTCCTGAAAACCATATCCTAAAATTTCCCAGACCCCAAAGTTGAGTTCCCAAGTCTTGAAAACCATGTCTTGAAAACCATATCCTAAAATTTCCCAGGCCCCAAAGTTGAGATCTCAAGTCTTGAAAACCATATCCTAAAATTTACCAGGTCTTTTTGGGTCTTGGAAACCCGGAGTGCAAACTCCTCAACCCCAAAAACTGAGGATCCCATGTCCTGAAAATCATGTCCAAAAAATTTCCAGGTTTGGGTCTTGGAAACCCACACTGTGTACGTCCAAAATTGAAATCTCACATCCTGCCTTGCCTTGGCCGCCCTGCCCTGTCCTCGCGCTGCCCTGCCTTGCTTTGCCCTGTTTGTCACCATAGACAGAGAACGGGCTCCATCGAGAACTGGTAGTGACTAGAAGAATCTTCCAGGCACTGCCCACATAGATAGACACCACCTAAACGGTTGCTGCCCTGTTTGTCACTACAGACAAACATATAGACACCACCATGTTTGTTTTTATATATAGGATGGTTTGCACAAAGTTCAACTCCTTTGTATGGAAACTAAAAAGGTAAAATCTAGGTGTGCACATTTCTAATAATTTTTATCTTTTGTTGTCCAAATGATTTAGATGGGAATTTATGTTGATCTATTCCTACGATGTATAAATATTTCCTTAGGTAACTCAGTGCATCATGAAAATTTTGATTAAAAAACATAGATATAAATACTTGCACAGCTAACACAAATCCCGCTTTCTATGGGGAGGATTTCAGTCATTTCAGCAGTGTGAGTATCATCACTGAAAATCACTGCATTTTTTTCTGTCAGATTTTGACAATCAATACATCTTGGGAACCAATCAACTTAAGAAACAAACTTTAAGCAAAGGTCAAAGGACCAATGAATTCAAGCAATCTTATTGATCAAAAGCTTCAAATTGGTCCCGAGGCCTTTAAGATTCACAATTTATAGTTTTGATTGAGTTTCATCTCACCATCCATATGTGTAAAACCTGAGGCTTGGTTATAAAAGCTATCTCTGATGATATCCATATCAACAATTGGTTTATTCCAAGTGATACGAATCAATAAATTTTTGTTAAAGATTTGTTTCTATTTTGCAACTGGGGTCCAAAGAGGTGCTTCTATTGAGGCCATGCAAAATGTTTCAAAAGAAAAATTGTTTGTGCGTCAATCAATATGGCACCTTCTTTTTTTTTAAACAAAAAAAGTTGTGAGTTCACTCACGATCTCATTAATATGAATCACAATATGTCCCCAAATTATATATTGTTGTAATGATAAAGGTATTGTGTAGCAGAATGACTTATAAATATTTTCTCGTGATTCCCCTCCTACCACCAAAGCATTTGAAAACATGGAATATTCGTTTAGAAGTGTTGAGACATTTGATTAGTACGTTGGAAAATGTTTGAAAAAGTACATTATGCCAGTTGTGTTGTTCACATTGACAATTTTCTTAAAGGAGTGGTCACTTTATTGGCCTTCAGTACTTTGACTTAAGGTTTCAAGCTTATGCCAAAAAATTTCATACCTTAAGCTAAATGCTTAGACCTGTAAACCATAAGCGGGTACAGGATTGAAACCTTTGTGCATTGTATAGAAGGGAAAAAGCTATTTTTGCGATGTCTCAAGGGGATAAACCACAATCTTGTTAAACTTTGATAGATTTGAGCTCATGCCCACCCCTAGATTAGAGAGAGCTTGCCAAAGTCCAACCATAGTTCAAAGTTGTTAGAAAGTGGGCAGTAATTAAAACTATTTCCAAGATTATAACAATTATGCTAACATCATTAAGATGTTCATTATGGAATTCTTGAACAACCTTTCCCAGCCATCAAAGGACAATACATGGCCTAAACATCCCACAAACCAAAACTATAGAATGTGATTCAAAAGGCAGTCTGAGTCCGATTATTTGTTGGGCATCCATCATAGAATTTACAAAAGGTGGCCTGAAAACTTGATGGACCTAATGGAAGACACTTATGAATCAGTTTTTCTCAAATGTATTACAGAGGATGATACATGAATACCAATATTGAATGCACCAGACAACAATGAATTAGGGGTGCACCTGAATGAAAGTAACGAGGAGGATGACTAAGGTGCTATTGGGGAAATGTGGAAAATATGCAGTTTTACATTATCTCACTTAGTTCATGATAACAAATTTTCTTACTAGATCGGGTTCTATTTTCATGTCAGATTGTTGAATTTTTTGTTATTCCATATTTAGGAAAAAAATCGCTTTTAATTTTAGATTTTTTTGCTATTTCAAACATTGTAGAAAAAATTTGCAAAGAATTTGCATTTTCAACTATGGTTGGAAACATAATGAGCATGACTAGTAGAAATTTGTCAAAGTGTAATCAGTTTCACTAGTAGAAATCATGTCATTTGCAAGCATTCTTGGTGTAACTAGGTGCAATTAAATGTCGTCTACAACTATGAATGATTGCATGTGCAACTATTTATCCAATTTGGATGGATTTTGCTCTTCTTTTCAATTAGTTGCAATTATGACTTATTTGACCTTTCCAATAAGTTGATTTTTAATGATGTTTTTGTACTTTTTATAACATGGTTTATACATTTAATTGCACATGCAAGCAAAGTAGTCACATTATAATTGCACAAGGTACGTATGCTACCTAGTAGCTATACATGTAGACTATTTAATAATACATACAAACTTATATGTACATGCTACTTACTTACTATGTACATATACCTTATGTACCTACGTATTATATACATACTTTGTCACAACCCCACTTTGGCCAAGTGTGGGGGTGAAGCCCAACACTCCCAAAGTTGGGGACTTGGAGTCCTGCGGGACTTTCGAATGTTTAGAGTTTGACAGCAAGGCCCAAAACACGTTGCATTGAGATGTTCTTAATGTCATTGAAAAGGTCTTGAAGCGTAGATATCGAAAATGGCCTCACATTGGTCATTTGAACATTTTCAGCTCAAGTTATGGGCAAAAGAAGGGCCGGGAGTCAAACTGCCAGTTTGACTCTCGACCACTAAAAGTCGGGAATCGTTCTCTTCCCAATGTCTGAATTGAGTGTGCAACACGGCGTTGAAAAGATTTCAACGAGGGCTAAAACTTTGGTTGAGACCTCGTTGCGATCAGACTTGGCAGTCGGGAGTTATGAGCTCCCAAATTTGCGGGACTCGAACTGGGACAGTTTTGGGACAATTTCGGGACTCCAACTTGGGAGTCCCGGGAAAAAGAGCCATTTGGATGTAGCCTCCACGGAGTGTTACAGATAATACTATATGGAGGAAGGTGGTGACTTCCCCCGAGTCCGAGCCGTGGTGAGTCTAGTTTGTCCCAACACCCAAGGGTGTCCTGAATGTGAACTAACTTGTGTGTGGTTGGTTTTTGGATGCAGATTCAAGCTCGAACCTCTAGTCCCTCTTCCTAGTCTAATTCCGGGAACTCTAGCATGCCCCTCTACCCTTCTATAGTGCTGGAAGTCGGAAATGCCTTTCAAGTCCCAACTTTCCGTAAATCTACATAGTTAGACTTTCAAGTGGGTTCAACCCGGGACTTGGGAGTGCGTCATGGTTACTTATTTAATTACTAGATACCTACATACATATATACTTAGATACCCAATAGCTACTTAATAAGTTATTTAATTATAAATAATTATTTAAAGACTGCTTAAATAGGTATTTCAATAAATAATTGTGTAGACATTATTTAAATATGTATTTAAAATAAATATTATCTAAATATGTACCTAACAAAAACTTATGTTACTTAATAGGTAGTTATATAATAATATGTTCTAAGGAATAGTTTCAATTAAGTTACAACTATACGACTAAGTTACAATTAAAATTTTATCCCATATTGTTTGTTTTCGCTTTCAAGTTTACAAACTATTTAAGTAGATTGGTTTGGTGTAGTGAACACATTCAATGTTTCAATTGCCATATGGGAGGAGCTAATCACATAAACTACACCCAAACTTAAAATAAAATATGGTTTTGTTGTAAAAAATTTAGACCTGTACCTACCTAGGCTTTACCTATGTCTAGGTGACCTAAGTTTAGCTTAGGTGCCACATGGCTTATTGTAAATGTTATGAACCGGCTACAAACAAGTGGAGAATTACAAGACAAGACAAGTTTTATTGATCCATCAACTGGTGTTGATCTATTGAAGACTTGTTCCCCAAACTATTTCCTTTTATAACCTTGAACCATACTAGTCCCAAAATATCCTAGGCCATGATATTGCCAAAAGTATGCCAAAATATCCTAGGCCATGATATTGCCAAAAGTATCCCAAAATATCCTAGGCCATGATATTGCCAAAAGTATCCCAACATATCCTAGGCCATGATATTTCCAAAAGTATCCCAACATATCCTAGGTCATGATATTGCCAAAAGTATCCCAAAATATCCTAGGTCATGATACTCTAGGTCATGATATTGCCAAAAGTATCCCAAAATATCCTAGGTCATGATATTCTAGGTCATAATATTGTCAAAAGTATCCCAAAATATTCTAGGTCATGATATTCTAGGTCATGATATTGCCAAAAGTATCCCAAAATATCCTAAGTCATGATATTATCCTCTCCTCAAGCGACATCTTCCAGATGGAGCCGGTTGTTAGGATACCGTTGGTGAAACCGATAAACTAAGTCTTGGGCATGAACTAGGTTTCTAGCAGGCTCCCAAGTAGGATAACTTTGCCAAAAAACAAGGTACATGAGCTTTCCACAAATGTTCTTGCAGTCCAAGACCTCCTGAACTTCAAACTTTTCTTGGCCTTCAATTTCGACTAGAACTGGGGGTTCTCGATGACGTTCTAGGATCAGGTTGTCATGATAGGGCTCAAGCAAGGAGACATGGAAAACATTGTGGATTTTGAACTGGGGTGGAAGCTCCAATTGGCAAGCCACTAGACCAACCAATTTAGCGATTTTGAAAGGTCCGAGGTGTTTGTAATCCAACTTGGCACATGGGCAAGTGGTAGCAATGTTTTTTCTAAAAACCCAAACCTTGTCTCCAACCTTGAAGTTTGGATGGTCCTTGCGTCGACGGTCTGCTTACCTCTTTTGCCACTCCTATGTTAGCTTGAGTTTTGCCATAAGGTTCTGTTGAACCTGTCTAAGCCTCGTAGGCCTCATCCCTTGCTCGAAGTTCATATTCTGAACGACGAAATAGCGCGTCAGTTTTCCCTTGCTGGGTGCCGGGTTGATACTGAATCTCAAAGTCGAAATTAGCTAGGAAGATAGACCAGCGTGCCTGTCGATGATTCAAGGTCTGAGTAGTTGTGAAATAAAGGAGATTATTGTGATCTGTCAGAACTTGTACTCGATGTTGAGCTCCAGCAAGATACGGTCTCCACTGTTCGAATGTCGTGATGATTGCCAAGAGTTCCTTACCATAGACCTGGTAGTTGATTTCGGCATTGGTCAGCTTCTGTGAATAGAAAGCAATTGGATGCAGTAACCCATCTATTCCAAATTGAAATAGAATAGCTCCCAAGGCAAAATCTGAAGCGTCCGTTTCCACAATGAATGGCCTGGCCGGATCGGGATGTATCAGGATGGGTGCAGAGGTGAATGCCATCTTGAGAGTATCAAAAATAGCCTGGGCCATTGGATTCCTCGAAAAGGGCTTGCCTTTGCAAATCAGGGTTGTTAACGGTGTTGTGATCTTGGAGTAGCCTTTGGTAAACCGACGATAGAAGTTGGCAAACCCCAGGAAGCGTTGAACGTCCTTGACCGAAGATGGAGTAGCCCAACACTGGATGGTCTCGACCTTTGACTTGTCCATGAAAATGCCATCTGGAAAGATCACGTAGCCGGAGAACGCCATTGAAGATTTGTCGGATTCACATTTTTCCATTTCGGCGTATAAGCCATGCTCTCGGAGCGTCGCAAGCACCAATCGTACATGTTTGTCATGGGTTTCCTGGTCCTTGGAAAATATCAAAATGTCATCCAAATAGACCACGACAAATTCGTCCATGTACTCCCGGAAGATATCATTCATTAGATGCTGAAAGTCTGCGGGTGCATTGGTGAGGCCAAAGGGCATGACCGTGTATTCGAAATGGCCGTAGCGTGTGCGAAAAACTGTCTTCCATTCATCACCGGGACGAATCCTAAGTAAGTTGTAGGCTCCACGGAGGTCAAACTTGGTGAAGATCTTCCCGGTACGTAGCCGATCCAGGAGGCCTGAAATCAAGGGCAAGGGATATCAATTATTTTTGGTTATCTTGTTGAGTCCACGATAATCCACACAGAGTCGAAGGGAACCATCCTTCTTCTTGACAAACAGAATTGGGGCACCGGTTGGAGACTTGGAATGTTGAACGAACCCCTTGGCAAGGTTTTCAATAAGGTAATCACGCAAGGCTTGGAGTTCTGGTTCCGATAGGCCATAGATAGGACCAAAGGGTGGTGAATGTCTTTCTTCTACATCAATCGGGTAGTCATATGGACTATGGGCGGTGAACTGATCAGCATTAATCTTTTCAAAAACATCAACAAAATCCTTGGACTTCTTGGGAAGTTTGATAGGTGTTGGTTCTGATTGGGGGTTTTTGTTGTTGGCTGGGTTGACATGGATGGCGAAGACTTGAAGATTCTTAGCAGCCCGATAGAAAGGGACAGCTCCATCAACGAAGATCCAGACAAGGTTGGTTTTCTGGGCAGGATTCTTGACAAGATTCTTGACAGGACAAGGTTTAACTCTGACCACCGGGGGGTTCTTGATTACAGGACTTGACATAACAGACTTGATAAAACTGGAATTGGTTCCGACCCTCTTTGGGTTCTTGACCACAAGGTTCTTGGTAAGACTGGACAAAGTGTTTTTCTGAGCGTGGGGTTCTTGAGAGGTGCACCGTTGTGCACTGAAGGTGAGGGTCCTAGATCGCCAATCAATGACAGGATTGTGCGCTTCTAGCCAAGGCAGACCAAGGATGATAGGATGGTGAGGGGTGGAAATGATGTTGAGAACAATCTTCTCCGTGTGCTTGCCGATACAGAGTTCTAGAAGGGTTGTCTCGTGTGTGATTGCACCAGTAGCAATGGTTCTCCCATCAATAACCTCTACCGGAACAGGGGTTGACTTCTTGACCACAAGGATGTTGTGTTGGGCGACAAATGTTTGGTCGATGAAAGAAGAGGTGGCGTCGGAGTCCATCAATACTAACACTTGTGGTATGTCTTCTGGAATACAAATGATGTCCACATACTGAATGAAACTGGGACTGGGACCAACGGCGGAACAGGAGCCTTTGCAAAGGTGGTGTTGGGTGAGATCCCGTCGCATGGCTCCTACTATGACTGGATGTTCTTGTTTTCCAACTCTTGAGGAGTTTCCACAACTTGTACTTGAAGTTTGACAAGCTTTTGAGGGCACTGGCGAGCTATGTGCCCTGGGTTGCCACAGTAAAGACACAGGTTGTTTGTCCTTCGGCGAAGTTTCTCGGCTTTTATCAAAGGTTTAAACTTAGCTGCGTCGATCTGCATCAGGGCAGATCCAAAAGAGGCAAGTCGGGCAACTCGTGTTATTTGGGGAACTAAGGGGAGCGTAGTAGGCCGACTGTTCCAAAGCTGGGCATTGGAGGTGACTTTTTTTTCCTGGTGACGTTTGAACAAACGATTATCGCACCGAATTGCCTGGGTGATGGCTTCACTCAAGGAAGAAGGGTCTGCAAGTGTCAACAAAAGATCTTGAACATCATCACGAAGCCCACAACGAAACTGATCAATCAAGGCAGCTTCTCCCCAATTGACGTCGCAGGCAAATTGCCTGAATTCTGAGGCGTAGATGATGGCCGAACGTGTCCCTTGCTAGAGGCGACATAGCTTGTTGGCTGAAGTCCTGGCCTTGTCACTGTCCCCAAACATTGCTTCAAATTCTGCCATAAAGGCGTTGAAATCTTGTAGGAGAGAGGATGATATTTCCAGGATGGGAGCAAACCATGCTGCAGCTGTCCCAGCGAGTAGGTTTCCAACGAATCCTACACAAATGGTGTCATCAAAATAACGACGGGGGTGTAGTTGCATGATCAGGCATACCTGGCTGACTAAGCCTCGAAATTTAAAGCGCTTTCCATCAAACTTTTCTGACAGACTAATCTGGGGTTCTAGGGCGACCATTGCAAGAGCAGGAGGTACTGGGGCAGGAGGTGATGGCTGATTCTGTAGGCGAGTCACCGAGTCTCTAAACACGGCATTTTCTTGTTGAAGGTGCTGAAGGGCGGCGAGGATTTGAGTGAGATCGATGTTTGATTCTGACTTGTCCATGGTGGTACTTCTCACACTTTTGTACGAAGGTCTTGATAATGTATTTGCGCTTACCAATCTTCAAACTCCTTCCTTCAAGATCTCCCAAGTTGTATTTGCTCCACTTTTAAACTTTTGCTTTGATGTCTTCTCAAAGCAAACTTCTGCCATAGTAACTTTGCAAAGCTACATTGCTCACATATGACTTTGGATCGCTCTAAAATTTTGATGAAACATGAGTAACTATGTCTATTACCATCTCTCAAAATTTCAGCCCTATTGATGATGACCACAAAGAGATATCACTTTCAAAAGAGACTGACTTCAAAACTGAGACTGAAACTTCAGATGCTTAGATCTCTCTCAATACAAATCCAAATGACATGAAATTTCTCTCACACATATATTCCTATATGATCTATAAGATTGCAAAGCTGCAAACACAAAAAAGTTTAAACAAAGAAGATATGACCAAAAAACCAGATCTGGCACAGAGTTTTCAAAAGCTCATAACTCTCACAAAACATATCATTTTCTTTTGAAACTTTGAGAATAGAAGCAACCTGTAGTCTTCTATAACCTCTCTAAGTTTCACTCCAAGATACCTCTAACTACTTACTGAAACAACAAAATAAACAAAGAAGAAGAAGGACCAGATCAAACTGTTATGAACCGGCTATAAACAAGTGGAGAATTACAAGACAAAACAAGTTTTATTGATCCATCAACTGGTGTTGATATGCTGAAGAGTTGTTCCCCAAACTATTTCCTTTTATAACCCTGAACCATACTAGTCTCAAAATATCCTAGGCCATGACATTGCCAAAAGTATCTCAAAATATCCTAGGCCATGATATTGTCAAAAGTATCCCAACATATCCTAGGTCATGATATTGCCAAAAGTATCCCAAAATATCCTAGGTCATGATAGTAAATGGGCTAGTTCGAAACTAGGCTAAATACCTTAGGCACTTAAGTAGGTTAAGTGGTTTAATTTAGGCCTAAAAGAGGTGCCATGTGGCCTATCATAAGCAGTCCAACTTTAAACTAACCTTAAATGATTACAGGGCAATCTTAAGTTGCGACGACGCATAATTTAATTGCTTTAATTGGATGGTTGGAAAAAAACATTTGTTTGAAAAATATTTCAAAAATTCCAAATGATGCCACATGTCATGTTTTAAAGTTATTAATTATGAACATATTGATGTGCATTGTAGTTGCAAGTGTAGTTGCAAAACTCATCCTTGGATACATATAAAATTTACATCCTTGTAGTTACAAAATAAATTTTCATTTGTTGTTTGCAACTAATAATCATTTGTAACTTATTGTTTGCTACTATGCTAATTTTTAATCGCATGTGTCTTTTGTAATTAAAATTTAATTGCACATCACAATTTTTATACTAATGTCTATTTGCAAGTGCATGTGACTGACTATTATTCATTTGTAATTACCTTTGAACATTTTGGCAACTATTTCTTGTGTTCATCATATTTACATTTACATTATAACTAATTTGCAACTATTATGGTTTTCACCTTTCCATATGAACAACATTTAGTTTGGTTTTGACTATATTGAGATTTTATGTAAGATATTTATTAATTTTTATTCTGGCCACATTACAAGTGTATCCAAACTATCATACTATACTTCCTAAAATTAATACAAATGACAGTTATTGTTTATTTATTTATTTATATTACTAATTACCTTAGTCTTTCATATTTCCTTGATTAAAATTTCAAATAATAGTATTTTACTCCATAATGATGATGTTGTTGATGATATTAATATGATAGAGAAAATGATTAATATTTTGAAAGAAATAATGTACTTACTAAAAATTAAAATTTTATTATAATAGTACATAATAGTTATAATAAGTGACATACAAATATATATAAAATTACAATAGAACAACTAACCTAGGCTAGCTACAAGTTACATTATTATTATTATCATTATTATAAGTAATCAATTGTTAAGATTATTACATTCTAATAATTATCAAAATAATTCATATATAGTTTTAAATTTTATTATTAAGAATTAGAAATTAGAAATATGTAATTAGTAATAAACTTATCGTTTTTATGTGCACATAAACACCATTTAATGTACACATATTCTAGTATTATTGTGTGTTTTTTTGGTGAAGTTTTGTATGGTGACCAGAAAAATGATCATCTTGCTAGAAATGAGTGATAAGTGAACAGTGACAAGCTCACTTTTTCCTTTTGTTTTTTGTGTTTGCAACATGTGATTGGTCCTTTTTATCATACCCAAAGGGTTTGACTATTTGAAATATTCAAACCCATTTCATTCCAAATGAATCATACAACAAAAGCGTTTTATACCCTAAACCCATTTTTAATTTCAAAGAACAAGATATCTGTGAATGAAAATAAAAGAAAATTTTAGATGTTGTGGAACATTCTAATTTTTGACTTGGAATTTTTGGAATAAAATAAAAATAATTCAACATTGAAACAATAAACTTGCCATGGCACTACTACATTACGCAACACCAACAACAAAGACAAAATAGCCCTCATGCGTAATTGTTTTCTGTTTTTTTGTATATGAAGAAAGGGTACCTAGGAAGATCACAAGTGATTATGATTTTCACTAAGTCACCAACTTCTGTAATGTTCACCCTTAATGGGAAAAGTCATGCGTCTCATGTGGGTCTGCTTAACACACAAACATTGGGGCGGACCAAGTTGGTTCACTTGTTGGTGTGTCTTTGGCTTTCCAAGACCCATTTAGGGGTCAATTTCGGTGTACCTTGTGATGACAAAACTTTGAATGTTCACCTCTTCATGGCACTCAATTCATGCCAAATACGACTCAGTTGTACATGGACGTGAATTGAGAACCTGATAACCTAAACTAAAGTGTGCTTCTTGTTAACACACCATCTGTCCTATATGGTGAGTTGGTTCACTCTAATCCAAGAATTTGTGGGGGGGGGGGGTGGGGGAGGCCGGGGGTGGGGGTGTACGTATTTTAGGCCAAAGACAACATATATTAGAGCTTTCTACAAAGCTCCAACATACATGCGTTGTGCACCCTAAAACTTCAATTCCAATGTGCGGATTCCACATGCCCTCAATTGATTTGCTTAATTTGGTATATAAAAAAGGGAAGACCTAATGTGTTAATTTTCACCCAAAATCTCAAATCTACTTGTTTAATTATTTTTTTGGTTATTTAGTAAATATTTGGCAACAAAGAGCCTAATGTGGTAGGTAGGTTGGTAACCCTAGCAAATCCAACAAATGGCTGCTTGGGAATTTTTTAAAAGAAAATTACCATATCTTTTTTAAAAAAAGCTAGAAGTCAGCACATGTAGGCAATGTGTTCCAACAGGTTGCCAGAACTAGGCAGGATTCCAAAACAATGCATTTGTCCACCAAGAAAGTCGCGATTTACTATTAATTAATGCTCAGGATCCTAGCCAATGCACCTACTGAAGGAATTTTTAAAAAAAACCCTAATTAGTATCGTTCTAAAATGTCAATATTTGTTGGGGCCTTTTTTGTACCCTTGAATGATTTCAAGGTCAATTACACCTTTCAATGTGACAACAATACAAAACCACTTTCAAACAACATACAAATTATAGTGCAAAATAACAACAGTCAAAAGTGGATTTCCAAAGTTTGAAAAAAAGAAAGAAAAAAGACAAAACAAATATTCTAATACATGGTAGACAAAAAGATATTGCATTTCCACAAATATAATATTTTCTTTGACAAATTTTTCCACTTTAAAAACATTGACAAGTTCAACAAGTCTTGAAATATTATAATTAATGTTGAAGCTAGTATAAGTTTTTTTGTCACTAATATTTGTAACTTGGTGAGAAAAATGGCTGCAAAATGTATAAATTAGGGGTTTTTTGGGGAAATAATGAGCCCAAGTCACCACATCTTGAGGAAAACAAATATATAGCTTGTTAATTGCCGCATTCACACAATGAATTCCAACAAGTCACCACTTTGTCGGGGGTTGGGGAATCCTAAATTTTTGTACTTCTGTAAACCAAAAAGGAGGGTTCTATCTACCCTGTAGACTTATTCGAAGCAGCTGACGCAATTGATCAGGATCTAATACTTGATTGCTCCACAACAAACCACTTGCTCCTAGTCCTTTACTAGCATTCTTCCCTCAGAGCTCTAATCTCTACATTCACAGTTCCTATTACATACATAGCTGGCACCCATGCACAATCGATTGAACTGATCAATGATTCAAGATTCAAAGTTCATTCACAAAATGGTCTGGCAAATACAGTTTGTGATCCTCAGTGCACCCTCTTACTTCCTCATGTATGTCCTCTGAGGTCAGGAGGTACTCGTTCTCCCTTCTCTATTCACACAAAATGACTCTAAATCACTGCATTACTACATTCAACCAGCAAGGCTCACTTCAGTCATCCTGCCCGCACTCCTACAACTTGACGATTTCAACTCCAAATACCTCCCTGAGTTGCTCAAGAACCTGACCCTCACGAAAGAGAACGATCAACAGAAACTCTAATTTTCTAGCTATCACTATGTGGCTCCCTCAGACAGTCCACTGAGCACAACTGATGCATAATACTACAACCCATTTTCCCCAATCCAGGACACAGATCTCTCAACCTCTCATCAAAACACCACACTAACTCTTCCCAAAGTGTTTACAACAACTTGGTCTGATTGCTTGAGCAGCGGAAGGTTTTCAGCAACAAGCCAAATTTTTCAGAACCATATCTGCTGCTACCAACATTCATCACACAAAAATCCAAGTACCAGACCTTTTCCAAAAAAAATCAGAGTTTCTCCAAAATCACTCCTTCCTCCGAAAATCTGCCTTCCTCCAAAAATCTTCTCTCTTTTTCTTTTGGTTCCTCTCCAGTGCTGATTCTAGACATTTCTCACCAAATCAGCCAGACTACTGCCGACCTGAAGCTCCTCTCCTCAAACCTCAAGCTTCTTCTCCTTCTATCTAACTGCTTGAAACTCGTTGTTGCTTCCCCTTTTATCAGCTTCTCTACTAAAACTTCTCTCACAAGCTTTCTTCACGTCCATGCATTAGTAATGGGGCGCCGTAAAAAGGGTGACGGCTAATAAAGCAAATTAAATCTTAAAAGCAACAAGTGTCCAAAATGGTTTGGCGACCTGTTTTCGCATTACACTTCCACCTTTTACCTCTCTCCAAATCTAGTTAAATCTTCATATGCAAGATGGCCAACCCACTTCCCAAGTTTTCAATTTTCAAATTGTGAATAAGTCCCTAAACAACTATGTGGAATGTCAATTCCAATCTATTAACCCAGTGGCATTCTATGTACACATAAACCTGAAGTTACAATGTTCAATTCTATACACACTTGGTTCTTTCCCATCTCATATTGCCATATTTTCTTAATGTAATATTTTTTCTTTGAGGTTCACAGGAATAGTGAACTAATTGAAACTTCTACTTCATAATATATATTTTTAATTTAAAAAATAGATTTCAACAACTCTGAAAATATTATGATTAATGTCAAAGCTACCAAGGCATTATTATATTTTTTGACTAATGTTTGCAACTTAGGTAGAATAAAATTGGTGCAAAAGGTATACATTGTTTTGTTATAAATAATGGGGAAATCACCACATACTAAGGAAAAATAAATTTGAGTTAGTCGCCACCTTTATTTGGGGGAGGTAAATTTGAATTAATTGTCACCTTTATATTTTTTTTGGGGGGTGGGGGGGGGGGGAATTCAAATTTTTCTACTTTCCTTTTGTTACCTTTCGTGAAATTTGGCTAAATCCTCTTAAGGAAGATGGCCAATCGATTTACTTTCCAATTTTTAAGTTGTGAATAAGTCAAAAAATAGCTATAAAATAGACTATTAATTACAATCTTGTATCCCAATGGCATTTGTATAGAAACAAACCCAAGGTGCAAGGTTCAATTTCTTACACATGCGGTTGTTTCTTTCCTTCTATTCTCTACTCAATCCTTCTCTGTCCTACCCTCTCCTTGATCAATTTTTGTTTTGAATTCACATCAATAACTAACTAGGTTTTAAATTTTCATTTTCAAAAACAAATTTTAAAAGAACACACAAGAGATTGTAATAAGTTACCATTTCATAAGGAATCTACAATTTTTTTGCTATGCTCTTTTACATCTAACGAAATTTGGCTAGACTTTCTTATGGAAGATGGCCAAGCTACCAACTATACAAATTTGAAAAAAACAAATCATGCTATGCTAATGGGATAGTCTATTTTGTTTTGTTGCCTTTTCCCCATGAAGAGGAGAGTCGAGACCATAAAGTGGTCATATTATATATGAAAAGATAACTAAAGATCTTATGTATCATATTTGTTCATAATACCAAAACTTGGTTAAATATTCTTACGGACAATTGCCATTCTTTTTACATCTTTTTATGGATACCCACTTTGGCTATCAAAATTCATCCATATTCATTCTTGGAATGGTATCATGGCATTCATGTGGTGACTTTCATTCACATGGTATAATCACAATGGAATGAACAATTTCATAGTTTTGAATGGATGATTATAAAATCATTATAATTGTTTCAATTTAAACTTCCATCTTTTTCACCATTATTCTTACCCCCTTTTCACATAAGCTTACTAAATTTCCCTTCAAAAATGAATTTAAATATAACGTTTCACATAAATAAAAATTCATAAACGATTTAATTAAAATGATCATTTTTTTTAAAAATGAAAATAATCACAAAAGTACAATTTGGAATCACTTCAACATTAATAGTAACCTTAAAGTATTTTTGGTGTTTTATTTAAAATTAAATTTTATTGAAGATTAATTCACATTTTTTATATAAATGTTTTATAATGCCTTCACCTTTATATATTATTTCAATCCTAATATAAGAACAATGTAAAACTTGTATGCATTTTCCAAGTTGCATTTTTAATATTATGAATTATTGTTATTGTTTATAATTCATTTATAATGATGCGTCCAATATATACTAATTTATTGTTGATTTACCCAAAGCTTTGATATTTCAAATTGTCACAAATTTGTTATATAAGACCCAACAGTATCGCATTCTTTTTTGGTAATCATATATGGGGACAAAAAAAGACACATGTTATTGTGCCTTTTCATGTTAAAAAATATATCACTAGAATTTTTTGCAAATATATGATTGAACTTTTGATTGGTATTTTAATCACAAAGCACAAAAATGACTAATAGCCTTAAAGTCATTACAGATGAGTTGTTGAAGACCATAGTCATTTAAGACATGATGTGTCAATGATGTGGCACATTTCATTCATTAGTCATAGTTTAGTCATTCCGTGATTTTTTAATTAAAAATTATAAAAATTAATAATACTATAATGTAAATAATAAAAAATACTTTTATTTCCATTTTTTCATCCTATCAATTTTTGACACATGTCACCACCTAAGGTAGGTTAAATTTTTTAATTAAATGGCCAAATAAACCACCCAATCTACCTAAAGAAGCACCTATCCTAGGTAGTTTAATTATGGAATATTTAGTCATTATTCCATTATTGACCGCAACAATGTCATTTGTGAAGTTTGATTTTAGGACCCCAAAGATGAAATTGAATTTTTTTACTACCAAGCCACCTCACTTATTTTGTAAATGATTCATATTTATTTTATTTAAACCATACTTCATTTTAAAACTACACAAAACCTCAAATTTGATGATGCATACCTTATTAATAAATTGTTTAAATGAGAAAATGAAAACTTTATTCCTAAATTTCCATCAACAATCTACACAAATTACTATATGTGTGTAAAAATGTCACTTCATTTCAAAAGAAAAATATTTGAATTTTTTACTAAGTAATATTATAATGACCTTTTTTTGGAAACAAATTCAAACACATGATTTGTATATGGAAAAACCTTTGTGGGTAGTACAAGATTAAATAAAATATACATTTCATATTTGAAACCTTCATTTGATTTCTGAATTTATATTATACAAATTTTCTTCCAATATATCATAATTTTAATTTAGACATATGAAACCAAAAACAAATCCACATGAAATATTTAAAAATGGATCATAAGTCAATTGTAATATCTAAATTTTTATATAACTAATGTTTTTATATAAGTCATTCTAAATTGACGTCTAGAATTAATTCAAGTATTTTAATTATAATTTTAAATAGTAAATAATTTTAAATATTGAATAATCTTCTGAAATTATAAACATTTTTCAATTTTGCACATATACTTCAATATAATTGAGTGATATACACATATAATATAAGTATTTTGATTTAAATCGATAATAAAAATTTAATAAAATTGATACATATTTATCCCATGTGACATTTCTATTTCATTTTTAAATTATAATATATAAATTTATTTTTAATATATCATTTTTTATGAAAAAACTTTGTGTCAATGTGTAATAATCAATTTACGCAAGTAAAATATTCTAAAATGCATCATATATCAAATATCTTCGAGGAAATATAATTAAATTTTTTATATTACTTATGTTTATAATAATAGTTGAAAACAATTTATTACATGTTGTAATTCAATCATGTGCTAATTATATTGATAGTCATTTTCGAGTCATTGTAAAGTAATTTAATGATCACATTAAGTGTGTAATGACACCATTTTTTCCATGTCATTTGGATAATCATTCTTTTGTTATATTTGAAAAATGATTTTATTTTAGTCACATTTTCATATGATATTTTGGATATTCACATCATTTTGTTGTCAATCGTGTATGCAATATGGATGAAAACTTGTAATGAAAAAAGAGCATCATCCCTTCTAGTATCATGTCCTCGTCTATGAATCAAATGCACCATTACTATATGACTCTAATTTTTTACAAGTAGGAATCGAAAGAATATCCTATTATTATAGTCAATTATTAATCATTTAAAACATTTAGTCATTGATATCTTGGTTGCAAAGGACAAGATTTTTTCTAGTGTAGTGAAGTAATTTTTTGAAATTATATATTTATATATGTGAATGGCTTGTAGCCATAAACTTTAGATGAATTTAAATAACATATTACAAACCCCAAAACATATCCTCCATTTAACAACAACATATCCATTTATAACCTACCAACCTACATGTTTATATCCTATTTATAAGGTAACATATATTGCATCAGAAGTAGGTTAAAATGAACCAACACCCACCAACACACCATCTACTAAATGCCCCTTATCATGAAGTTGTGGATGAATTTCAACTTTAGATAATTTATGGCTCCACCTTGGTATTCTAGTCTATAAGAAACAAGTCTTGTATATAAGTAGATAGGTAAGACAATTCATGATTCTTAGGTAAGTGAATAGTTACACCAAGACCTGGTAAGGGTTGTTTTTACCACTTACTTAGGTTGGTAGGTAATAAAAAAATGATAGAAGGTGATTGCCATAGTTTGATAACTAACTAGAACCCAATCCAAAATTGTATCATCGCGTCACTTCTCATCCATCCTACATGGTGTGTTGGTGGGTGTTGGTTCATTTTGGGCCCCAAACCGAACATACAAGATAATCTCGTAACCTAGATTTTGGTAAATGTCACATAATCTTATTGATGGCATCTTTCCATAAAATATGTTGACATGTGATTGAAACATTTTGACTTGTGAAGATTCTTTGAATGATGCTCCAAGCATTATTCCTCATGGTCCAAACAATTTCACTTTTGCAATTGCTTGGTTCATGGTCCAAACACTTTTGATTATGGTCTAGGCTTGGACTCATGATATGAACATTTTTGTTTTTGGTTGAGGTTTGCTTTTATGGTCCAAGCACTTTCACTTATGGTTGAGGCTTGGTCTTACGGTCCAAACACTTTTGTTTATGGTCAAAGCCTAGTCATGTGGTGTAAATAATTTTTCTTATGTTCAAGCTCGGGCTTCAATATTTTGAAAATTTTGCATGCCTTAATCATTTCCCATCTCAAGATAAAAAATCACTTAAATATGCCATGTGGCTTGTTAAAAATGAAGTTAATACAAAATATTAATATTAGGTTGGTAGGTACATGAGTAGATGCCCAAAAACTTAGGCAATATACTTACATACTTACTTAAGTGACAAGCTAGGTAAGTAGGTTGTACCTTCCTAAACTAAATACCTATTTATATATGTAGGTATTTAAGTAGGTAGGTACATAAGTCAACCTAAGTAGGTAGGTCAAACTAAGTACATACTTAATTAAATAGGTAAATAAGTAGGTTGGGGACATACGTAGTTTATAATTATGCATGATTTTTCTTTTTCTTTTGGGTTAAGCTTTTTCATTAGTTTATCCCATTTGCACAAACTTTTTAATGTGAAAATGGATGCCCAAATCCCTTGTTTATATAATGTTCAAAATAGGAATGAAGAACACACACTATGGGATTGATAAGTTTTAAAATTGTAATTTCCTCATAAACTAAATTGCACCTCCAAAATTTTCCTCATGCCTTTTGTTTTTAGTTTCTAGATTTATAAACATTTCAAGTACATGCCTAATGATAACAATTTTTATTATAAACAAATCCCTACAAAAATCATTTATTTTAAAATTAATCTGAAATTAATTATAGTAATTAATATATAATTACATTTAACATTGTAAAAACTGATATCAATCAAATGAATTGTTTATTTCTATTGGTAATTATTAATTATAAATAAAATAATATGTTGAACATACATTAATTCTTTTAATTAGTATAAAAATACTAAAAAAATATTTATCACATATAACTAGTTCAAAAAATTCAAAACCTTAAATCTAAAAATAATTTGTAATAATTCCTTCAATTAAAATCATTAAAATATTTAATTTAATGACATTATAAATTTTCCAAAATTTTCCTTAAGATTTATACATATAAATTTGAAATTCTGAATAATTATGAATATTTTCGAAAAATAATAAGAACTAAAGTGATAAATTTTATATTATAAATAATGAACAAAATCTCAATGTAAATTCATTTTACAAGTATTGCAGTTTTGAGTTTCAAATAAACTAGTAATTCAATTGATTTTACAATGATTTTATGTTTCCATAGAATATTAATTACCAATATAAAATTTTATCTTCTTCTACTAACCATTAACTCTAAATAATCAAATAATGATTAATACATACAATTGTTTAATTTATCCTATTTTTTTAATATATTAATTATATCAGTTTTATACATTATTATGATATTGTAATAAAAGTATTAATTATAGGGCATAATTTCTCAACCATGGAAATATCTAACTAATTATTAATAACCAATTAATTCAGTTTTCATAACCAAATAAATTAATATAATAACTTAAATTTTTAGCAATTAAGTAATATTAACCATCAATTATATATATTAGGTGTTAATTTTTTAAATTTAATCATATAATTTAAAACTAGCTTGAACTAACTATTTTAGCACAAGTACTGCCATTACTTTTTCGTTTTTAGAGTTAAAAATAAATGTGAAATATGGATAGTTAGAAATAAAAGTGA
The DNA here is from genome assembly GCA_963921925.1 of Sphagnum tenellum. Lineage (NCBI taxonomy): Eukaryota > Viridiplantae > Streptophyta > Sphagnopsida > Sphagnales > Sphagnaceae > Sphagnum > Sphagnum tenellum. The sequence continues at coordinate 16,268,766 of OY998153.1, forward strand.
AAATAATTGAATTATTGTTGTAGCAAGTTGATAGCCAAGGTTAGCTATTTTATTTTTAATTTCCATATGATTATTTCATTCATTATACCTATTTATGAAATATTTAAAATTATTATTAGGTATTTTCAGTAAAAATGTTATTCCTTTGAAAATAATTTATTAACAATACACTAAATATGTATTAGACTTATTTAGTAGTTATCTCAATATTTTAGAAGAATAAATGAATATATGAAAATGTCATAAAATAATAATATTGATATTCATTTTATAACATATGTAATTAATAATTATATGTAATATAATATTATAAAAATAATTATAAATTTCTTTTGTAATAATTTTAAGTATTATAATAAATAACTTGGATGAATTTGTAAAATGGGCACAATATGTTTGCCAAATATGTTATGTAGATTTTTAATATTTTTGATATATACATATAATGTATATATAATATTGACCCAATTTATGTTAATAATAAAACTTGAATACATATGTAATATGAATCATTATATTTGTAAATTGTAATATACCCAACTATATTATTTAAAATACAAAAAATACACCTTTGTATATGTATAGGGCTATAATTGAACTAGTCACATCTATAACTAATGGGACATAAGTTGTTCTTCATGAATCAAAACCAAAATAGTCACAAATTAGTTGTAACATAGTTACAAATATGACCAACACAAGAAATAATTGCAAAAATGTCTAAAGATACAAATGATTCATAGTCACATTTAGTTGCAACTAAAGTGGTTGCACTTTGGTTTAATTCTTTTAGTGCTAGTAGGTAATAGAATGCTAACATTTATTGATCGAAAAGTATGTGATATACAAGTACTAGAACCTTGTAACCGGAGAAAAAGCCCTAGATTAATGAAAGGTTATTTAATGTCAATTCAAAAATCTGATAATTAAAAGTAATGATTCTGTTTGCAGTTTATCTATTTATTCATTTAAAAACTCAAAACTCAAAATGATGGATAATATAATGTATTACTAGATGTTTTGTATATGGTCTAATGCATGATGCAAACATGTGAATCAAACAAATTTTTTTTCTTCAAATTATTTAATACTTAGTTTTGAGCAATAATTTTCAGATATCATTATACATTTCTTCATGTTTCATTATAAGTAATGAGGTGATGAAATCATGTTGTAAAAATTGAATTTGTTTGACCTTCAAGATTGTGAAAAACATCGTAATTGCTACATGGTTGAATCTAGTAAATTTTTATAAGTATTTAAATTTATTTTCTTATGTAAATATAATTTGTATAATAGGGAGAGTGGGTTCGAGTAGTTATGGATGATTGGATTCCTTGTGAAGGCTAGGGTAAGCATACTTTTGCAACATCACAAGGGGAATAAACTATGGGTCTCAATCTTGGGAAAAGGTCATGCAAAATTGCATGTTTCCTATGAAGCTTTGGAAGGGGGTGTAGTACATGATGCACTTGTTCACTTGATTGGAAATGTAGGAGAAGAAATTGACATATTTCATGAATCTTCATAGTTAGATTTTGTGAGTGGGCATCTTTGGTTCCAATTATAGAGATTCAAACAAGCAAGGTTTTTGCTTAGGGCTGATAATGTTTCATGTTTTGATTTGCATGTTTCAAGGGGAATCATGCAAGGCCATGGATACTCCTTGTGGTAGGTTAAAATGGTTTGTTTGTACCTTTTTTTGCCATTGCAGACCTTGTGGTGTTCCACAAGACTTGTTATGTTCCTCTTCATTATGTTTCTGTTACCATTGAATTATATATTTTGTAGGTGTGTTTGTGGTTTGTCAATGAGGTGTGTATTGAGTTTTATTCCACGTCCAAGAAATAGATGGACACAAGTTTGTTCAAATTTGCAATCCATGGGTCAATGAGGTTGACTGGAATGGCCCTTGGTTAGATTTGTCTATAAAATGGACTCCATTTAGACCTCAAATACTATTGGTACAAACACATTTGGCATGTTATTTAATATGGATGTCCTTTGAACAATAGTTTACATGTGGACATCATTAAAGTTACTTAGTGAAATGATTGTTGAAGGCATCATTTCTTGTAAAGGAATTATTTAGAAGTGGTTCCATTTGTGATTTTCCACATTAAAGTCCAAATCTTACAAATGGGTTGACCACCACATTTTTGCAATTTATTTCTTGTTGGTATTCAACTGATTTTGTAACCACAACTCAATTGGCCCTATTAAGATGCCTCCTAACTGATTTTTATGATAACACCATGTTGTAAATGTTGTATTCTAGATGTCATGGCAAGACTTTTGACTTCATTTTCCATCCCTTTGCGTTTATAAAATGTATCCACAAGAGATGTGGTTTTCTATACGTGGTTAATGGCAAGGTCCAATTGTTGTTGAGTGCCAAAACTTTGACACCTGGCACTTCAACCCACAGTTCAATCTCAAGGTTGTTGGTCCACATGCCCGTGTTCCTATTCATGTGTTTTTCACTTTTATTGTGATGCGCTCCCAAACTCCTTAATGGACTCAAATGTGAGTTTAAACGGGAAAGAGCTGAAGAACAAAGAGTTGGGGCATGCTTCTTGGCTCGCAACATTTTGGAAGGGTAGATGGGCATGCTGGAGCTCTAGGATGGGACTAGGTAGAATGACAAGCTTCAACTACTCACACGGACCTACACAAAACCAACACAAGGTGGTTAGTGCATGGTTGGAGCACTTTTGGTGCTAGGATGAACCATGGGCAACTTGGACTCACAATCACAACACAACCTGGACTTGGGGGAAGCCACCACCTTCCCCCTTATAGTATACTCTACGCCTCTCCATGAGGCCCACATCCAAATGGCATTTTGTCCCATGACTCCCAAGCGGGAGTCCCAAAATTCCCAAAGTTGGGACTTTCGTGACTTTGGGGCCTAATAAGTTTGCTTGCAGACCTTGGATTGAGATGAGGTTTAAAGCAAAGTTGTATCCCTCTTCAAGATCTTTCCAACAGTATGTCGCGTGCCACTTACACGCGAGGAAATCGGGTCGATTCCTAACTTTTGGTGGTCGGGAGTCAAATTGCTAATTTGACTTTTGGCCCTTTTTTTGGCCATAACTTGTGTTTTAAATGTCCAAATGGGTGATGCGAGACCATTCTAGACATTTACGTTTCAATAGTTTTTCAATGATATAATGAACTTTTCAATCCATTGAATTTTGACCCCTACAATCACTCTTTGAACATTTGGAAATCCACCGGACTCCAACTCCCGAAGTGGGATTTCCCTTGGGAGTTTGAGGGTCTATTCCTTCACATTCTCTTAGATTCTGAGGAGCATGCAGCGTGACTCCCAGGATTCCCTCTTGGCCGGCAACCTTGCAACCCTTTGCTTTGTTCGCAAGCCGAAGGTTAGGGTTGTGACATTCTCCCCCACTGGAAGAAGAGGTCAATACAATAACTACATTTGAAGCTTAGTTGCATGTACTATACCCAACATTCTACCTTCAAAGAAGGAGTAGGCATAAAAACCTTCCCATTCATATGTTTCATGATCTATAGGTTTGGTTCATGATGTAATTTACCTTGTGATTTATGATAAATAAAGCCCATGGGTGGGGGACATTCTCAAAATGTGGGGTCGAACTTGATTCACAACAACACATTTTGGGTTTTACAACTAATTAATAAAACGACTATTGTCTTTTTTGACTAAAAGTGTAATTACCAATTCATGTTAATGAATGCATAGTTGTACATGACATTGTAATGGCACATGGCATTATGGTTTTGCAATTGTAATCAATATCAAGACTTGATGGTTTTTACACAAATATCAAAATTTCAAATATATATTTTTAATCAATCAAAATTAGGTAAGAAAAAAATTCCATTAATTCTTGCAACTTTTGATGAATAATAACAAATTATGATCATGTGATGCTAACATGGCATGCCACATGGCAATGATGTTGATTAGTAGTTACAACACTTCATGATTTGTAACATTAACTTCACCATGACTCACATCATTGATATGGTGAATTAATCTCATTTATTAACTAGATGAAAATATTTTTGTCTTTTACAATTAATAGCGATTCAGTTATCTATGTGATGATAACATGGCATGTTGTTTAACAACAAGGTGTGTAATAAATAATCTATTGTTAATTTATACTTATGATCACAATATTAAAAATCATTTTCAAAGGCGACACATAACTCCTTGACTTTTTAATTACTTAACACATTAGTTTAAGTTAACATACCTATTAAGTCAACCTATGTATGAAGGTTATTTAGTAAAAACCTACTTTATAATATATGATACCTTGTAAGTTACTTAACTAGACATAATAAATTATTACACTTAATATGTTTAAATATACTTAGAATATGTTACGCTACTAATAGGTTAACTTAAATAAAATTGTTTAGGTTTCTAGCTTTAGATTTTTCGCTAAGTTAAGCTAGTCAACCTCATTACAAAATATTTTATCAAGTTTGTAACCACCTCAAGTTTGTGCAACTAGATGCCACATAATTATCTAAGGTTTTTTTAAAATCTTAAGAATGTTTACGTTAATTTAGGCTAGGTTAGTAAGTGGTATAGGTTGACAAACTAATTCATCTTAACTCAACAAAAAGATAGACTTAGCCTATGCTTATGTCCAAACAAGTTGACATGAGTACATGGTTGATCAATTTTTTCAATGGCTTCATCAATGTTTTCTTTGGTTGTTCCAAGATAGCTTTCATTCATTTTTCAAACATAGTGTTTGTTGTGCTTGTAACGTATTTGGGAAACTCAATTCTGCAAATAGTTAATAAATTGATTATGTAAACCTTGATCAAGATATTATCCAAGTTTATTTAGGTTGTAAGAGCTTTTTAGCTTGTCAAAGTATTAATCCTTAGGATTTCGTAAAGGTGATCCTATGTAAATAGGTTTCTCAAAGACTAATAAAAAAGGTTCAAGAACCCTACCCTTATACTTTGCAGAAAAAATCATAAACTTGATTTTTATTGGGTGGTTAGTAACAAACCAAAACAAAATAAATTCCCCTAAAGTTTTATTTATAGATCATAGAGACATTATATAACTTAAATGAGTGATATGGGATTTTCTTAAATTATAAATTTCCTACTTTTGTTTTTTAGCACGTTCAACAACATTGTTTATTAAAAAATGAATAGACATGTTAATAGTCATTGTGTTTGTCAAATGCATACACATTATTGAACATGAATAAAAAATGTGTAACGATTGCGCACTCTACCTGTTTCAAAATTATAAACTAAAGTCATGTTGAAAATGTGTGAATCATTACATAATGTACTTCAATGAGCAATCATAGATATCTATGTCTACAATTTTTCACCCATACCAATCATTTAAACAAATCAATATAGTGATAAGAAAGCTATAGTTTCCCACTCACAAGGATGTGCTTATGAGTTATTTGATTGGGGTCAATGCATCTTTGATGGATTAGTTTCCAAAGGGTTCAACAAGTCAATCAAATATTGTCATGAGTCATGTGCAATATAAAAAATTGGTGAATATACATAGAAAGCAATGATTTGTATTTATTAAGCAGTCCAAATGGCATCCTAGCAATCTTTCAGACCTTCTACCACTAAACGTCTAAACCCACTAAAACGCCACTAACTACACTAAGTGGTGACCCGAGGTTGTACCACTAGAGGATGAAAAAAATAGTTAACTTAGAGGTTGTCACAACCTGAGGATGAAAAAAAATAGTTAACTTAGAGGTTGTCATAACCCGAAGATGAAAAAAAATAGTTAACCTAGAGGTTGTCACAACCCGAGGATGAAAAAAAATAGTTAACTTAATGATAGAAGGTCTGAAAACTTTTTATTACTGCATGGATTAGGATGGATCAGTAGCCCAGCTTTGAATAACCCACTAAAACACCACTAACTACACTAAGTGGTGACCCGAGGTTGTACCACTAGAGGATGAAAAAAATAGTTAATTCAGAGGTTGTCACAACCTGAGGATGAAAAAAAATAGTTAACTTAGAGGTTGTCACAATCCGAAGATGAAAAAAAATAGTTAACTTAGAGGTTGTCACAACCCGAATATGAAAAAAAATAGTTAAAGTAGTTAACTTTGTAGTGGTAGAAGGTCTGCAATCTTTATATATTAGTTTGGGAAACAACCATCAATTAAGATGCTTGGCTTGGAGTAAGACAATGGACATAATAAAAAACTAATCCATTAGTTAAACAAGATTTTCTGAACTTCAATGAGTCATGGGATCATAATTAGACAAATTTTATTTTGAGAAAGAATCTCCACATCAGTTGGTCACACAAACAAGAGACACAAGAGATGTAGATTTTACTTTAGGTGGTTTGTATGGGTTTTTACTCTCTCCAAGGGTTTCGTGATATTCATCTACTCTAAAATACGTAGGTTTAGGTACATGATGCATGGTTTTCTTTTTTCACTTGTGGTGTTATTACAATAGAGTGAGTATTTTATTTTTAAAAAACACCCCTCAAAAGAGGACAAAATTATGTGGGGTAAGTATCATCCCCATCAATTAGTGACAACAAAAAAAATCAAAGCAGTTTTTCAAAAATATATGGTTTGCAAATTTAATATTTCTAGGGTTGAATATAGCCACTAAAATGCCGCACTCAAGAAGGGCTTCGGTATTAGAGTAGGTATTGGATATGTTTACTACGAGGTTTCATGATTCAAGAATGGGAAGATACTATTGATTGGAGTAAGTACTAAATACGTTGCGCTTGAGGGCCACATGGAGTACAGTGAACGTGAAAATCTTGTATTCTTGTTGGGCTTTACAGTCAGAAAGCAGGGAGGTGGCACGAGCTCTTAGGCGTCGCTGGTAGCGAATGAATAACTCGTCGGTGTTGTGTCGGCCCATATTTGCCTCTATGCTCGGGCCAGACATTGCCCTAACCCATGCGGACAAAAACGTAGCAAACGATTTGGGGAATTGTAGCATGCGCATCAACTCGTCCTCAGGGCACACGTTGACGTCAACCGGCGATTGCAAATATTGGATGTCAAAGGCACCACACTTGATGATTGCTGCCTCCACCTCCTCCTTTGAGCGGCAATACATCGGGAGGTTATATGTGTCTCTTGTCTCAGTAGTTATCACTCCCTGTGCTTGCAAACAATGGGATCCAAAAATATGCAAAGGACTTAAAGTGTCAATCTATTGAGAACTTGAACAACAGCATGAAATTTTAGTCTACAACATTTAGAAAGATTGCACCTAGTCTTCCAGACCAAAGGCAATGGCTTTCTAGTTTTGTTTCATCCAAAAATTGGTTCGCCGAGAGGATAGAGTATCGTGTTCTTTACATACATCGTCAATGAGGTCGTTCCAAGCGTTTTCGAAGTCAGAACCAAGACAAAAACGATCGTGACATTCAGGGTTCACTTGGTTTTCAGGGTTGGCTGCGTCATGGCGGCTAACGAATGACGCGACCAGAATACCACCAGGCACCATGTCGGCAGCACGACTAACAAGAAAGTTGTCCAAGTCGAGCATGCTTTGTTGAGCAAACTCTCGTGCTATAGTAGGGTTCCCGCCAAGAATCCAAGAGCGGCCTTTGTTGTAAAGAGGAGAACTCTTATCTGTCAGTGTTGCTGGTATCTACATGCACAACCAGCAGTAGTAGTCCTGTGAATGACTAATTAATCAACACGATAATTGCGGAATTCATTAGTATTCAATTAGTGTAGATGTGCATGATGATTTGATCTGAAAATGCATATTTTTATGTAGTCATGTGTACATGAGCTAGCAATCTTCAAGAGGCAAAACATTGGATCAGACTAGTGGAGTAACTGAACAGCAATCAATTTACCTGAGACATCCAGTGCAAGCTGAAGATCGATATTGCGAGATGGATGCTCTCCTTGGGCAACAAACGATTGTAGAATGATCCTCCCACCATTGCTGAGAAGTAGCTGCTAGCTGTTCCCACATCAGCGCCATTGATTGATGTAGCTAAATCCTTGGCATTTTTGGCCTCTGATGCCAATAGTTGAATAAGGGTATTGAAATCATTCCCGGGCAAGTCGTTGAAGGAAACAAGCATCTCCGGCATGCAAGTGACATGACCATTATTTTCGCCAGCTTCGACGTACCTGTCAGTGATACACTTCACAATGAAGTTCAGGTAACTTATGGAGTTTTTACCAGTGGAACAACCGAAATCAGCAAGATGCAAAGGACCTTGTTTCGGCAGAATCATGTGCTTAACAGCTTCGGCGATTAAGGGCTTCAAACTCCTGATTGCGTGTGCTTGTAGCACCCCCATCCGCTGGTAACTGAATTCCCCATCACCACCCACCATCGCCGCCTCCATATCCTGCAGGATACTTTTCAATCACGAAACCGAAAATTATTAATTGGACACACTTCCTCTGAGAAACAGCACTGCAAACTAAGAGAGTCTTTCCTTAAATCTGCGCGGTCACGGAGTCCTACCCTGTGTCGGGACTTGTGTTACTTCTGTAACAAAACACAAAAGACTGCTATACAAATACAAGAACTGCCTCTTTCTTTCTTTCTTTCACTTTCCTCAGCTTGGCTGCTTTAGGTACTGCTTATATCTTTCTGTAAAGTCAAGAATTTTTTGTAGTACCGTCGTGTAAAGTGGTGCAAGTGGTGCAAGTGGTGCAAGTTTGTTGGGGGCAGGGGAGGGACCATACGTAATCTTATATATAAATTTATATATAAATTCACGTAGTGAGTGCGTCTGTGACGGAGCTCGGGTCCGTCACAGACGGACGACCGGGCCCGGCCCGCAAAAAACGGACGTAGTGAATGACTGGTTGTGACGGTGGCGAGCACGGCCAGGCAGGATTCGGAGCAAAAGGTTTCAGACTAATTATAGTAGTTGGACAGTTTTGAGTAGCACTCAAAATATATGTAGTTGCAGTGGAGGCGCTCAGGAAAAAGGAGAGACAAGGATGAAACTCAGTTTACCACCAAAATTGATTGATGGTTTTCTGAGTTTCATCCCCTGTTGAATGCTAATGTACTTTTTTGCAGGCTTTTTTTAATTTTATCTCACCCTGTGTATGACCAAACTCAGGGTTCTGGTGCTGTGTTTTTGTTACTTCACAGTGGCCTTCGGCCACGGGCAACCACTAGTTGATAATTATTCCATCTTCTTTCAGAAAAAGATGGGTGGGGCCAAGGGTTGAATCTAGATAGGGAAAAGCAATTCTGCAATTGCGGCCTGCTATAACACCCAGTGTACTTTTTTCTCCTGTCTTTTGAAATCTCATCCCCTGTGTGACTAATTCCAGGGGGTTCTGGTGCCATGTTTTCCTCACTTTACCTATAAACTTACTATGTCCACAAATTCTTGACCCAGCAGCGGGTGTTCCGGTGCCATCTTTTCTTGACTTCAGGGAGAACTTCAATACGTTCCCCAATTTCTGCCCTGGGATTAGCACAGGCCCAAAATGATGACCAACAGTTTTGGGAAAGAGAAATTCCATCCAGCCGATGGGAAGGCTCAGCATGCATTCATGCTGGGCCCTGTTTTTTCCTTTTGGGAGTGGGGTAGGGTGGGCAGAGTTATTTTTTGTTTTTTTTTTTTCTTGTTCTCAATGTGTTCCCAAAAGATTCTCAAATTCCCAAACTGTTCTCAAATGCATTCCCCAAAATGTTCCCAGTAGCACCTGGGTTTTATCTCATATGGTTTTCACAAAGTTCAACTCCTTTGTATAGAAACTAAAAAGGTAAAATCTAGGTGTGCACATTTCTAATAATTTTTATCTTTTGTTGTCTGAATGATTTCCATGGGAGTTTATCTTGATCTATTCCTATGGTGTATGCATATTTCCTTAGGTAGCTCAGTGCATCATGAAAATTTTGATTAAAAAACATAGATATAAATACTTGCACAGCTAACACAAATCCCACTTTCTATGGCGAGGATTTCAGTCATTTCAGCAGTGTGAGTATCATCACTAAAAATCACTGCATTTTTTTCTGTCAGATTTTGACAATCAATACATCTTTGGAACCAAGCAACTTAAGAAACAAACTTTAGGCAAAGGTCAAAGGACCAATGAATTCAAGCAATCTTATTGATCAAAAGCTTCAAATTGGTCCCAAGGCCTTTCAGATTCACAATTTATAGTTTTGATTGAGTTTCATCTCACCATCCATGTGTAAAACCTGAGGCTTGGTTATAAAAGCTATCCCTGATGATATCCATATCAACAATTGGTTTATTCCAAGTGATACGAATCAATAAATTTTTGTTAAAGATAAGTTTCTATTTTGCAACTGGGGTCCAAAGAGGTGCTTCTATTGAGGCCATGCCAAATGTTTCAAAAGAAAAATTGTTTGTGGGTTAATCAATATGGCACCTTTTTTTTTTTTAAACAAAAAAGTTGTGAGTTCACTCACGATCTCAATAATATGAATCACAATATGTCCCCAAATTATATATTGTTGTAATGATAAAGGTATTGTGTAGCAGAATGACTTACAATTATTTTCTCGTGATTCCCCTCCTACCACCAAAGCATTTGACTAGTGTTTTTTTAGTCTCGTCCTACTTCTAGTTTCGGTTTTTTTGTTATAAATTAAAAAATTAGTCATTATACATAATAAAAGAAACAAAAATCTCAAAGGGAAAGAAAATCAAGTTTCTACATAGTAAATATTAGGATGGTTCCCCTCCAAACTCAGCCATGGTGAACCAGCATCTACACTACACTGGTACCTTCACCTTCTTCGGTAAGGCCAACCAGAGCTAATAACTGGAGCGAAGAAGAGCAGCGCAGCCAAAACTGGCTGACCTGACCTCCAAATATACCCAGGGAAAAAGCTTAGACTGCACACAAATGATGTAGACCTAAGAAGGGTAAACTACAATCTTTTGTTGCGTGTAATTCTGACATTAGGCTGGGAGCAACAAAGAATGGGCTTTTGTCAGAGAATAGGAAAATTTCTTTTGCATCGAGGGGAGCTTGAGCTTCCCATAGGAGAACTGGCAGAGCCCTGGAGTATGGTGACAGTAGAGACAGACCAAGTTGGGAGTGGTGGCAGGTATGAAATACCAAAAGGGTCAAGCATTTGTGCAAGTAGTCTCATAGGCCACATGTTAAGGAAAGATGTCAAGTGTAGGTCTAAATGTTTATGCCACAAGTCAACTGCTTGAACTACAAGCCAATATGCTCAAACCACAAGACAAAATGATTAAGAACATTATAACCTTAAGATAAAAGGCTCAAGAAAAACTTTAAGATTAGAGTTATCAGTAAAGTAAGAAAAACACAACACCAAAATCCTGAGTTTGGTCATACATAGGGTGAGATTAAAAAGAAATCTGGAAAAAAGTACATTAACATTCAAATGGGTATGGAACTCAGAAAACCATCAATATCATCCTGTCTTTCCTTTTTCCTGAGCGTCTGCACTGCTGCTACATCTATTTTCACTGTTGCTAATATACAACTACTATAATTAGTCTCGAATCTTGTGCATTAAATGCTGAGTATCAGCATTTCATACTGAGATTTATTGAAATGTCTTCACTTTGCGGATACCACTGAAGAAGTGAATAGGGGGTGAAAGGAGGCCCAAAGACAGGGTAAAGACAGGGTTACTTTATGGATAACTTTATTGTCCTGAGATTTGGCCTAGGTTGGCACAGCAACCTAAGAGAATTATATTTCACAATCTTCAAATTACATTTATCTTCACATATTTATGTGTTTGAGCTATGCTTGTTGTGCACCAGACTCAAGGTTTTTTCTTGTGAGGATAAAATATTTGTTTTGCTTTCCAAAATAAGTATGGTGCAATTTTTTTATGAATAAATAACATTTTTTTTTACAAGTGTTGAGACATTTGATTAGTACCCTGGGAAATGTTTGAAAAAGTACATTATGCCAGTTGTGTTGTTCACATAGACAATTTTCTTAAAGGAGTGGTCACTTTATTGGTGTTCAGCACTTTGACTTAAGGTTTCAAGCTTATTACAAAATTTTCATACCTTGAGCCAAATGCTTAGACCTGTAAACCATAAGCCGGTATAGGATTGAAACGTTTGTGCATTGTATAGAAGGGAAAAAGTTATTTTTGCTATGTCTCAGGTAGATAAACCACAATCTTGTTAAAGTTTGATAGATTTGAGCTCATGCCCACCCCTAGATTAGAGAGAGGTTGCCAAAGTCCAACCATAGTTCAAAGGTGTTGTTAAAATGTGGGCAGTAATTAAAAACTACTCCCAAGATTTATGCCAACATCGTTAAGATTCTTCAACAACGTTCCCCAACCATCTAAGGACATTACATGGCCTAAACATCCCACAAACCAAATTATAGAATGTGATTCAAAAGGCAGTCTGAGTCCGATTATTTGTTCGGCATCCATGATAGAATTTAGAAAAAGTGGCCCAAAAACTTGATGGACCTAATGGACGACACTTATGAATCACCTTTTCTCGTATATATTATGGAGGATCGTACATGAATACCAATATTGAATGCACGAGACAACAATGAATTCGGGGTGCACCTAAATGAAAGTAAGGAGAAGGATGACTAAGGTGCTATTGGGGAAATGCTGAAAATATGCAGTCTTATATTATCTCACTTAGGTCATGATAACAGATTTTCTTAGTAGATCAGGTTTTACTTTCGTGTCAGATTGTTGAACGTTTTGTTATTCCATATTTAGGAAAAAAAATTGCTTTCAATTTTAGATTTTCTTGCTATTTCAAACATTGTAGAAAAGATTTGCAAAAGAATTTGCGTTTTTAACTATCATTAGAAACATAATGAGCACAACTAATGGAAATTGTCAAAAATGTAACCACTTTCACTACTAGAAATCATTTGCAACCATTCTTGGTGTAACTATGTTCAACTCAATGTCGCCTACAACTATGAATGGTTTGCTTGTGCGAATATTTTTGAAATTTGGATGGATTTTGGTCTTCCTTTCAATTAATTGCAATTATGACTCATTTCACCTTTCCAATAAGTTGATTTTTCATGATTTTTTCTATTTTTTATAACATCGTTTGTACATTTAGTTGCACATGCAACCAAAGTAATCACATTATAGTTGCATAAGGTACGTATGCTACCTAGTAGCTATACATATAGACTATAATACAGTACATACAAACCTATATGTATATGCCACCTACTTACTATGTACATATACCCTATGTACTTATATATTATATACATGCCTACCTATTTATTATTAGGTACCTACATACATATATACCTACATACCCACTAGCTACCTAATAAGTTATTTAATCATAAATAATTATTTAGAGGCTATCTAAATAGGTATTTAAAATAATTAATTATAGAAGTTATTTAAATATGTACTTAAAATAAATATTATTTAAATAGGTAGCTAGCAAAAAGTTATGTTACTTATTAGGTAGGCTATATAATGGTATGTGCTAAGGAATAGTTGCAATTAAGTTACAACTATCTGACTAAGTTCCAACTAAAATTTAATCCCATATTGTTTATTTTCGCTTTCAAGTTTACAAGCTATTTAAGTAGGTTGGTTTGGTGTAATGAACACATTCAATGTTTTCAATTGCCATATGGGAGGAGCTAATCACATAGGTTGCACCCAAACTTAAAATTAAACATGATTTTGTTGTAAAATATTCAAACCTACACCTACCTACTTACTTACCTACCTAGGTTAGACCTATGTCTAGGTGGTTTAAACTTAGCCTAGGTGCCACATGGTCTATTGTAACTAGGCTAACTTGAAACTAGGCTAAGTACCTTAGGCACTTAGGTAGGTTAAATGGTTTAACCTAGGCCTAGCCTAGGTGCCATGTGGCCTATCATAGTGGTGCAACTTTAAACTAACTTTGAATGATTATAGGGCAATCTTAAGTTGCCATGTGGCATAATCTAGTGGCTTTAATTGGATGGTTGGAAAAAAAAACATGTGTTTGGAAAAATATTTCAAAAATCTAGACGATGCCATGTGTCACAATTTAAAGCTATTAACCTGTGAACATATTGATGTGCATTGTAGTTGCAAGTGTAATTGCAAGTCAAAACTCATCCCTAGATACATATAAAATTTGCATACTCATATGTTACAAAATAAAATTTCATTTGTTGTTTACAACTAGGAATCATTTGTAGCTTATTGTTTGTTACTATGCTAATTTTTAATTGCAAGTGTTGTCTGCAACTAAATTTAGTTGCAAATCACACTTTTTCCTCTAATGTCTATTTTCAAATGCATGCAATTATTAATCATTTGTAAATTACCTTTGAAGACTTTTGGAACTATTTTCTTGTGTTTGTCATATTTACACCTACATAATAACTAGTTTGCAACTATGGTTTTCACCCTTTCATATTATCAACATTTAATATCATTTTGAATATATTGAATTTTTATGTAAGAAATGTACTTATTATTATTATGGCCACATTACAAATGTCTCCAAACTATCATACTATACTTCCTAAAATTATTATAAATGACATTTATTATTTATTTATTTATATTACTAATAATTATTAATTACCTCATAATTGAAATTTTAATCTTAAATAATTCCCTGATTAAAATTTAAAATAACATTCTTTTATTACATAATGATGATGTTGTTGATGATATTAATATGATAGGAAAAATGATTAATATTTTCAAAAATTGTTTTTACTTATTTAAAATAATTTTTTATTTATTTAAAATAAAATTTTAATATAATAAATCATAATAGTTATAACAAGTGACATACTAATATATATATATATATATATGTAATAGAATAGCTAACCTAGGCTAACTACAAGGCTAACTACAAGTTACATTATTATTATCATCATCATTATAAGTAATCAATTGTTAATATTATTATGTTAAAATAATTATTGAAATAATTCTTTTTTTTAAAATTTTATTATTCAGAATTAGAAATTAAAAATTTGTGATTAGTAATAAATACATCATTTTTATGTGCACATAAACACCATTTAATATACACATATGTTAGTATTTTTATTTATTTTTTGGTGAAATTTTGTATGGTCACAAGAAAAACAATCATTTTGCTAGAAATGAGTGATAAGTGAAAGATGACAAGCTCACTTTTTCCTTTTTGTTTTTTTAGGTTTGCAACATGTGATTGGTCTTTTTTTCCATACCCATGCTATGGTAATGGGATAGTTTATTTTGTTTTGTTGTCTTTTCCCCACAAGGGGTAGAGTCAAGACCATAAAATAGCCAAACTATATATGAAAAGATAACTAAAGATCTTTAGTATCATATTTGTTCATAATACCAAAACTTGGTTAAATATTCTTACAAAAAAATTGCCATTATTTTTACATCTTTTTATTGATACCCACTTTGGCTATCAAAATTCATCCATATTCATCCTTGGAATGGTATGATGGCATTCATGCGGTGAGTTTGATTCACATGGTATAATCACAATGGAATCATAAAAAATAAAATTATTAGTCATATTAAGTTGATGTATAGATTTAATTCAAATATTTTAATTATAATTTAAAATAATAATTAAGACTTAATATTGAATATTTTCTGAAATTTAAAATTTTATTCAATTTCACAAATATATTTGAATATAATTGGGTAATATGTTTTTATATCCATATAATATATAAAATTTTACTTAAATTGATATTAAAAATTGAATGTAAAAATGAATTACATATTTACCACATGTTACATTTCTATTTGATTTTTAAATTATAATACATCATTTATTATCAAGAAAATTTATGTTAATGTGTAATAATCAATTTACACATATAAAATATGTTTAAATGCATTGTATATAAAGTGTATTCAAGAAAAATAATATTAAAATTTTTATATTATTTATGTTTATAATATTATTTTAAATCAATTCCCTACATGTTTTGATTCCTTATGTGTGAACTTATAATAATAATCATTTTTGGATCATTGTAAAATAATTTTATGATCACATTATATATGCAATGACACATCATTTTCTCCATGTCAATTGCATGATCATTCTTTAGTTATATTTGAAATGATTTTATTTTAATCACATTTTCATATAATATTTTGGACATCCACATCATTTTGTCATCAATTGTGGATGCCATATGGATGAAAACTTGTAATAAAAAACAACATCATTTTTTTTGTTATCATGGAATGGTCTATTAATCAATTGCACCATTAATATACGACTCCAATTTTTTACAAATAGGATTTGAAATAATATCCAATTACTATAATCAATTACTAATCATTTAAAACATTTAGTCATTGATATCTTGGTTGCAAAGAACATGATTTCTTCTAATACATTGAAGTAATTTTTTGGAATTATGTGTGTGTGTGTGTGTGTGTGAATGGCTTGAAGCCATACATTTTAGATGAATATAAATAACATATTAAAAACCCCAAAAATACATATCGTCCATTTAACAACAACATATCAACTTATAACGTACCAACTTACATGTTTACATCTAGTTTATAATGTAACAAATAATGTAACATATACTGCATTAGAATTAGGCTAAAATGAACCAACACACCATCTATTAGATGCCCCTTATCATTAAGTTGTGGATGAACTTCAACTTAGATAATCTATGGCTTCACCTTGGTAATATAGTATATAAAAAATACGTGTTGTATATAAGCAAATAAGTAAAACAATTCACGATTTTTAGGTAAGTAAATAGTTAGACCTAGACTTGGTAAGGGTTGTTTTTACTACTTACCTAGGTTGGTAGGTAGTAAAAAAATGATAGAAGGTAATCGCCATGGTGTGATAACTAACTAGAACCCAACCCAAAATTGTTTCCTCGTGTCACTTGTCATCCATCCTTCATGGTGTGTTAGTGGGTGTTGGTTCACCTTGGGCCCCAAAGCAAACATACAAGATGATCTCGTAACCTAGATTTTGGTAAATCTCACATAATCTTGTCAATGGCATTTTTCCATAAAATATGTTGACATGTGATTCAAACATTTTGACTCGTGAAGATTGTTTGGATTATGCTCCAATCATTATTCCTCATAGTCCAAATATTTTCACTTTGGGAATTGTTTGGCATATGGTCCAAACATTTTCACTTTGGGAATTGCTTGGCTTATGGTCCAAACATGTTTGCTTATGGTCTGGGCCTCCACTCATGATATGAACATTTTTGCTTATGGTTGAGGTTTGCTTTTATGGTCCAAGCACTTTCACTTATGGTTGAGGTTTAATCTTATGGTTGAGGCTTGGTCTTACAGTCCTAACATTTTTGTTTATGGTCCAAGCCTAATCATATGGTCTAAGCAAGTTTTCGTATGTTCAAGCTTGGTCCTCAATACTTTGAAACTTTTACACGTTTTAATCATTTCCAATTATCTCAAGATAGAAGATGTTTTATCTCCAAGCTCTTCCCTCTTTATCCACCTTTTAAATGCTTAAACATATGTTGATTTTTCAAAAAAAGCTTAAGGTTAGGGTCTTATGCCAATTTGCTTAAACCTTGTTTTATACCTCGAGACTATAATGTGTTGACCTTAAATATTTTGACTATTTTATATTGCACATTTTCAAACATTAAAAAATCATAAATCCTATGGTTTTGCCTTAAGCTAAAACAAGTGTTTGCATCTTGTGATGTTTGTTTGACCCTTTTGGTATTTTGTAATGGTGATGTTGTCATGTCATTTGTGTTCATGATGAATGATGAACAAAGATTATGATGGTCTTACCAACCACCAAGTAGTAGTTACATTATGTGGTAGGCTTGGTGTGTTTGGTTTGCTGGGGTGATGGCCCTTGGCACTAGAAGAAAAACATGCATTTTAAACTAATCCCTACAATTAAATTTTAGTCGCAAGGGTGTAAGCATGGTAAAGTATGCAAAACAAGTGGTCACACATGTAATCACAGTCACATTTATGGCATAAACATGAGAAAAATTATTCAAATCTTCTTTAACTTTCATTATGAAGTAATGGAGCATTCCATTGAACTTATGGTAAGCTACACATAAAGTGCAACAAATTTTCATATAAGAAAAATGGATGAAAAGTATGTTCTAAATTAGTTGGGTTTTCAAAATTCCAAACATACTTTTATATGAGAACTTAGATAAATTATGAATATGATATGAAAAAAATATAAACACATTAATACATATTAGTGATTTTTCCAATTGAAAGTACAAAAAATCTAATTATAATTGTATTTTCATTGCACTTTCATATACTTAAAATAAGATAGTGACACCTATTTTCTTGTACATGTATTTTTTAAAATATACTTAAATGCATATTCAAACATGCAAGTATTAAATATTTTGCAATTAAGTCAAAGATCTTCCTCTTATTGATCATTAAAGTAAAAAATATTCATGAGTTCAATGTATTAAGTGTTAGTTTATGGATATTTCCGACCAAAAAAAAAAAAATCTCTCATTTGCATATTTTACCATGCTTTCACCCGCAAACGACATTTGTGACTAAAATTTTCTTAGTTGTTTCAAACAAGTCGCATGCAACAATAGTCCCAAACAACTAGGGGTATTGAATAAAAGAAAAAATCAATGAATAATTTCATCCTTTGATTCCATTGTATACATATTGTCACATGCAAGTAAGATGCAACTATTTTGGTCATTAATGTAAGCAAATGATGTGATCACATGTCCCAACACTTAATTATTTAAGATATAAACATTATTATTATTTTCAAGTAATTTCGGACATTCAATTTGAATTTTTAAATCATCATATATTATGACACGTGCCCTAATGTAAATATGCCATGTGACATTTAAAAATGAATAATTCAAAACATTAATATTAGGTTGGTAGGTACTTGAGTACATGCCCACAAACTTAGGTTACATACTTATATACCTACTTAGGTGAAAAAATAGTTAGGTAGGTTCTACCTTTTTAAACTAAATACCTATTTATATATGTAGGTACATAAGTCAACCTAGTTAGGTAGGTCAAATTAGGTACATATTTAATTTAATAGGTAAGTAAGTAGGTTGGGGACGTAGATAGTTTATAATTGTGTATAATTTTTCTTTTCATCTTGGGTTAAGTCTTTTGATTGGTTCATCCCATTTGCACAAACTTTTTAATGTGAAATTGCATGACCACACCCTTTGTTTATATAATGTTCAAAATAGGAATGAAAAACAAACCATGTGGGATCCATAAGTTTTGAAATTGCAATTTCCTCACAAACTAAGTTACATCCAAAACTTTCCTCATGCTTATTGTTTTTAGTTTCTAAATTTCTAAACATTTCAAGTACATGCTTAATTACATAATTACATAATCATTTTGTCAACAACGAATAAATTTAACATATATTTTAAATACAGACTATAGACTACAAATATTACATATTTATTATTACATACTTAGATAACTAATAACTTTTTAATATGTAACCAACTAAATGTCCATCAAAATGGCCATGGCATAATCAAATTGGCCATATTGAATGCATAGGGTTTAATCAGATTGACCATCCTGATTTGACCTTTAGTCAAATTAATTATTATGATTTGACACTTAGTCAAATGAACCATATTCATTTGCTAATTTAACTTATTTATTAAACTTAAGGTACCTACCTAATTTAACATAATTAGTAGGTTAAGCTAAGCCTAGATTACCTATTTAACCTACCATAATTAGTAAGCTAATAGGCTATTCGTCAAGTAATAACCTAACTAGTAGTGTAGTTAGGTTGACGCGCTCCCAAGTCACGGGGGTGAAACCCACTTGAGGGTCTCACCAAAGTCAAGTTGCGGAATTGAGACTTGGTAGCACGCTCTCGGCTTCCAACTCTAAAAAGGGGTAGAGGGTTGAGTTGGGAACCCCGGGATTAGACTAGGAACAGATCAAGCTTTTAGATCACACGACCCTGCATCACAAACCAACACGAGTTGGTTAAAATCCATTTGCACTCTTTTGGTGTTGGGACAAGCCACGGGGACCCGGACTCACTTGGACTCACCACATCCTTGGTTCGGGAGTATGCCACCACCATACTCCCTATAGTATTCTCTACGCCACGTTGTGGGGACTACACCCAAATGGCACAAATTCCCGGGACTCCTGAAATGGAGTCTGAGAGTCCCGAAGTTGTCCCGAAATCGTCATGGCGGGACTCTCAAAACTTTGAACGGCCATAACTCCCGACTGCAGAGTTGGATCGCAACAAGGTCTAAACCAAAGTTGTAGCCCTCGTCAAGATCTTTCGAACAACGTATCGCACTCCCAATTCGGACTTTGGGAAGAGGTCAATTCCCGACTTTTAGTGGTCGGGAGTCAAACTGCCAGTTTGATTCCCGACACTTCTTTTGCCCATAACTTGGGCGACAGATATCCAAATGGCCAATGCCAGGCCATTTTCGATATCTACGCTTCAAGACCTTTTCAATGACACCAATGCGAGGTGTTTTGGGTCCTGTCGTCGAGCTCTAAACATTCAGGAGTCCCGGAGGACTCCAAATCCCACTTTTTCCAAGTGTTGGGCTTCACCCCCACACTTGGCCAAAGTAGGGTTGCGACATAGGTAGCCTAACTTAAACCTAATTAGTGCGTTACTAAGTAGCCTATAACTAGGTATTGTAAGCCTTTTAAGTAGATATCTTAGGTGGCCTAGGCTTACTAGGTAGACTTATTAACCATGTAGGTAACCTATTAACTTAGGACTATTATAGGTGGGTAGCTTATCATATTAATTAGGTAAGTGGCTTATGCCACTTAGGCTTATTAAGTATATGGTAGTTTAACCTAGGCTATCAAAGTTTACTTAGTATTTACATACATAGCATAAACCACTTAGACCAAAAACAACATTAGTAACACCATATTAATATATTTAAATGATTAATATATTATTAATAACTAATATTTTTATTCTATTAAATCTAGAAAATGAAATTTAATTTTCACATATTAAAAATATTAATTTTTTCAAAATCCTTAATATGTAAGGGTTTTTTTCATGTTTATGATGTAATTAAATTATCGATCATCCACAATATAATTTAGCCAAATTTGGTATAAATATGAAATGAACTTGAAGTCTCCAAGACCCCTTTACATTTTGTTATAAGTTACAACCTCATAGAGAAATTTGGTGGTTAGATTCAATTTTAAACACATAAATTAGATTTTTTAATAGAAGAAACAACTTTTCCAATTTATTCAAACAAAGGATGCCATGATGTTCTGCAATGTTCTACTCAACACCATTGTTGTTTTCGATATCCTATCTATCCCCCACCCCCTCAAATTGATGTTAAAATATTTTAAACACCTTTATAACACTTCCCAATAGACTTTCCCAATGTTCTTATCAACGGGCCCTAACACCTTTCATGATTTGATTTGAATAATAATAACTTGATCCTTAATGCCCCGAATGTTCCTTGATCTATTTTTTGACACTCAAGTGGTCCTTGATGTCATATCTAATGCCCTTAGTGCCCCTTGGCACCTCATGTTGCCCAAAAATGAAAATGAAAATCTTATCCAATGTCCTAACATCCTTGGCATTTTGATGTGCCATTTGAAGGCCCTTGTTGTTTGTTATTAATAATTTGTCATTTCTTGTTTGTTTCCATGTTTTTTTGTTATTCTCATGTCATCTTTTGTCATCAAATTGATTTTGTTCAAGCATGTCTTTGTCATTGACCAAGCCTTGAGGTCATTTTCAAACTAAACATTCCACTAATTCAGATTTTTCCTAAGGACACTTGGATTTAAGTGTTTGGTAGGTTAATAGCCTATCTTGGAATGTCATTTTGGGACATAAACTAAACAACCCTCCTTTTGAACAATCATAACAATTTATAAGTTTAAGAAGTTTTGAAAATTTTGGACTTGCATAGTTTGAAAAGAGAAAAATTAATTAAAATTAAGCTCAATTGTTTTAATTATTTTTCAACATGTGCATTTAAGTCAATTTTATATAAAATATACAAAAATTGGGTAAATATACAAAACTTCATGACAAAAAACTCAACTTTATCAACTTCCTCAATGTTGGTGATACAAATTACATAGTGCAAAAATGATCTGAACACATTTCACAAAATCATTAATTAATTTAAATTATTAAAATAAAAAATATATTTATAAATATTTATAAATATTTTAAATTTTCCTTTACAAAAATTGATGCACTCCTAAGTTCCTAATTAGATCCAAGATGGGTCTACTTTACTCAAACAACAGAATTATGAAAAACTCGAGGCACGTTCCCAGCTTTCAGTACTAAAAAGGGGTAGAGGGGCGTGCTGAGGTTCCAGGATGGGATTAGGAACAGTGACAAGCTTCACTTACTTACTTGAACCTGCATTAAACCAACCAACCAGTTGGTTAGATCAATTTCTGGACCACTTTTGGTGCTAGGACAAGCCACGAGCGACTTTGGATTCACAAGAGTCACCATGGCCCGGACTCGAGGGAAGCCACCACCTTCCCCCATATAGTATTCTTTGCAGCTCTTTACGCACCCACATCCAAATGGTTTTTTTCCCGGGACTCCCAAAGAAGAGCCCGAAACTGTCCCAGTTTGGACTCCTGGGACTTTGCAAGTTCATAACTCTTTGCTCAGACCTTTGATGAAGATGAGGTCTAAAGCAAACTTGTAGCTCTCCTTGAGATTTTTCCAACAGTGTGTTGCACTCCATCTGCACGCATCCGGATTGGGTCAATTTCTGACTTTTTATGGTCGGGAGTCAAATTGCCAAATTGACTCCCGACCTTTCTTTTTTAGATAACTTTTGCTACAGATGTCCAAATGGCTCATGCGAGCCCATTTTCGACATCTAAACTTCGATAGTTTTTCAATGATATAAAAAACGCCTCAATGCAAGGTGTTTTGACCCCTGCAATCGAACTCTGAAACTTTGAGAGTCTCAGAGGACTCCCAAGCCTTCATTTTTGAGAATGTGAATGTCACCCTCACACTTCCAAAAGTGGGGTTGTGACAAAAATCCATTAATAAAGTTAATATAAATATAAATATATATTTATAATGTAATTTCATATTTATTTGTTTGTAACTTGATTTTGAATAAAACCCAAAAGTTATATGACTATTGTGGCCTAATCCATTTTCCATGCATATTTTGGATTTTTGCTAAACTTTGAATGACAAAAATCATTTAAAATTCAATATATCATACATCTAAGGTCCAAAAATTATAAATCCCATTAAATCTTGTTCATGGATATCTTTCCAAAAACACCAAAATCACAACCCAATTCATTTCAAAATTTCAACTAAGTTTTTAATTCAATTTTTAGTGAGAAATCATTCAATAATGAATAAAGTTTACACCATAAATCCAAACATTATGAAACCAAGTTGGTGACCCTAATTTGTCCAATATAAATTTTGAAATGGGTGAAAATCTTTGAAGTGTACTACACAGGATGAAAAGGGCCTACTTTTTATTGTAATCCTTTTTTACCCTATATTTCGATCCCCATAAAAAATAATGAGTTAAAAGTTGTCAAAAATTCTTAAAGGATTATATTTTAGACCATTACAATTCTAGATTCCGTCATAATCATTTATAAATGTGTCTTTACATGGTAAAAAAAACTAGGTAAAAAAGACAGAAAAATGTGACATTATGACAAGATTTCGATACACCTTAAAGTATTTGGACGCATACACATAATCAACTTGGGTACTTGTTATTGTATTTGCAAATGAAAAAATTATTTGGTCTGCATAAATTAATCATACTTCCTTTAAATTATAATTTGAAACACTAATACATGGGTGCATGTGTGTGCAAAGGAATACAATTTAACATGCACCTATAGTTGGCTTATTTACAATCTATCATAATACTCATCATAAATTTATTTTAATTTTAATTATATAAAGAGAGCACACTTTGAGGTATTCCATGAATAACTATTGGATATTATAAGTTCATTTTATAATTTATTTCAAAAGCCTATGAATATCATCCCCATTATTCAACCACAATTCATTAACACATATGCCTTTCATGTGCCTTTTCATGTAGAAATAAGGTAGTTAAGGTCAATTGCAACATGTTTACAATTCATTTTCCTCAATTTGGCGGTAATATTTATTGTAGGTCAAATCAATCTCTTCATTTTGATGTTATTCAATGCATTTGAATGTATATTGTAAATTGGATTACACCAATTATTAACAATTGAATAAAAGATTGAAATGTTTTCACATGAATTACAATATTTCATGCTCACAATAAATAATAAAAATGACTCATGAATCAATTTTATTTTTACATTCATGTTTACAAGATTGTATTTGTGAATTTTTTTTGATTTTAATCTAATTTGAAAACAATCTTTGCTACAATCTTTTATTTGAATAAATTCAATTTCTTGTTGTGCACAAATTGCAAACTCAATGGATTGATCTAATTCATGTATAACTCATGAACATCGCCTAGAGTTGCAACGAGTTGAATGCATAAACAATGTGTAAATGAATTTTTTATCGAATAAGAAAGTTGACTAGTTAAGCAAAATGATTATGCACATAAGAATTTGTTATAGTTCAAAGACAAAGACTTGAACGATGAAAACTATATATGCAAAACCAACATGACATCGAAATTGAAAACAAAAATGTTCAAAGATTAGACCTATTAACTAATTTTGAATCATTGGATGTTGAAATTGTTATTAGCCCTATTGAATCACCTCGCCTTCATTAGATATACGATATGGCTAAATTGTATTAACAATAGGAATGGAGGAATCAAGTTGTGTTGTTTGTGACAATCTTGTTCCCATATCAACCATGCATAAATATTTTCCATAAGAACTACCCCTAAAGCCCATGAGGCAAAAATTACAACCTTGTTCAGACCTCCCACTAGAACTTTTGAATCATTATGCATTTCAACCCACATGCAAGATTCTTGAAGGTATGTTATTATCAATTGGGGGAATTTCATCACGCCCACCTTTATTGCCAAACTCTCCACAACTCCCAAGCTATACAACATATATTGTATCATTTTGAAATACTTCATGTAATGGGCCACCCCAATTTGCCATTGCCAATGGGTTATATATGGGAATTTTTTTGAAGAAATTTCATTCCTTGACAAGGACAAAATTGGCTCAAAATAGTGCATAATTATATGTTGTGAAAATCTGGATGAAATCATACAATTCGCTCCCATAATTGGGTGAAAACACACTATGGGGGGGCCAAAAATGTTGTCATAATTTTCCATGGATGTCCATATTTGAACTTCAACCATGGTAATATTGGAGCATATTTTTGCAATTTTTTTGCATAATGGGTGAAAGCACACCATGCCCCCAAGAAACAAACACAAAAATTATGCATTTGAGTTTTTTTGGTACGTATGGACATCACATCTTGAAGTATTTTTGTTCATTTCAAGTATATTGCATTAGCTTTAGACTTAAATTAATCTATTTAAAAAAAAACTCAACCAAACATTTACAAACTTGAACATACGAAATATATTTGTGTTGAATTGATATTGTAACAAAGTATTAAAAAATGCAAATATACTTAAAATCTAAGGTTACAAATGGAGATTTGTAGTCAATGTTTTTGTGGTAAATAATATTGATATACATCAACTAAATCTAGGACCATTAAGAGGTTCTGTTTTTTGGTTGGAATTTTTTTAATTTTTAAATTCCACTATTTTAGCAATAAAGGTAAAATAATTTGTTTTATTTTTTAAAAAACCACCACCATATGAAAGAGGACAAGATTTTATAGGTGGGCATGGTTTTATTATTCCATTTCATTTTCATTTTCATCGTATATTTTTTTTGAAGGTTGAAATGAAAGTCTTCCATTTTTGCAATCAAATGAATTTAAAATGTACATTGTAAATATGTTAAATATACATATAATTCTAATTCTTTAGATCTAGGCTTTGGATTGAAAATGATTCATTTGAAATCAAAATTTGTTAGTTGGAAATTTATTATGTTTTTATTATTGCCAAAGCCACAATCATGTGCCTTCTTTGAGCTCTTTCCATCAATGTAGACTTTGCTTCATTTTGTGCAACACTTTTAGGCTACACCACCAACTACTAATTCTTTCCTTGTGGCATTGTGAACTTGATGCATTTCAAGAAAATTGTGAAACCTTGGAAAACAATGGTGTGTCATTTAGTTTTATTGAGTATCTATGTGCTCTTGAACGTACTTGAGTGAAGGTTACAATTACTAAGGAGACCATGTGCATTGGAGTTTTTTGGGGTGATCATGTGCATTGGAACTCAAGGCAAAATGTGCAATTGCATGCATTTGAATGTGCCAAAGTAGTTATGTGCATTGATCTTCTTTCCCCCTATTGGCATTTTTGGGCATCTCATTGATGTTTATGTGCTTGTAGAGTTTGGTAAATCTAAGTTCAAGTTGGGTGCTATACAAAATGTTCTTTAAATCATCTTTGGATTTGTCTTTTGTCATTTGCAAGGAATTAAATTATAGCTACAATTGCATCAAACAACATTCTAGGCTTTGTGTTAAGCATTCCAACAAACGAACTGGTGAACAACATCACAACAACTATCCCAAAATAACAACATATCTTGACGCCTATGCCATCTTCATTTAGCCACAAGATGTTCAATGCACGTAACCACATTGGCACATAACCATAACATATAAACTTGTTCTTTGCAAGTATTTTTTTTTGCGTTGATGATCTCGAGATTTTAGAATTTTGCATTTAGTGTCAATTGCACAATATTTCACTCCCAAGTTATGACCTTCCATGTTGTTGTAGTTATGGTATATAGCATGAATGTTTAAGTTGTTTTGTGATCTTTTCTTTGACAAACATTTGAAGGTTTGGTTTAAATGCCATAGAAGCAAGATTTGAATGAGATCTTTCTATGCCAAATAGAGCATTTAATGTCATTGATCAATTTAGTGTATTGATGACTAGGTCATTTGAAGAATCAAGACCCTAAACTAGATTGTTCAAAACATCAAGTTGATGCACCAAATCGCTTAAGTTGTCAAACATATGGACCATTGCCTAGGTGTTGCATCAATGGACCACTGTCCACTATTGTGTAGTCTTATACCACATTATCACTCAAAATATTTGGGTTTACCTAACTGGAAAGTCCTTACTAAAGGCTAGAATCCTTGGTTGTAAAAACTTTGGTGCAAATTCGATAGTCAAGTTTGGTGTTCGTCTAGGTGCAACAATTTTTTTTTATAACATGTCTTACCTTTGTAGCTTGTTTGAAATATATTGTGCCAATTGTTCTTTTAGAACCAAGAGCTAACAAGTCTTGAAAGGAATGTTGGATTTTTTAATTTAATCAACTTGTTCTATTTTCACAAGTTGAGGTTCAAGATAATAAAAAATTAGTAACTTGAGATTCTAATTGATTACCTTTTTGTATGTAGTTTTAGACCAACAATAGAAGCTCATGAGTATGCAATGGGGAACTTTTTTTGCAATTTTGCCGAATGATATAGTTATAAATCCAAAACATTGTACCTAGTCTTCCAGACCAAAGAGAATGGCTTTCTAGTTTTGTTTCATCAAAAAATTGGTTCACCGAGAGGATAGAGTATCGTGTTCTTTACATACATCGTCAATGAGGTCGTTCCAAGCGTTTTCGAAGTCAGGACCAAGAGAAACATAATGGTGACATTCAGGGTTGACTTGGTTTTCAGGGTTGGCTGCGTCGTGGCGGCTAATGAAAGACGCGAACACAATACCACCAGGCACCATTTCGGCAGAACGGCTATCAAGAAAGTTGTCCAAGTCGAGCATGCTTTGTTGAGCAAACTCTCGTGCTATAGTAGGGTTCCCGCCAAGAATCCAAGAGCGGCCTTCGTTGTAAAGAGGAGAACTCTTATCTGTCAGTGTTGCTGGTATCTAAATGCACAACCAGCAATAGTAGTCCTGTGAATGACTAATTAATCAACACGATAATTGCGAAATTCATTAGTATTCAATTGGTGTAGATGTGCATGATGATTTGATCAGAAAATGCATTTTTTAATGTAGTCATGTGTACGTGATCTAGCAATCTTCAAGAAGCAAAGCATTAGATCAGATTAATGGAGTAATTGAACACCAATCAATTTACCTGAGACATCCAGTGCAAGCTGAAGATCGATATTGCGAAATGGATGGTCTCCTTGGGCAACAGACGATTGTAGAATGATCCTCCCACCATTGCTGAGAAGTAGCTGCTAGCTCTTCCAACATCGGCGCCATTGATTGATGTAGCTAAATCCTCGGCATTTTTGGCCTCTGATGCCAATAGTTGAATAAGGGTATTGAAATCATTCCCGGGCAAGTCGATGAAGGAAACAAGCGTCTCTGGCGTGCGAGTGACATGACCATTATTTTCGCCAGCTTCCACGTACCTATCAGTGATACATTTCACAATGAAGTTCGTGTAAGTTATGGAGTTTCTACCAGTGGAGCAACCGAAATCAGCAATATGCAAAGCACCTTGTTCCGGCAGACTCATGTGCTTAACAGCTTCGGCCAGTAAGGGCTCCAACCTCCTGCTTGCGTGTGCTTGTAGCACCCCCATCCGCTGGTAACTGAATTCCCCATCACCACCCATGGAAGTTAATGTCGCCTGGTCCATGTCCTGCAGGATACTTTTTAAGCACGAAACCCAAAACTATTAATCAAACACACTTCCTCTGAGATACAGCACTGTAAAGTAAGAGAGTCTTTCCTTAAATCTGCGCGGTCATGGAGTCCTACTCGGTGTCAGGACTGGTATTATTTCTGTTACAAAACACAAAAGACTGCTAGACAAATACAAGAACAGCCTCTTTCTTTCTTTCTTTCACTTTCCTCCGCTTGGCTGCTCTAGGTACTGCTTAGATCTTTGTGTAAAATCAAGAATTTTTTATACTACCGTCGTGTAAAGTGGTGCAAGTTTGTTGGGGGCAGGGGAGGGACCATACGTAATTGATAATTATTACATCTTCTTTCAGAAAAATATGGATGGGGCCAAGGGTAGAATCTAGATATGGAAAAGCAATTCTGCAATTATGGCCTGCAATAACACGCATGTGCAAATATAAGGTTCAGGACGCAAAGACGTTGAATACCCGCATCAAGAACTGTGCAGCGCCCTTTCTGGACCTGATGATAGTGTCGTTCTATTGCAGGGTGTGATTGTTTGATTGAGGAACTTATTGAAATTGAAAACAAAAGATACCTTGCTTTGCTCCTGAATCTATGGCAGTGTTTTGTGGCATGTTCTATACCTGTAAGGTTGAGATTTGGAATCTGCTGAGTAACTGCAAACAAATAATAGAAATAGTTCTTAAACTAAAAGACTATTGCTTCTTTTCTTTTGCATAATTAAAAAAAACATGTAGAACCATGGTGGTTGGTTTTATGCAGAAACATGCAGGGTCAAAAACACATGTGCAAGAAGACAAGAAACAGAGCTGGATGGGGGGAAGGAGGTAGATACCGTCTGGAAACACGACGAAAGTACTAAAGTTATGCATAAAGTCATGCCTTGTTGGGCCTGAGTGCAGCCCTCGTGTGATGCTTCATCTGCTCCTGGCTGTTGTGCGCGCAGTCATGAAATTCTGTCAAATAAGGGTATGAAATACTGAGACTCAGGATTAAATGCATGAGGCTTGAGAACATTTATAGCCCGGCACGCATAGCAGCAGCAGTGATTGGTTGAAAGCGTTCAGTAAAAGAAAGGATAGGCCAAACCTAGTTGAGCACCAAATTTGCTCCTAAACGGAGTTTGATGCCCCGTTGAAACCCAGTGTACCTTTTTTTCCCTGTATTTTGAAATCTCATCCCCTATGTGACCAAACAGGGCGGTGGAATTTCATGCCCTGTTGAAGCCCAGTGTACTATTTTCTCCTGAGTTTTGAAATCTCATCCCCTATGTGACCATACCCGGGGTTCCGGTGCCATTTTTTCCTTCCTTTACCGATCAACTTACTGTGTCCACAAAGTTTTTACCAAACAGGGGGTGTTCTGGTGCCATCTTTTCCTGACTTTACGGATAACTTTACTATGTCCCCAAATTTCTGCTCTGGGGTTACCCCGGGCCAAAAATGATGACCAACAGTTTTGTGAAAGAGAAATCGCATGCAGCCAATGGGAAGGCTCAGCATGCATTCATGCTGGGCCCTGTTTTTTGCTTTTGGGAGTGGGGTAGGTGGGCAGAGTTATTTTTTGTTTTTTTTTCCTTGTTTCTGAATGTGTTCCCAAAGGATTCTTAAGTTCCCAAAGTGTTCTCAAATGCATTCCCCAAGATGTTCCCAGTAGCACCTGGGTTTTATCCCATACTAGTGGGTGCCTTTGACCTTCGGCCAATGTGAAGTCCCCCGGTTTCTTTAAACTTGGTTCATGTTTTAGTTTTTTTTTAAACTTTAAACTTTTTTATTTTTTTATTTTTATCTATTTTCTATTTTTATTATTATTTTGTATAATAAAATATTATGTTTTTTTTTCACTTATATATATATATTTATTTGGATGCAAGTTTGAAGTTTGGAAAAAGAAGACACACCTCATTCTTTTTCAAGTACGGTTTCTCTTCAATATTTATAAGTTTTATTTTTTCTTATTTTTTACTCTTTGTTTGGTTTCTTCATTTTTGGAAATTTTTTTTCTTTTAAAATTATTTTACTGTATTTCCCTTTCCTTGTTTCATTTGTTTCCATTCCTTTTTTATAGTTTTATAGTTTTTACTTTTTATTTGTTTATGTTTGTTTCATGTTTTTATTTTTTCTATTCTTATTTTGTCTATCTTCAATTTTTTCTATTTTAATGTATTTATCTATTTATTTATTTTGTTTTTATTTTCTTTTTCAAAAAGATTCTTGTTCTTTTTAATATGTTCTGTAATGATTTTTTTTAAAAAGATATTCTATTTTTGTTTGATTAGATGCAGGTCCCACAATTTTCCCCAAGGATTTTTTTAATAGAAATGGCACCTCACCCAGCCCCCCGCAGCGGCTACCCTGGCTGCCTTGCCCCTGCCTTGCCTTGTTTGTCACCACATACATGGAACATGCTCCACAGGGAACGGGCAGTGACTGGAAGAATCTTCCAGGCACTGCCCAATTTTTGTCCACACAGACAGACACCACCATGTTTGCTTTAACTAGTGGTGCCCATGACCTTTGGACACTGTGAAGTCGCCTGGTTCCCCATCTATGTCTTGAAAATCATGTGCCAAAAAAATTCCAGGTCTTGGATCATGTGAAACCCCCTATATGAAATCTTGGTCCCAAAATTGAGATCCCACATCTTGAAAATCATGTCCTAAAAGTTTTCAGGTTTCGGTCTTGGAAACCGCGAGTGTGAAAATCCAGGCCCCAAAGTTGAGATCCCAAGTCCTAAAAACCATGTCCTGGAAGAATCTTCCAGGCACTGCCCACATAGACAAACACTGTTGCTTTAATATATAAGATGTTTTGCCCAAAGTTCAACTCCTATGTATAGAAACTAAAAAGGTGAAAACCAGGTGTGCACATTTCTAATGATTTTTATCTTTTGTTGTCCAAATTATTTGGATGGGAGTTTATCTTGAATTGTTCCTATAATGTATGCATATTTTCATAAGTAACTCAGTGGATTGTGAAAATTTTGATTAAAGAACATAGATATAAATACTTGCACAACTAACACAAATCCCTCTTTCTATGGGGACAATTTTAGTCATTTAAGCAATGTGAGTCATATCCCTGAAGACCACTGTATTTTTTCTTGTCAAATTTTGACAATCAATAGATCTTGACAACTAAGCAGGTTAAGAAACCAACTTAGGCTGGCCCACTTTAGATGAGGGTCCAAGGTTTAAAGACTAATGAATTCAAGCAATCTTATTGGTCGAAAGCTTTAAATTGGTCCCAAGGTCTTTAAGATTCATATTCCATAGTTTTTAATGAGTTTCATCTCATTGTTCATATGTGTAAAATCTGAGGCTTGTTTATGAAAGCTATCTCTCATAATATTCATATTAGTAATTGGTTTATTTCGAGTGCTACCAATCAATAAAATTTTGTTAAAAAGATTTGTTTCTATTTTGCAACTAGGTCCAAAGAGGTGCTTTTATTAGGGGCATGCCCAATGTTCCAAAAAATATTATTGGTGGGCCAATCAATATGGTTCCTTTTTTTTTTTAAAAGAAAACGTTGTGAACATGTAAGTCATAAATGGGTTTAAGATTGAAACTATGTATGTTTATTACATAGTTATGGAAAATTTACGTTATTGTTTGAATAAATGTTTTCTCACATTTTTATTGTTTGTGTATAACTAGTATGCCTCACCATTCTCGTACCATGGACTTCACATAAACTACATTAAAACCTTTCAAAACTAAAATCTCGATTCCCTTCACAATTCTATTCCAAAAAACTTTACATTCATACAACTTATTTCTATTAAATGAAGGTGTTTTCAAAGGTCACAAACACACACTTATATATACTAACCAAAAGGAAACTAAACCAAAAAAATTAAAAATTTACACATCACATGGTTCTTTGATGGCTCCCCGATGGCTCCCTGATGGCTCCCCATGTGATTTTCGCATGCATAATAAAATGGCAAAGACTTTTCACATAAATTATCATGTGAAAGTCAATGCACTTCAATGTGGCAAAAAACAATTTCACATGACTTACTATGTAAAAATCAAGCACCATCACCAAATCATAATTAAATTATGAAACCCTACCAACAAGCAATTTTACATTATTTCACTTAATTCATGATAACAAATTTTCTTACTAAATTAGTTTCTATTTTCATGTCAAATTGTTGAACATTTGATTATTTTGTTTTTTTTTATAAAAATTGCTTTCAATTTTAAATTTTCTTGCTATTTCAAACATTGTAAACAATATTTGGAAAAGAATTTGCATTTCAACTATCATTAGAAACAAAATGAACATGATTACTAGAAATTGGTTAAAATGCAACCATTTTCACTCATAGAAATCATGTCATTTGTAACCATTCCTGGTGTCACTATGTGTGATTGAATATCACCTACAATTATGAATGGTTGCCTATGCAACTATTTTTCAAATTTGGATGGATTTTGGTTTTCCTTTCAATTAATTGTGATTCCGACCTAATTCACTTTTTCAATGGTTGATTTTTCATGATGTTTTTGTATTTTTTATAACATCATTTATATATTTAATCAACATTCAACCAAAGTAGTCGCATTATAATTGCATAAAGTACTTATGCTACTTACTATATAGTATACACATATAGACTATTTAATAATACATACAAACCTATATGTATATGCTACTTACTTCTTTTATACATATACCTTATGTACCTACATACATATATACCTACATACCCACTAGTTATTTAATAAATTATTTAATTATAAATAACTATTTAAATAGGTATCTAACAAAAACTTATGTTATTTAATGAATAAGCTATATAATAGTATGTGCTAAAGAATAGTTACAACTAGGTTACAACTATGTGACTAAGTTGCAAGTAAAATTTTATCCCATATTATTTGTTTTCCCTTTCAAGCTTATAAACTATTTAAATAGGCTGGTTTGATGTAATGAACACATTCAATGTTTTCAATTGCCATATGGGAGAAGCTAATCACATAGGCTGCACCCAAATTTTAAATAATAAAAAATTTTGTTGTAAAAGTTTTAGACCTAAACCTACCTACCTACCTACCTAGGCTAGACCTATGTTTTAGTGGCCTAAGCTTAGCCTAGGTGCCACATGGCATATTATAAATGGTATGGCTCGAAATCGAGCTAAGTACTTTAAGCATTTAGCTAGGTTAATAACTTAGGCCTAGTTAAGGTGTTGTGTGACGTATCATAAGTGGTCCAACTTTAAACTAACCTTAAATGATTATAGGGCAATTTTAAATTACTACATGGCACAATTTAAATGCTTTAATTGGATGGTTGAAAAAAAAAACATTTGTTTAGCAAAATCTTTCCAAAAATCTGAATGATGCCACATGTCACATTTTTAGGTTATTAAATGTTAACACATTGATGTGCACTATAATCACAAGTGTAATTTCAATGTAATCATAGAATTCATCCTTGGATACATATAAAATATCCATACTTATGTTTTATGAAATAAAATTTCATTCGTTGTTTCTAAATAGTAGTCATTTGTAGCTAGTTATTTGCTACTATGCTATCTTTTAATTGCAACTGACACTTTTTCTCCTAGTGTCTATTTGCAAGTGCATGCGACTATTAGTCATTTGTGATTACCTTGGAACATTTTTTGCAACTATTTCTTGTGTTCATCATATGTACACCTATATTATAACTAATTTGCAACTATTATGGTTTTCACCCTTCCATATGAACAACATTTAGTTTGGTTTTGAGTATATTAGAATTTTATGTAAGATATTTACTAATTATTATTATGGCCACATTACAAGTTTATTTAAAGTATCATACCATACTTTCTAAAATTATCACAAATGACATTTATTATTATTTAATTAATTATATTACTAATTATTACTAATTACATTATATTTGAGAAATTAGTATTAATATTCCCTTGATTAAAATTAAAATTAAAAATTATATTACATAATGATGATGTTGTTGGTGATATTAGTATGATAAAGAAAATAATTAATATTTTCAAAAAAATAATGTATTAATTAAAAAATATAATAATTCAAAATAGTTATAACAAGTGACATACTAATATATATTATAATAATAGAATAGCTAACCTAGGGGGTTAATTTTGCTAAACAAATGTTTTTTTTAATGCCACTTGCAATTTTTTAACAAAATTCGATTAACCCCTTAAGGGAGGGGGCGGGGGGGGGGGGGTGGTTAATCCAATTTTTCCTACTTTCCTTTTGTTATTTTTCGCAAAATTTGGCTAAATCCTCTTAAGGAAGATGCCCAATCAATTTACTTTCCAATTTTCCAAATTTTAAGTTGTGAATAAGTCAAAAAATAGCTATAAATAGACTATTGATTACAATCTTATATCCCAATGGCATTTTGTATAGAAACAAACCCAGGGTGCAAGGTTCAATTTCCAACACACGTGGTTGTTTCTTTCCTCCTACTTTCTATTCAATCCTTCTCTATTCCTACCCTCTCCTTGATCAAATTTTTTTTTGAAATCCACATCAATAACTAATTAGGTTTAAAATTT
This sequence comes from Sphagnum tenellum, assembly GCA_963921925.1. Taxonomy (NCBI): domain Eukaryota; kingdom Viridiplantae; phylum Streptophyta; class Sphagnopsida; order Sphagnales; family Sphagnaceae; genus Sphagnum; species Sphagnum tenellum. The sequence goes on from OY998153.1 coordinate 16,303,993, forward strand.
TCATTTTCAGAAAAAAAAATCAAAGAACACAAGAGATTGTAATAAGTTACCATTTCATGCTATGGTAATGGGATAGTCTATTTTGTTTTGTTGTCTTTTCCCCACAAGGGAAAGAATCAAGACCATAAAATGGCCATACTATATGAGAAAAGATAACTAAAGATCTTTTGTATCATATTTGTTCATAATACTAAAACTTGGCTAAATATTTTGACAAACAATTGCCATTTTTTTTACATCTTTTTATGGATACCCACTTTGGCTATCAAAAATCATCCATATTATCCTTGGAATGGTATCATGGCATTCATGTGGTGAGTTTCATTCACATGGTATAATCACAATGGGATCATAATAATTTCATAGTTTTTAATGCATGATTATAAATATCATTATAATTGTTTCAATTTAAACTTCCATCTTCTTCACCATTATTCTTGCCCCCTTTTCACATATGCTTATAAAGCTTCCCTTTTCAAATGAAGTTAAATATAACCTTTCACATAAATAAAAATTCATAAATGATTTAATGAAAATGATCATATTTTTTTAAAAATTAAAATTAAAATAATCACAAAAAATACAATTTAAGGCCATTTTAACATTAATTGTACCTTTAAAGGATTTTGGGTGTTTTATTTAGAAATGAATTTGATTGAAGATTAATTCACATTTTTCATTTACTGGTACATTATAATGTTTTCACCTTTATATAGTTATTTTTCACGTAAAATTATTTTATGTGTATTACATGATATGTTTTTCCCATTTGCAATATATTTTAGTATATGTAGCTTGTTGAATATGTATTTTTACTATTAGTTTTATTTCTTTCACTTTAGTTTAATGCTCAATCATCAATGATTCCTTTTAAACATCTTAACAAAATGTTATTTTTCATTTTCACCCTCAAGAAATGTACATGAACAATTAAATCAATACATTTTATATATGATTTCAATTATAATATAAGAACAATGTAAAACTTGTATGCATTTTCCAAGTTGCATTTTTAATATTTTAAATGATTGTTACTATTTAAAATTCATTTATAATCGTGGATCCAATATTTATAAATCTATTGTTGAATTACCCAAAACTTTGATATTTGAAATTTTCACAAATTTTGTTATATAAGACCCAACACTATCACATTCTTTTTTCTTAGTTATTTACATGGACAAGAAAAGACACATGTTATTGTGCCTTTTCATGTTTATTTTTAAAAATGTATCACTAGAAAACAATTTCAAATATATGATTAATTTTTTTATTGGTGTTCCAATCATGAAAGACAAAAATGACTAATAACCGTAAAGTCATTACGGATGAATTATTGAAGACCATAGTCATTTAGGACATGATGTGTCAATGATGTGGCACATTTTATTTATTATACATAAATGACATATGTGAAATCATTAGTCATAATTTAGTCATAATGTAATTTTTTAATTATTACAAATTATAATTATTGACATTATTATAATATAAATAATAAGATATAAATTTTTATTTCCATTATTTATCATCCTATCACTTTTTGGCACGTGTCACCACCTAAGCTAAATTTAAAAATAATTTAAATGATTAAGTAAACCACCTAATCTACCTAGGTAGGCATGTAACCTAGGTAGTTCAATTATGGAATATTTAATCAATATTCCATTGTTGACCACAACAATGTCATTTGTGAAATTTGTACTTGGAATTCAATTTCATTACCACTAAGCCACCCCACTTGTTGTGTAAATGATTCATTATTTATTTTATTTAGACCATACTTCATTTAAACAATCCACAAATCCTAAAATTTGCTAATTCATATTTCATTAATAAATTATCCAAATGAAAAAATGAAAAACTTATTCATAAATTTCCTTCAATAATGTACACATATTGTTATATGTGTGTAAAAATGTGAATTCATTTCAAAAAATAATAATTTGAATTTTTTATTGAATAATATTTTAATGACCATTCTTTGGAAAACAAATTCAAATAGATGATTTGTAAATGGAAAAACCTTTGTGGGTAATACAAGAATATATAAAATATTATCTCATGTTTTAAACCTTCATTTGAATTCTGAATTTATATATAATAATTTTTTATATGTTAGACATATTATATTGATGCATAGAATTATTTCAAATATTTTTATGATTTTAAAAAATAATTAATATTAAACATTGAATTATTTTCTGAAATTATAAATTTTATTCAATTTACACATATAAAATATTCTTAAATGCATCATATATCAAGAGTATTCAAGAAAAATATTATTAAACTTTTTATATTATTTATGTTTATAATATCAATTGAAATCAATTCCCTACTTGTTGTAGATCCTTAAATGTGTGAATTTATATTGATAGTTAGTTTCGAATCATTGTAAAATAATTTTATTTCCAAGTTCTTCCCTCTTTATGCACCTTTAAAATGTTCAAACATATATTAATTTTTCAAAAAAAGCTTAAGTTTAGGGTCTTATGCCAATTTGCTTAAGCCTTGCTTTATACCTTGAGACCACAATGTGCTAACCTTAAACGTTTTCACTATTTAATATTGTACACTCTCATACATTAAAAAAACCAAAAATCCTATGGTTTTACTTTAAGCCAAAACAATTGTCTCCATCTTGTGATGTTTGTTTGACCCTTTTGACATTTCATAATGGTGCCGTCATCATGTCATTTGTGCTCATGAGGAATGAGAAACAAAGATTATGATGGTGTTACCAACCACCAAGTAGTAGCTATATTATGGGGTAGGTTTGGTGTGTTGGTTTGATGGGGTGATGGCCCATAACACTAGAAGAGAAACATGTATTTTAAATTTATTTTTGTGACTAAATTTTTGTTACAAGGGTGAAAGCATGGTAAAGTATGCAAAAAAAGTGGTCACACATTCAATCATAATCACATTGATGGCATAAACATGAAAAAATCTTTTCAAAACTTCTTCAACTTTCATTATGATGTAATGGTGCAGTCCTTGAGTTGATGGTAAGTTACACATAAAGTGCAACGAATTTTAATATCAGAAAAATAGATGAAAAGTATATTTTAAATTAGTTGAGTTTTCAAAATTTTGAAGATATTTTTATATGAGAACTTTGATAAATTATGATTATGATATGAGAAAAAATTAAACACATTAATACATATTAGTGTTCTTTCCATTTGAAAGTACAAAAAATCTAATTATAATTGCATTTTTATCACACTTTCATATACTTGAAGTAGGATAATGACACCTATTTTCTTGTACTTGTATTTTTAAAAATATACTTTAAATGCATGTTAAAACATGCAAGTAATAAACATTTTGCAATTAAGTCAAAGATCTTCTTCTTATTAATCATTAAAATAAAAAATATTCATAAGATCAATGACTTAAGTTTTAGTTTATGGACACTTTCCACCAAAAAAATAAAAATCTCTCATTAGCATATTTTACCATGCCTTCACCCGCAAACAACATTTGTGATTAAAAGTTTGTTTTTCGCCTCAAATAAGTTACATGTAACATTATTTGCAAATGATAAGGGGTATTGAACAAAAGAAAAATTAACAAATATAACTTCATCCTTTGACTCCGTTGTATCGTATTGTCACATGTGATTATTTTGGTCATGCGATTATTTTGGTCACTAATGAAGGCAAATGATGTGATGCCACATGTCGTTCACTACTTATTTAGGTGAAAAGATAGTTTGGTAGGTTCCACCTTCCTAAACTAAATACCTATTTATATAAACACATAATTAAATAGGTAGGTACATAAGTGCACTTAGGTGGTAGGTCAAACTAAGTACATATTTAGTTTAATCGATAAATAAGTAGGTTGGGGATGTAAGTAGTTTATAATTGTGCATTATTATTATTTTGTTTTGGGTTAGGCCTTTTGATTAGTTCATCCCATTAAATTGCAATTCCAAGACGAAATTTCATGCCTTTTGTTCTTACTTTTTTTAATTTTTAAGCATTTCAAATACATGTTTAATTAGAACAATTGCTATTATAAAATAAATCCCTAAGAAAATCATTTATTTTAAATTAATATCAAATTAATTATAATAATAAATATGTAACTACATTAAATATTGTAAAAATTGATATAAGCCAAATCAATTGTTTCTTTTTATTGAGAATTATTAATTATAAATAAAATAATTTGCTGAACATACATTAATTTTATTAAATTAGTATAAAAACATTTTAAATATATATATAATAAATAACTAATTATAGAATTAAAAAAATAAATAATAATTTTTTAAATAATAATTCCCTCTATTATATTACTTATTAAATTATTTTATATTTTTCCAAAAAAATAATTCAGATTTAAACATATAGATTATAAATTGTGAATAATTATGACTAATCTAGAAAATTAAATGAGAAACTAAAGTGATAAAATTTGTACTATCGATTATGAACAATTAAATATCAATTGTTAATGAATTTTTCACGTATTGTAATTCACACTTAAAAATAAACTATGTAATTACATTGATTTTACAATGATTTTACATTATTATAGAATAATAATTACTAATATAGATTTTTAAATTTTTTATATTAACCATTTACTACAAATAATTAAATAATGAATAATACATACAATTGTTTAATGTATCCTTTTTAAAATATATTTTCAATAAAAATCCTATTTATGGGCAAAATTTCTCAACTATGGAAATAACTAACTAGTTATTAATAACTATCTAATAATGTTTCATAACCAAATCAATTAATATAATAACTGAAATATTCAGTAATTAATTATTATTTGCGATCATTTATAAAGTTTAAGTATTAATTAAAAAATATATAATAATACAATTAAAACTAGCTTGGGCTAAACATTTATTATAAATATCCCCATGATTTTTTCTTTTTTTAGTCAGGAATAAATTTTAAATACAAATATTTAGCAAGAAAAATGACAATAATTTAATTAAAATTTTGTTTAATCAATAACCAATGTTATTTATTTTATTTCTATTTTTAGTTTTCACATGATTACTTCACTCATTACACCTATTTATGAACTATTTAGAATTATAATTAAATATTTTAAGTAAATATGTTATTCCTTCGAAAATATTTTATTAATAATACAATATTTTTATTGAAAAAATCATATATAAAATGTAATAAGATAATAATATTTAAAAAATTTAATCAAAGATAATGTTGAAACTCATTTTTTAATATATGTAAGTAATAAATATATGTAATATAGTATAATATAAATAAATTATAAATGGTTTTGTAATAATTTTAAAAAGTTTAATAAAATTGTTAGGATTAACTTGTAAAATGGGTAGAATATATTGAACAAATATCTTATGTAAAAGTTTAATATACTCAAAATACACTTTTAGTGTAAGTATAATATTGAGCTCATTTGTGCCAATAATAAATCTTGAATACATATGTAACGTGAATCGTAATATTTATAAATCATAATATACCCAACTATATTTTTTTAAACACACCTTTGTATACATGTAGTGCCATAATTGAATTGGTCACATTTGTAACTAGTGGGACATCAATTATTATTCTTGAATGAAAACTAAACTAAACGTTGTTCACAAGGAAGGATATAAACCAAAGTACTCACTAGCTAATTGCAAATATGACCAACACAAGAAATAGTTGCAAAAATATGCAAAGGTAGTCACAAATGACTAACTGTCGCATTTAGTTGCAAATAAAGTTGCTACACTTGTGGTTTATTTTTACCAGTAGGTAATAGAATGTTAACATTTATTGATTAGAGAGTATGTGATATAAAACAAGTACTATAACCCTATATTGAGGAAAAACCCTAGATTAATCAAAGGTTAATTTAATGTCGATTCAAAAAATCTCAAAATTAAGAATAATGATATTATTTGCATTGTATTCATTTTTTCATTAAAAATTTTAAAAACAAAAATGATGGGTATTATAATGTATTATTGGATTTTTTGGTATATGGTGTAATGCATGATGTAAACATGTGTATTAAACAATTTTTTTCCTTTCAAATTATTTAATAGTTAATTTTGAACAATATTTTTCATACATCATTATACATCTTTTCATGTTTCATTATAGCCAATGAGGTGATGAACTTATGTTGTAAAAATTATATTTGTTTGACCTTCAAGATTGTGAAAAAAATTGTAACACTAAATGGTTGACTCTAGTAATTTTTTACAAGTATTTAAACATATTTTTTTATGTAAATATAATTTGTATTATAGGGAAAATGGGTTCCAATGGTTATGGATGAGTGGATTTCTTGTGAAGGCTAGGGTAAGCTAACTTTTGTAACAAGTCACAAGGGGAATAAACTATGGGTTTCAATCTTGGAGAAAGCTCATGCAAAATTGCATGGTTCCTACGAGGCTTTGGAAGGGGGTGTAGTACATGATGCACTTGTTTGATTTGATTGGAGGTGCGAAAGAAGAAATTGACATGTTTCATGAATCTTCACAGTTATGGATGGGCATCTTTGGTTCCAATTGTAGATATTCAAACAAGAAGGGTTTTTGTTTAGGGTTGATAGTGTTTCAAGTTCTGATGTGCTTGTTTCATTAAGTGGAATCATGCAAGGGCATGGATATTCCTTGTTGTAGGTTAGAATGGTTTGTTTGTACCTATTTTTGCCATTGCAAACCTTGTGGTAGTCCACAAGACTTGTGTTTTTCTTCATTATGTTTATGCTACCACTAAATTATATTTTTTATAGGTGTGTATGTCTATGAGGTGTGTATTAACTTTTCATTTGTTTTATTCCAAGTCCAATAAGTAGATGGACACAAACTTGTTCAAATTTGTAATCCATGGGTCCATGAGGTTGAGTGGAATGGCCTTGGTTAGATTTGTTTTAAAAATGTACTCAACCTCAAGTACTATTGGTACAAACGCATTTGGCATGTTACTTAATGTGGATGTCTTTTGAACAATAGTATACATGCAGACATCACTAAGGTTAGTTAGTGAAATAAATACTAAAGGCATCATTTCTTGTAGAGGTATTATTTGAAGGTGGTTCCATTTGTGACTTTCCACATTGAAGTCCAAATCTTGCAAATGGGTTGACCACCACATTTTTGCAAATTAGTTCATGTTGGTGTTCAACCAATTTTGCAACCACATTTCAATTAGCCCTACTAGAGATGTCTCTTAATTGATTCTTATGATTACACCATGTTGTAGATGGTGTATTTTAAATGTCATGAGAAGACTTCCAAGTTCATTTTCGATCCCTTTATGTTTGCCAAATTTATCCATAAGAGATGTGTTCTTCTATACATGGTCAATGGCAAGGTCCAATTGTTAGTGAGTGCCAAAACTTTGACACCTAGCATTTCAGCCCACAGTTCCATCTCAAGGCTATCAATGCACATGCTTGTGTTCCTAATCATGTGTTTGTCACACTTACTCAGGTATTTTTTCTTTCCTTTTTTCATGTCATTAGTTTTGTAAGGCTTGTGGATAGTGTTTCAATGACATTATTCCTTCAAAACTATATTCAATCATATTGAGTGTTATGAAAAAATGTGGGGTATAATAGTATAAGGTGTGCATGTCTTTTCATGGCGCAAAGCCACCTTTGGTAGTTATCATTTGTTGGGGAAGCTTCATTCTTTTTTATTGGCATGCACATTATTAAAACCAAGGGTAAAAGATTAGTTTGAAATATTTATGCATGAATTAGTATCAAGGACAGACTACATTAATTCAAGGGAAATGTTTGTGAAATGATGCTTGAGGTTGATCTAAAGGGGTACACAATTTTCCAACTACATGGGGTCCAAATCAAGAAGCCCAATTTTTGCTCAGTGTTCACAAAAACTTCAATCACTTTGGAACCCCTCTAATGCAGATGCTATTAGATGAACACCTTGGTATCTTGTGTGATGTCATTGAGATTGGTGTAAAGCTTGTGTAACAGTAGAATTATTGGAGTTTTATCGCAACTATATTTTTCGTGACAATAAAGTTGCTAATAAAAAGGTACAATTAATCACCACATTATAGCCTTTGGTTTTTAATTATTGATTGTACACAATTGAAGAGCTAAGGGATTTTGTTCTTTCACGTAATGATTAGGGCATACTATGTTTGTTTTCCTTCTTTTTATCGAAGCATCTAAGTATTTACCACCTAGGTGAAACAAATTGTAGAAGTGTTTACATCTTTATGTAATAATTTTGTAGTTTGACTACGTAGTTGGTGTTTTGCTTGCCAAAGTGTTTTTCATCATGGGGTTGTTTATATTTTTAGTAGCACTTTTCTAATGACCCTTTGTTGGTTCATCCTATTGGCATCCTTACGGCTTGATGTCTTTGAAGATTATTTTTACAAGTTCAAAGTAGAAGTTCTATCTCCATCCATTACAAAAAAATGTGGGTTTTCAAAAGGCCAACTTGATCAAAGTGTTCACGTTGACCCAAAGGTATGTCCATTTTGATTATGGGTTTGGGGCATGAAGAACACGTGTTACATTTGACCAATACATTTGACCAAGTGTCAAGTTGAAGATCTAGTCAAAATGGAGACATGTCCATCAAAATGGCCATGGCTTAATCAAATTACCATATTGAATGAATAGGGTTCACTCAAATTGACCATCTTGATTGAACCCTTAGTCAAATTAATGATTATGATTTGAGACTTAGTCAAATGAACCATATTCATTTGATGACTTAGCCTATTTGTTAAACCTAGGCTACCTAAACCTAAACCCTTATTATTTGAAACTTACATAACTAGTAGGTTAAGCTAGGCTTATATTACCTTTCTAGCCTAGCATAATCAATAAGCTAATAGGCTACTTGTTGAGTAATAACCTAGCTAGTAGCCTAACTAGGTAGCTTAGTTTAAATTTATTTAGTAGGTTACCTAGGATGTAGCCTAAGACTACCAAATAACCTATAATTAAGTAGTGTAAGTGTTTTAAGTAGGTATTTTAGGTGACCTAGGCTTATTATGTAGACCTATTAGCTATGTAGGTAGCCTATTATAGGCATGTAGCCTAAGTCTACTAGGTAAATAACATAGGCCACCTAGGCCTAGCAAGAAGGTGGGTTGTCCTATTAATTAGGTGAGTAGTTTAGGCGACCTAAGCTTACTAGGTATAAAGTAGCTTAACCTAGGTTATTGAAGTCTACTTGGTAGCTATGTACATAGCATGAGCCACTTAGGCCTATAAAGTAGGTACTTTAACCTAGGCCACTTAAGCTTACTAGGTACGAAGGTAACCTAATTTAAACCACTTAGGCCTATATGGTAGGTACCCTAACTTAGGCCTACTACGTAGGTATGTAGCATAACCTAGGTTACTTAAGCAGGTATGTAGCCTAGCCTAGGTTATTTAAGTAAGTACATAGCCTAACCTAAACTATTTAAGCCTATGAGGTAGGTAAGTATCCTAACCTAGGGAGCCTAAATTAATTTAACCTAGGCCTACTAGGTAAGTATGTAGTTTAACTTAGGTTATCTAGGTACGTACATAGGTTAGGCTAATTTAGGCCTATTAGGTAAATATGTAGTTTAACTTAGGTTACCTAGGTAGGTACATAACTTAGGTAGCCTAGGTTAGCCTAACCTAGGCCTACGAGGTAGGTATGTAGCTTAACTTAAGTTACATGAGTAGGTACATAGTTTAAGTAACATAGGTTGGCCTAACTTAGGCCACTAAGTAGGTATGTAACCTAACATAAGTTACCTAGATAGGTACATAAGTTAGGTAGCCTAAGTTAGCATAACTTAAGCCTAGGTAAGTATGTAACCTAACTTAGGCCACCTAGGTAAATACATAATTTAGGTAGCTTAGGTACATAACTTAACCTAAGCCTATTAGGTAGGTACATAACTTCGAGAACTTAGGTTAGCCTAATTTAGTAGGCCTAGGTTACCTAGGTCATTTAAGCCTACTAAGTAGGTATGTCACAAACCTAGGGTAGGCCACCTAGGCTATTAGGTAAATAACTTAGCTTAATATTAGGTAGGTACTTAATCCTAGATTTACTTAATAGGCTAAGCCACCTACTTAATATGCCCAAGTTACATTTATTAATTATAGGCTAGTAAGGATCTACATAACTTAATAAATAACATAGGTGTAGGTAGGTATAAACATAGATTTAGTAGGTACCTCCTACCTACCTAGGTTATCCTACTTATATTCTACCTATTTATGTAATTAGTGTAGAAAAATTCAAGTTCATTTAGTGTAATATGTTGAAAAACATTCATGGAAATTGATTACAATATGTTAGTCCAAAATCATGTTTATTACAATATGTTGTTAAACAAAAATCACCTAATGGGGTTGTGGTGCAATGGTTAAGGACTTGATTCCTCAATGTACAGGTGACGAGTTCAAGTCCCCACACTTGCAATTTAGGTTACCTTGGTCACTTAAATTAGGTAGTTTAAGTTGCATAACGTACTTAACCACTTAGCATAAGGGCCTTGGTTTAACGTAAGTGGCTTGGTTTAGCCTAGGTTGCTTGGCCTAAGCCTAGGACATAGGGTTGGTAAGTAAATAAATAAATCATTTTTGACATTAACTATTAGGTTTATTAATTAGGTAGCTAGGTAGGTTAGGTTAGGTAGGGTAATTAATTAATTAAATATTTTCATATTAATTTTAAAGAAAAATAATTTAAATAATATATAATTCTGGTTATTTCCCAAATTATATTATTGTCACAATGGTTCAATAAAGAAAACCTAGTAATAAAAACAATAAAAAAGACCAACCAAAAGGACCTAGTTAAAATGGTTGTGTTTAAATCAACTTGTCCAAAAATGACATTTTGGTCAAGTTGGACATGGGGGCAAAAAAACCATATGGGGTTTTTTTTTAACCAAAACTTTTGGTAAAAAAAACCAAGATTTCTTGTAGTGATCTAATAACCATGTGGTTTCTATTGGCATTGAAATGTCCAAAAATAGGCTAACAATGTAACATGGGTTTACATGTACACACTAGTAAGTAATACATTTCACTTGAGATTTTGTTTAGGCATATTTGACAAAATGCTTATTGTTGAAAAATAGAACAAACCTCTCTTAATCTTATTTACTTTCTTCTAATGGGAAGTGAAATTTGTGTTTGTATTAGTTGCCTAACACATTGTAAGGTTACAAAGGCCATTGGTGGACATTTTAAACACTTACATAAATAATATGGTTTCACACAAGAAAAACATAATAAGACTAAGATTAAAATTGCTTAGAGGTTGGAGATTATATTTTTGTTGTAGTATTTGACCTATTTGCCCTTAGATTTTGTTTTTTCTCTCCCCATGTTTGAATATTAAAAACAATGTGCAAAATGGCATAATGATGTAGTCCTAAATCTATTTTGAATGGTAGTAATTATTTTTTATTCTAATGTTCTTTAGGTTCATTGTGAGTATTTTGTTTGTTGTGTTGTGTCACAAGTAAAAGGAGTCACCACTCCCACTCATGAAAATTCATTTTTTGCCTTTTATCCCCTCCTTGTGTAGAGTTGAACATGAAGACCACTCAATGTTCAATTTGTTTATTATTTGAAACTTAGTCGGTGCATTTGGATTTGCACTCCATGCATATCCCATTCCTTTCTATGACTTGTGTGGCAAGAATGGTAAATACTTAATAATGGTTGAAATTTACATCTAGCATTGTACATAATGTATGTTATGATCTTAGATCTTGGTGCCTATATTTATATACATTCTTTCTTGTACAAAACACCCTAATTTATCAACACATGGATTTTGGAGCAATAGAGTTTGGTTTTGAGACCATCTATACACTTGTTGTACAATATGTTGTACATCTTGTGCAATGAAAAGTAAGATATTTTCTTTTTGCACTTGAAAAGTAAGGGGTGCATGTCGTTTCAATTCCATGTCAAATCATTAAGGGTCTAAATTTTGAAGTTTAGTTGAACCATTTTCCAATTGTACATACTTTGAATTGCCCAAGTTGAAGATGCTCAAATTCATGTGCACCGAGTCTTTTTTACAATTTCATGTTGTACCTTTTGTGCTAATTGACTATTAGTATTGAGTGTTTGTCAAATATTCAATGCCTTTCATTTTCCTTAAGAAAGCTTTTCAAATGTTAAGGGTCTTTAGAATAAGTCTCATGTAAAGGATTCTTTACCAATTCAAATTCCACCTTGGTTTCATTTTCAAGACCCGATTTTTTTTCACTAGTAAGATGAAACGAATTGTGTTTCCAAGGTTGGTTCTTAAGGGTGTTGTTGTGAATTGGTTGGTTGTGATACCTTGGCTTCTTATAGGCATGAAAGGTCTAGGTTTCTTGTTGATTGACATTGTTGCTTTTTCCTAATCATACATGGGTTCATTATCAACAATTAGGAATGTGAGAAAATGTTATAGAAGAAAACAAAAGAGTTAATTTCAAATTTAGAAAACTAGGTCAAAGAATAACAAACACACTAATGAAAACAAGTGTAGTCATGTCATTATCACCACCATCATGAATGGTAGTGATAATCTACCATTATTCCCCATTAATTATTTGTCTTCGAAATTGTGGATCAAACTTTCAACGATCCATTTCGTATGTTCCATACAAAACTGTCCATGATGGGTGAAGTGAAGATGGATATATAAGGTGATGGGTGGCCATTTGAAAAAACCTTCCTTTTCTGAATAACATGAAAAGGGCACCCATAGGTAGATCCAATCTATGTCCATTGAATCTATATTTCTACTATCATGGTTTTCATAATCAATTTAAATTGAACATTAGAATATAATTTATAAGAAAGGGTTTGCCAAAACTAACATGCTTACACACAACATGCAAGACAAGTTGGCTTTTTATCCTTTTCTCCCTCTATCTCTAGCCTCCCTCTTGATTCCTCCCCCTACTCAAATCTGCCACAAAAATCACAATAGGAGTATCTAAATTCACAAAAGTTTAAGTCCTTGTCTTCTCCTTCGCCTCACTAATGTAAGGAAGATGAATGCACAAAAACAAAAAACATTTTGAAAAGAAAAGATCAACAATGTGTCTTTTCATATGCATTTCAATCAAAGATGTGTCTTTTCCTATTTCAAAAACTAAAGGCACACAAATATACATGGTTTGAAGCCATAAAATTTGGATAGATCCAAAAAAATAATGAATTTATGGGTGGTCTTGATGTTATAATGATAAGTGATTTTTATTAAAGTCCACCAATTTGAGATTCAAAGATTTTCAAATCAAGAACTGATGGATTCAATATCTTTGGGACACATCTTTGGCAAGAAAACATAACATGTTATGGATTAAAACAAGACATGTGCCAAAATGATCTTCAATTCATTAATATTTTAAATAGGTTTTGAATAACATCACATACTTTCGAAGATATGAGTTTTATTAATCAAATTTGTTTTAAAACACCACCAATAGATAATATTTTGCCACATTTGTTTTATACAAATGCCAAAACAATTGAACATAACAAAATGATATTGAAAAACACACTAGGTCCAACATTTACATTTCATGCAAAGGACATTCATTAAACATGTCCTTCACATTTCAAATTACAAATAATACCAAGTCAAACAATTAGTTTTAATCATGAATTATTAGTTAAAAAAGATATGTTAATTGAGTTATGTGTAGGAAATTACATAGTATCAAATGGATTTGTAAATGGTGTAGATGGAAATTTTAAAATTTATACATAATCCTTGTCAAAATCATTAATATGAGTACATTTTTGAAACCTTCAAATTGGAATCAACATAAGGTTCAAAAATTCACAAATGTACAAAGAATGCTATTCCCTATTCAATTGGTTGTCAAGTGCAGTATATGTCATGCACAAAGGTTGACTTTTGATTGTTTAACATTTGATCCATTTGGTGTAACAAAACATGGCTTCACATATATAATGTTATTTCGTATTCATTCAAAAGAACACATATATATTTACCTTTCCCAACATCAAACAAAAATTGCCATGTATATTCCATTGTTGATCAATAAATGTTACATTTAAAAACATTAACACAATATAAACTAACAATTCCTAACTTGAAATCTTATTGAAAAGAATTTATAATCATATAATCTTGTAACATTTGTTCATTAAATCTACATTTTTGAAACATCCTTGTGAACGAAAACTTGCTTGCATCACATTTTTTGTTTGTTTAAATGGGACAAAAATAAAAAACATTTATACATATCAAAAAATTCACCATGCCATATTAAATAACAAATTGAACATTTTATCTTGTTATAATCAACATAAAACAATTCAATACTTTATGATGAAATGGTTTCTTTGTCAAACACAAGTTTAATACAAATTCATATGTAAAATTCATTGTCACAAACTTCAATGAAAATACATGAGAAGCTATATATGTAATTGTAATTTATAAACTGCCAAAAATATAGGCATATTATTTCATCTCTATTTTAAAACCTATTCTTGAAAAAACACCTACAAATTGTTTGACTATAATAATTGGGGATTTTAATATTGACATGTCAACAAACACATTACAATCAATGGAACTACAAAAATAAATGAATAAATATGGTCTACAAATTGTATCCTTTGAAATAACCACTATTTATAACATTCAAATTGATCACATATGGACCAATGTGTTATCACAACAATACATTTTTATCAACTGAAGCTTATTGAACAAATCATAAACCCATACACATTACATTCAAATTACCAAACCACACATTCCAAAATTTACCCTACCAAATAATACAAAGTAATATCCATCACATTCATGATTATTCAAACATATATGATCAAGTTCTTAATTTGACAAGGCCTACATGTCGTGACACCTTGTTTTTAACATCCCTCAAACAAAGGAGGACAAAATTATGCTGGGTAATGTCATCCCCATCAATTAGAGACAAAAAATAAAAATAAAAGTAGGTCTATATTAAATTTGGAAAATCATATTTCTAGGGTTGAATATGGCCACTAAAATGCAACACTCAAGAGGGGGAAGGTATTAGATTAGGTACTAGATCTGTTTATCAAGAGGCTTCATGATTGAAAAATGGGAAGATACTATTGATTGGATTAGGTACTAAGTACTTTGCGCTTGAGGACCACAAGGAGGAGACTCGTACTGAAAATCTTGTATTCTTGTTGGGCTTTAGGGTCGGAAAGGAGGGAGGTGGCACGAGCTGTGATGCATCGCTGGTAGCGAACGAAGAACTCGTCGGTGTTGTGTCCGCCCATGTGTGCCTCCATGATTGGGCCAAGCATCGCCCTCACCCATGCAGACAAAAATGTAGCGAAGGATTTGGGGAATTGTAGCATGTGCAGTAGTTCGTCCTGAGGGCAGAGGCTGTCGTCATCCCACAATCGCAAATATTGGATGTCAAAGGCACCACACTTGATGATTGATGCCTCCACCTCCTCTCTTGAACGGCGATACATGGGGACGTTAAATGTGTCTCTTGTTTCAACAGTTATCACTCCCTGTGCTTGCAAACAACCATGATCCAAAAAGATGTCAATCAAAGATTTTAAGTGTCAATCTATTGACAACTTGAACAACACCATGGTTTTTTAGTCTACAACTTTTTGAAAGATTGCACCTTGTCTTGCAGGGCAGAGACAATGACTTTCTATTTCTGTTTCATCAAAAAATTGGTTCACCAAGAGTATAGAGTATTGTGTTCTTTACATACGTCGTCAATGAGGTTGTTCCAAGCATTTTCGAAGTGAGGACCAACAAAACAGCAATGGTGACATTCGGGGTTGGCTGGGTCCTGACGGCTAGTGAAGTACGCGAACACAATACCACCAGGTGCCATTTCAATAGCACGACTACTGAGAAAGTTGTCCAAGTCAAGCATGCTTTGTTGAGCAAACTCTCGTGCAATAGTAGGGTCGCCACCAAGAATCCAAGAGCGGCCTTTGTTGTAAAGTGGAGAATTCGGATCTGTCAGTGCTGCTGGTATCTACGTGCACAACCAACAAGAGTAGTCTCGTCGATGACTTATTAATTACCATGACGATTGTGAAATTTGTTAATATTAATTTGGTGTAGATGTGCATGGTGAATGGATCTAAAAATGCATATTTCTAGATAGTCCTCTGTACATGAGCTAGCAATCTTCAAGACGCAAAACATTGGATCAGAATGGTGGAGTAATTGAACATCAATCAATTTACCTGAGACATCCAGTGCAAGGAAAACGTCGATATTACGAAATGCATGCTCTCCTTGGGCAACAAACGGTTGTAGAACGATCCTCCCATCATTGCTGAGAAGTAGTTGCTAGCTCTTCCAACATTGGCGCCATTGACCGATCCAGCTAAATCCTTGGCATTTTTGGCCTCTGATGCCAATAGCTGAACAAGGTTATTGAAATCATTCCCAGGCAAGTCCATGAAGGAAACAAGCATCTCCGGCATGCAAGTGACATGACCATTATTTTCGTCAGCTTCGAGGTACCTATCAATGATGCACTTCACAATGAAGTTCATGTAACTTATGGAGTTTCTCCCAGTGGAGCAACCGAAATCAGCAATATGCAAAGGAACTTGTTTCGGCAGACTCATCTGCTTAACAGCTTCGGCCATTAACGGCTCCAACCTCTTGATTGCAGATGCTTGTAGCACCCCCATCCGCTGGTAGCTGAATTCCCCATCACCACCCACCATGGAAATAATTTTTCCCAGCTTCATGTCGGTCACCTGCATTCCCGATTCCACCATTGCTGTAAATCCAAGATAAGTTTCAATCACGAAAACAAAAACAAAATAAATTATACACACTTCCTTTAAGATACACCACTTGTAAACTAAGAGAGTCTTTCCCTAAATCTTCACGGTCATGTAGTACTACTCTGCTTCAGGACTTGTGTTTTTCCCGTTACAAAACACAAAAGACTGCTGTACAAATACAAGAACGGCCTCTTTCTTTCTTTCTTTCTTTCACTTCCTCAACTCGGCTGCTGTGGGCACTGGGTACTGCTCATATCTTTGGTAAACTCAAGGAATTTTTAATACTACAGTGGTGGTGTAAATTGGTGCACATTTGTTGGGGGCGGGGAGGGACCATAATACATCATTAGTAATAATTCCATCTTCTTTAAGAGAAAGATGGATGGGGCCAAGAGTCGATAATGAAAAGCAATTATACAATTCAAATACACCCATGTGCACATGTAAGGTTGGCTACTAAACATGATGATGATACTAAAATTATCAGTAAAATCATGCCCTGTTGGGCCTGAGTTGCACCCCCTAATTTAATGCTTGATCCGCCATCTCCTGGTTGTTATTGGCAAAGCCATCAAATTTTATTGGCTTTACCTACTAAGGCGAGGATATTGTGTTTAAATTCATTATAGAGTATAGTAGCTTAAGGGATGAGATTTTGGCACCTAGGTAATAGGTCTATTTTCTATATGAGAATATTTGAAAGATTATATTTTGGCTTGTGTTGAAAGTTGAGATTAGTTGCACAGTTATAATGTCATGAACGATTTTGGTTTATTTTAGAGGATGTTTCGAACATTAGATTTTTGCATGGTGAAGTATTTGAGTTTTCATCATTCTTCTTTTGCATTAAGATACCTTTTAATGTAAATGACAAGGCCACAGTGTGACAGACCGCTTGATAAATAAAGGTATGAAATACTGAGACTCTGCATTTAATGCTCCAGGATCCAGAACATTTATAGTTACAGCACACATAGAAGCAGCAGTGATTGCGTGAAGGCGTTCAAGAAAAGAAAGGACAGTGCAAACTCAGTTGAGCACCAAATTTGCTCCTAAACTGAGTCTCATGCCCGGTTAAAGCCCAGTGCAGGTTTTCTTCCCTTGTTTTTTGAAATCTCATCCCCTATGTGACTAAACAGGGGGTCCGGTGCCGTCTTTTCCTGACTTTATGGATAACTTCACTATGACCCCAAATTTCTGCCCTTGCCATTAGCCCAGGCCAAAACTGGGTGACCAACAGTTTTGGAAAGAGAAATTTCATGCAGCTAATGGGAAGGCTCAGCATGCACTCACAATCGGCCCTGTTTTTTCCTTTTGGGGCTGGGGTTGGATGGTAGAAGTTATTGTTTGTTTTTTCCCTTGTTCCCAATGTGTTCTCAGCATTTTCTCATCAATTTTCCAAAGGATTCCCAAGTTCCTAAGGTGTTCCCAAATGCATTCCCCAAGATGTTCCCAATAACACCTGGGTTTTATCCTATATGGTTTGCTCAAAGTTGAACTCCTCTGGATAGAAGTTAAAAAGGTGAATTCAAGGGGTGCACATTTCTAATTTAAATGTTTTTGTTGTCTAAATTATTTGGATGGGGTTTATTGAAGTGTTCCTGGTGTATATGCATACTTCCATAGTTTAATTAATGCACCATGAAAAATTGATTAAAAAACATAGAAAAAAGTCCCTGCACAATTGCCATGAATTCTGCTTTCTTTGGCAAGAATTTTAGTCATTGAAGGAGTGTTGGTTGCATCACTGAAAATCACTGCATTTTTTCCTATCAGATTTTGATAAATTCATTTTTTTCTTTTTGGGAGTCCCATTTCATTTCACTTTTTTTGTTTTTTTAAGCCCTTACTTCACATTTTTTCTACCTATGGAATTCATTTACTCTTCAAGAAATGATAAGGAGTTCCTTGATGACATTGAGGATAAAGGATTAAATAGGCTGCAATTACTTGCATCAACACTTGGAAATATTTCACATTGGCAGAGTTGGAGGAGGAAGGCAAACAATCAATCAACTCTTGTGCAAGCCTGCGTGACATCTTGACAATCAAATAGGTTGTGATGGGTTTGTTTAAAATCTTCACCAATTTCACTTTGGGACATTTGAGGAGTTGGCAAAGCTTATGGTTGCAATTAGTCATGTGAGGTCCACAAGGAGTCGCACCACAGTTTTAAACAACTGTCCAAGTTTGTCTTTAAAATATCATTTGTTTAGCTGCATCTTGTATATCAAGCACAATAATGTGATTAAATACAATGTCTTCATCTAGAATTAGAATGTGAATGCAATAGATGATGATGGACTTTTCATTGCATCAACTTTCTCACCATGAACAAAATTTGATAATCATGATTGAAAAACAATAAATCTTGGCTATGTATCTTTTGCAATTCTAGGGCTTCGTTGGATTCATTGATAGGTTCCTTGTCAAAATATGTAAGCATTGGAACAATCCTACCCATTGGGATTAATTTAATGGGCAAAAAACTTGGATGAATACTTGTTGACCAACTTTGGCAACATGGGTGGGGAGATGTTCATGGTGTGTTGCATTGGGAGGCATGAGTTAATGCTTGGAACTAATCTCAATGCAGTTAGAGCATTCAACAAATTACATATAATTTTGTCAAAAAAGTGCTCACTCATTTTCACTTTACAATTTTTTATGTTTAGGAGTGAAATGTTCTAAGGTTTAATGATTTAGGATTTTATTTTTTTAGGTTTTTAGATTAAAGGTTGGGTTTTGTAAGTTTGTGGTTTCTGATTAGCAAAAAGATTTAAGTTTTGGGTTATGATTTAGGTTTTTAGGACAAGGTTTAAATTTTATTGAATTTAGGGTTTCAGGTTTCTGATTTGGGTTTTTCATTTTAAGTTAAGGTTTTAGATACATTTCAAAGTTTTGGGTTTTGATGTTTAACAAAGTGGATGCAAATCTTAAGGTCAAGGTGGATCATTACAAGAAATCACAACCTTTTTGATTGAGAAAATTGGTCAAAAAAATCATTTTGCTCCCCCATCGAACTTGATCAAAATGTCATTTTTGCCAAGTTGAATTGGACCTATCCATTTTGGTTGGTGTCTTTTGGACCAGAGGTCCTAAGATGTTTTGATTAGTCAAAATGGTTAGTTGTCAATTTGACCTATCGTAAATTAGGCCATCATTGTCTATGGTGTAATTTATATGACACTATCATCATTATGTTACATTTCAAAACAGTGACATGGCATTGAACATGTCATGAAAATATAGGCTTGTAAGTACCTACATTTTACGTATTGTACACATACACCATATGCCTCACCATATACAAATTTTGTATTTGTGACTTACCAAGTTAGAACCAAATCAGGGAGAAAATTTGAAAATAACTCACCACAAGCAAGGTAATTTGTTTTGTTTGTCACCTTGAGATCTCCCAAACTACTGCACTGCATGCTGTGCTCTTGGTATCTTTGAAAAACTCTTGATGAGTAGGGGTGCGCTTTCTTTGAGACTATTTGGTGCTACAATGTGGAAGCTATTGATTACTGAACCATTTTATTAATGAAAATTAAACAAAATCAAAACTGAAACTGTATAGGAATTTGGGGGCGTTATTCATGTTGCTGGAATGCCCTTGGTGAGTCTGTTTTCATAGAATTCTTATTATGTAAAACAAAAATTCTGTTTGTTTTAAATTACAATTTGTTTTTTGAGTAATGTGCCACTTTGGTTGTTTTCACTTCTTTGAATTACACAAGCCATTTTACAGTAACATGTCACGTCTGTGGCTTTCTACGTGCGTTAGTTAGACTGCTTTTGTGAGAAAACTCGGGTTTGAATTTATAAGACGCCACTTTTGGTTCTCTCCAGTAAAATGATACATTTATGGCTTTTTACCTGGACGCGGCGTTTCGTGACAGGAGTTTCCTAAGGACCGGAAAATGTTTTGTAAAATTGCGGTCCAGATCTTCCACATGTGGTAATGGACGGCCCATATTCCTCGTTCCTGAGTTTCTAGGGCTCGGAGATTAGGGTTAGGGTTTGGGGATGGGTGGTTCTTTGAGGGGGCTGTGGAGTTCAAGGTTTCTCTATTTGGCTGCGCGCTTCGCTAGTCGTCGAGTCTTGGAAGGAGCAGTAGCGGCTGCGGCGGTGGGAGTAGCGTCGTAACCATGGCCGAGAGGGCGTGCACCGTGCGCACACGCAAGTTCATGACCAATCGGCTGCTAGCCCGCAAGCAGTTTGTAAGTGATTCCTTGTAGCCCTTTCCGTTTTGTGTTGTTTTCTTCCTCCATAGAAGAACCATGGTGATGGCCGTTACTCGCAAGTTTGTGGCTGGCGATGTAATGGAAGTATGGGTACTCTTCAAAGTTTGTGACGGGCGATGTGATGGAAATATGACTACTCTTCGAGTTTGTGGCGGGCGATGCGATGGAAGTATGGCTACTTTGGGAGCATTCGGAATAAAAGGAAATGGGGGAGAAGCCACCTGCTAGGTCCTTTGATTTTTGGGGTCGGACCTTAGTGGCTGGTTTTGCTAGATGCTCGTGCACGTAGGCGGATGACTCTGACTGAGAGGAGAGCTAAACTGTTGGTGATTCTTTGGGAAAAAATGTGTTTTCTTTTAATTGTGTGAGCTTCTCAGCGGAGAAACACTTCTTAGTTTCAACTTGTAGAATACGACATTCATGAATCACACTTGGGGATTGAAAATAGAGCGTTAAGAGAACATCGTGCCACTCCTTTTGTCCTTGAGGACCATCTTACAAATTTGTTGTTTTGGCTGTATTATTGTGAGGATGGATATATCGGGATTCTGTACTGGAAAGTGCCTCATTTCTGGTTGGGGGAAGTTTTGAAGATGGTGTCTTGGCTCTGCAGGTCATTGATGTTCTTCATCCTGGCCGTGCCAATGTCTCAAAGGTGCGAATGTTTCAGCCAAAAATGAAATGTTATTTTCATCTAGAATTATTGTGTCTCCAGCTGAGCTTGACAAGCCTGGTGTGTTCTAGTTCTATTGGACATCCAGTCAATTAGAAGACTGGAGCAGGCTTTTGCTGGGATTAGGACTGTAGAAAACTTCTCACTTTTGCCACCAGTCACTTCGAGATTGAGCCAAACTGAGTGGAAGTCCCTTGCCATTGCATGTGATTAGAATTGTGGTGTCTTGTCAATTTACTCTTCTGTGGCACACAACTTCCAAGGTTCAAATTATGCAAAAGCACTTAAATCCAGGGTTTTTAGTTTCTTTTGCAGTTGAACATATTGGTGTGCTTCTGTGTTCTTTTGGAGTGGCTTTTTTGTTGATAAAGTAGAAAGAAATACTCAACTCAATTTACAGGCAGAGCTGAAGGAGAAGCTTTCAAAGGTTTATGATGTGCGGGATCCTCAATCCATTTTTGTCTTCGGCTTCCGGACTCAGTTTGGAGGTGGCAAGTCAACTGGATTCGGCCTAATCTATGACAGTGTCGATGCTGCAAAGAAATTTGAGCCCAAATATCGACTCATCCGAGTATGTTTGTTTCTGCCTCTTGCTTCTTCTAGACTATTGCTGCAGACTACTTGAGGTGAGCTTAGATGGATTCACAAGGTGCATGAGCTGAAGATGTGTAATTCTCAGTGGACACTGTACTACTTCTCATGTCCTGCCACAGTGATCCTTCACTACTCGTGTAACTACACCATTGTCTGGTGACAGTGTGCCCCGGCTTATTTGATTCCTTGGTTTCTTCTGTGTTGATGTAGTTTGCCTGGGTCATGTGCAGAATGGTTTGGCAACAAAGGTGGAGAAATCAAGGAAGCAAATGAAGGAACGGAAAAACAGGGCCAAGAAGATCAGAGGTGTCAAGAAGGTAATGCTTCTCTCTCCCTCCCCCTTCCCCCCCATTTTATGTATTGTGTTTACCCTCTAATTCCTAGTGTCATTGTGAGGTTTTAGAACAGAGTTTTTTCCTATAGACAGTTTGTATAAGTACTTCAATGATTAATACGAGTGGTTCCACTTAGCCCTGATATTATGCATCATTTGATTTGAGCTTTGAGTTTTGAGGCAGCTATTCAAGGAGACTATCCTCACTTGCATTGATGATTGTTGCTCTTGACAAATTAGAGAATCCTTTCTGTTTGATTGAATGTTGACTTCTTCTCTACCTCATGGTCTTTTTATATTGATCCTCTACTTTGAAGGTTGCTTAGGTATTCACTTTGCAAGTGTTGTTCAATCTGGAAATTTCATATTTTTTGTCTTCTTTCTTTTTGTGCAGACAAAGGCTTCAGATGCAGCAAAGAAGAAGAAGTAAAAAATCAATCTGCGGTATTGTTACCTTTTTTGGTATCTTGATGTTTGTTGCCCAAAATGAGTAAGGCTTTTCTGTGGGGGGTTTTATCCTGTCAATCAAGGCATGCCAGTCCCACTTTAGTTTGTTTGTGCACCAGGCAGGATTTTATAGTCAAGCAAGTGTTTGTTGCATGGTTTACTTGGTAGCTTTTTACCATTAAAAGGCTGTTTTGTTCTGGATCTTGAAGCCAATTGATGGAACAACTCTTCCAAATTTGCGTGTGAGAATCAATTAGAATGATGCTAACTTAGAATGCATGTGACACAACTTACAAAGATCTCATAAGGTTATGACTGCACTCACTCATCGTTGTTGAGTCATACACTGTCTCCTTGATCATACGTAGTTTTGGTTGCTGATACTTTGTCCCATTTTCTGCCTGGATCTATAGCTCACCTGTGAATGAGATGCTGCAAATAAACCTGAGCTGACCTACATACCCAGCCTCAATTCTTGTACAGGACAGTGGAACATAATCTTATTCAACATGCCAAGTACTTTGGAGGTGATCCTTGTGCACAATAGTTCTCAGGGAACCCACCATCTATGCTTTCATCATGGCTTGATTCTAGGCAGCAAGGTTTTAGCCTTGTCACACAAGTAAGCCTCAAAGCTCACTTTATAGAAAGTAGAGCAACAGTATGCACACAAAGAGAGGAAAGTGGTGACGACAAAGCTCAAAGAGGAGGCAGTAAGTATCACGTTCTTGGTACATCACAAAGAGTCAAGCCAATATGACCCTGTTTATATTGATCATGTAATTTGCAAGAGGATTCAACATGGAAAATTGTATTAAGTATAAGAGTGATCCCTTGTGGTACAAACTGACGTTTCAGTCACAGGTGGTTTTGTGACAAGAAGATAACTCACCCTTTGACAGCACCTTGTTTTGCTTCTTCGCTTCAATCATGTTAACACAGTCATGACCTCACCCTTTGAAATAGCTGTTTTCACATCATTGTGCACCCGGTGCCAGGTTGCAAGCACCTCCCAGCATGCAACTATGCCATGGTCACTATCACAGTCAGACAGCAGAAAACCCATCATGTTAACACAGTCATGACCTCACCCTTTGAAATAGCTGTTTTCACATCATTGTGCACCAGTTGCCAGGTTGCAAGCACCTTCCAGCATGCAACTATGTCATGGTCACTATCACAATCAGACAGCAGGAAACCCATAATCCAGCAATGAACCTGTGTGTCACCTTGTCAGCCCATTTCAGAGGATACCAGCAATTGCAAACTAAAAGTTTTCTGTTCAGCTTAGTTACAGTCTCTGGGTTCTGTTTCTGTACACAACCAGTAACTAAAGGCATGAATGCTGAACTGGTTTTGGAACAGGAAAAAATCGTTACACGAGTTCCTGCTGATTGGGTGCTGAGGTCTGAACAACTCACTGAGTTTGAGGATACACTTAGCCTGCTAAGTGGTAACATTACTCACCTTAGTGGCAACAATTCCCAATGTTCATCATGGCATCCAGAGTTGATCTTCCTGATTTCAAATGTTGGATGCACTAAATTCCACAGACTGATCAACACACTTTGTTGGCACAAGTGGGCAACTGTCATTTGGACAAGCCTCAAGTGTTAAGAGAAGCTTGAGAATGTGTTAATGACTTGCTGAATAGCAGCTTAACATCAGCAGAAGTCCATGCTCCAACATGACAGCCATAGAGGATCATGGACTCACAATCATTGAATCCTTTGTTGAAAACTGGTGATGTGGCTCTTTTCATTGCTAAAATCTTTGCACGCTTCAGGGACCTTTCTGACATCACTTGGGCCAAATCATTGCTTAGAGAAGATGTCCTCAGATATGGTGATCTTTTGAACTGGCCCAAATAGTTGGAAACAATCTTCTTCCTCCTCTGCAGTGTCTCCTGTGCATACTTGTTTGTCAACTTCTCAACATTGCGCTCCTTTGACCTCCTTCACACACAGATTGTATATGACTGATCTTCAGCTTTTCCTCTAAGAGTGTCCCACATATTCTAAGACAAACAAGAACTTTAGCACCCTCACAATCACATATCCCTGTGAATTTGATAATAAGAAATGTGGTGGACCGAGATATAGAACTGTACATTGCTTTTAAGTCAGTAGCTTGCTATAGAGCTCTAGGTTCCATGGCATACTGTTGGAACAGAAAGTGCACTTTCAGAAGAATTGTTCAATGCTTGACCCTTGGTTGGACAACCACATAGTCTTGAGTATTCATCATATTTTGTCATGGAATCACACATCTGCACAAGCTGATACTCCTGGAAAGAGCCTAGTTCTCACCTGATTTGTTCTTCTTGTCCACCAGCACAAGGATTCTGCAAACACTGAATCAACATGCTCTTGTTCAGCTTAATCTTATGTGACTCTCTTACAACTCAATGCTAAACTTGTGACATTGACATACCAAAAATTGGAAATCAAGGCACGAGTGATGAATTAGTTAAAAGGAAATATGCTTAGAATATGAAGTTCTGCTTGCATGCTAACATCTGAATACCATCAGATTGTATAAGATGCACTTAAAGCTTGCTTTCTGTGGTATTCCTCACCTTACCAGCAAGAGACATCATTGGTTGAACTTTGTTGTCACATCCTTGGTAGTTGGTTTTGTTGGTTGGAAACTTCGAACCAGTTTCTCTTTCAAGGTTCACATTCCCATCAATGAAAGCAACCGCTGGGTGCAAACAGGCAGGAGCTGGCTCAAGGCTTGGTTGCCAGGGTGTTAATAATTGCAGCTTCTTAACATCAAAAGCAGTCCATGCTCCAGCATGATAACCATGGAGTATCATGGACCCAAAATTGTGGAATGGTTTGTCTAAAACCAAGGCATCCTTTGCTGTAAAACTTGTCTCTGCTGAAATCTCTCCACACTGTTTGGACCCTGCTGGCACCGCCTTAGCCAAATCCTTGCTGATCAGGTGAGAACCTATCTCTTGTTCATACTTTGCTGTCAGCTTCTCAATCAGGTCTCCAGTTTCACATCTTCACAAACAATTAAATTCCATGCAACTGATGTTTAGCTCTTCATCTGGACAACCCTCTGCTCCAGAAATTATTCTTAAGGCAAGGGCCCAAGCATCCTAGAATGGAGACTTTACAACACCAGATTTGTTGTTATAAATAGGAACTAAATTGAAATCAGCATATTATCCTACATTACTGAAGCATCTTGCAGAGCACTTAGATCCTGGTTGGTGTCATAAGGGGAAAAATGCACTATTGCATAATATTTATGCACCGTGTTTCAAATTGATCCTAGAACCAGGATTCATCAAGTTGACTCTGTAACGCTCATGTTCAGACATCCCAAGACCTAAAACCCAAGAGAACTCAGATCTCACCTTTCTGGCTCTTTGTCTTGTCCACCACTGCCTGGATCCTGTAAAAAATTCTGTGAACACCCCCGTTCTCAAATTTTCAGCTAATTTTGTTTGAGCTCATGTCTTTGGTCATGTTTGGCATGCTTAAGCTGCGTTCTACTCGCATACCCAAATGTGAGATATGATGAAAAATCGATTGAAACAGGCATTTGCGTCTAAGTGCATGAGATCTCATTTGCATACTGTGGTTAGAATCCCATCATACTCTACACCTGAGCTTCCAGCCTACTATGATTACTCACCTTACTGGCAACAGCAGTCACTGGTTCATCTTCGTCACTACATCCTTCGTAGACGATCTTCCTAATGGGCAACTTGGAACCAATTTCTTGGAAAGATTCTCCCATGTCTTGCTTTCTTGAAGCTTTCAGACAATCCAGTAAGGACTCCCCTTGAACTTGCAGACTTTTTGATCCATCAGCAGCAGCAGCAGCTGCAATGATCCCTGCAGCTCCGTCACTTTCCTCTAACTCATTGATGTGCGCCGCATGAGATTTCAGATTTCGACGACAACTCGATGCATCTGAATCGCATAAAACAACCGTCCTCAGTAAATTTCCGCTGACACCAGGATCGACCTCCACTGTACACTGACTTGGCATCGTCACCGTCGGTGACCGCATGGAACAGTCCATAGAGATTGAGGACAGCATGGAAGACTGCAATAACACATTCATGGAAACTCAACTTCAGTTACATTCAAGGTTCACCGCTCGGTACATTTCACAGTTCTGATATTCAAGATGTTTTGAAAGTTCTAATATGCATGCCCGCGCACTGCGACTTTAATATGGAATCTGGATCAACGATGCAAGGACCTCCAAGTGCGAATTTCCGTATCTTCCATTTAGAAACACGACCACAAATGCTGCTATTGTTCAAAGGCCGCAAGTCTATAACATAATAGACTCGTGGCCTTCGTTATTATGCTTCTTAGATATACACCTGCGACTGTTCGCCGTTCCGATCTAGCATTCCGGAAACGAAGACTCTGGTAATAGGCATCTTCGAGCTCAGCGTGGATATAAGGAAGCTCCGAAGTAGACCTCAAACAGTTCCGATCTACCATTCCGGAAACGAAAACTCTTGTAATAAGCCATCTTCGAGCTTGTTGTCGATCCATATCAATCAAGGAAGCTCCGAACCACACCTCGTAGGGAATAATATAACGTCCAAGAAGCAAATCGAAAGCCGTAAATTGCTCTATGGTGGAAGTCTCCTGCCCATCTTTGTGGACTGCTCTATTATTATTGTAGAAGCCAAATTATTGATCTGCGTTCTTCTTGAAAATGCAAAGCAAGGTTCAGGATAGGTACGTTTAGGAGGACAGAAAGAGCCTCCGCCATAAACTCGTTGGTCTTGTTGGCTGGAATGCCATGTTTTTTGCACAATTGCTGCAGTTGTCGTCGAGGAAGCGCTCTGTAAATATCTACTTGATTCCTCATGGCGGCTATACGCTGGGGGGGAAAGCTCCGGACTCAGATTCTTGGAAACTAAAATCACAGCCGCTTGGATCGCTTCGTCGATTTTTCTTGCTGCGAGAAAACCGTCTGAACACATGGAAACCAAAATGAGCAAAACAGTTGCAAATCATTACAATGAAATTTTTTCCTATGCCAACTACTTACGTGCTTAATCAAATCTTCCGTGGATCCAGCCCTGAGGTTGTGCGATGCAGATCACCCCAGGGCTACTTACCTTACAAGTGCAGGCCGCGCGTAGAGCATGATGATATCGACGATAACATGGCAATCGTGGCTCAGATCACCAGAACTTTGTTCACAAGACGAATTTTCAAGTTGCAACGCCGATTTCTATTCTTCTGTGCAGCAGCAGAGAAATTTTTTTTTGCTCAATTGATCATAGGATCGATACAACTTGAAGCTCCAGTGATCTTCAGATTGGAAGGCTTGGGATTGCGCCATCGAAGTGACCTTGAGAGGGTGGAAAGGGCATCACGTCCGCACGGGGAGTGTCGACAGCGGAGGATATACACTGCAATGGTACATGCGTGAAATCTACCCGTGTTGTAGATATGGCCTTGTATACTGATAAGGACATTACAAAGACGGCCATGACATTACATGAAATGGAATTTGCATGTTTTTTTTTTTTTTTCGTACAAAATTTCTGGAAATTTTATTGAAAGAAGTCAGGGTCACTTTCCAATATGGAATCGGCCTGGTAGGGCCTGTTCCACCCAGGGAGCCATCATTCCATTAGGTGATAGTGAATTTTTTTGAGACCTATTCCAAAGAATAATCGATTTTTGTATAAATCACTAATTCACATTTCAAGTGCCTTTATCCATCATTGATTTGGATTAAAACTGGCAATGACAACACCAAAAATAAAGCTAATAAAGCTAATAATGCTTGTCTTGTCTAGGAAATGCTTATAATAAAAGTGCTTGAATAGGACATAGAAATTGGTTTACAATAGATGAACATGTATAAATTGTTTAATATTGAAATTGGACTTTGAGTATGGAAAATAATTTATCCCAAATAAAAGAGCTTACAATGACATTCATCCTTCACTTACTTAACATTGGAGCATTCATTGTCTTTTTTTGAATTTTTTTGGAAATATTTTTAAACTCTTGATTAAGAGCTAATGGAGAGCTTTCCCTCTTTATAAGATAAGATTTGGCTCTTTCATGGGAGATTTCAATGAGTTATTGTGATAGCATTATGTTGGAAGGTCACCCATTTCAATATTTTACACTTTTAAAGTGTTTAATTTTGAAGTTTGTATGCAAATTCTACCTGGGTCACACCTTCCTTTTAGGTGGTTGTGGGCTCAATTGATAATGAAGCTAAACTTGAGAGTACTTACAATAAACACCAATTTAAAAATATGTGCCATTATAGTGAGTTATTTTATGGATATTCAATATGCATTATAAAGAAATGAATGAATCTCATCTAACTATTGAATGGCATACAACCCACTTACATCCATGGATGAATTTCTTGTCACCATCTAACGATATATGTCCATGGATTGCATTTCATCCACCTTGCACTATCAAGGTGCGTCTCCTCCAAATTTCTTGTTACAAGTTGCCATTGGAATTGATTTGAGATGGGAGGATTTGGAGCAACATTCTAATATGTGTTTATATATTTAATAATTTCTATAGGTTCAAAAGTGTTAAATGAAACCCATATGACTTACAAGAATTTAATTTCTTTGGAGAATTCATGTCAAACTTCTTTTGCAATGTATTAAGTGTGTTCATTTGTATGGCCCTCTCACACGAAAAAGTGAACCAACATTTCAATGTAAAGCATAGTTGATATTTTTTTGAAGTGTATATTGGGGTTGCTCACTTGCCTCAAGATTGACTACATAGAATCTCTTAAAATAATTTTGACAAGTGGAAGTTACCTTACAAGGCACCTCACAATTACATGTTTTCCAATATGCATAAGGTGTAAATCATTAAAAACAAAAAATATTGTTTTCAACTGAAACAAAAGTCTAGATAAAAATGACCAAACAAATTCCAAATCTAAAATCCTAAAACAAAATATTATAAAGTATGAACCTCACATGCTTGTTTAGGTCCTTTAACATTTCCTTGGAAAACATTGTTTTGATTCTTCATTTTCTCCTTTACATAAAAGGTGTATATTTTTTTCTTTAAAAAAAAATGACAGCACTTTAATATTCTATTAGATCTTTAAATTGGGCAAGGAACTCAAAAGATTTTGTTTTAGGAATTTCAAGGCTACATTTGATTCCCGCCTGACACCAAGCCCACAATCCTCGTATAACATTATTTGAAATCCTTACCCTATACATAATAAGCTTTCTCTTACTCCTAAATATCACAAATAAGATCCCTCCTTTTTTTCTTTTCTTGGAGGGATTTTACAAATATTAGGTGCCCTCCAAATCCATTGGGATTTTTTTTTAAAGTGTTTTATGGACACAAAAGTGCCTTACATGCCTTACATTTCCCCAATGTCAATTATGAAATAACTATGAAAAATTGAAGCTATTACTTGGTATGTTGTATTAGATGTTCTAATTTTATTGGCATAGTTAAGTTTGTGTTAGATTAAAATACCTTGAATTAAGTAGGAAAGGTAATGTATTTTGGAATAAATTTAGAACCGATTCAATGTAAACAAGGATTTAAATATTTGGTTACTTAGAATCAAACCCTTGAGGTGTTTGTTTCAAATCAATAGTTATTTGAAACTTCAAAACACACAATTTTGTAAAGTTGCATATTTTTATGTTTGTACAATTGTTAAGAAAGTTTTTTTATGTTGCAAAAACTTTGGTGTTGCTTTACAGGCTTGGATTCTTGTGTTGTTGCAAATGAGATTGCTACGTTTAATTGATTATTTTGAGTAATTGTAATGTCAACATGGTAGCACATGATAATTAAAGCCTTAAGTATGTGGCTTTACAGTTGCAAATGGTTCCCTTAATAAATAAATAAAATCTTGGCATTGGATATTTGATGGATGTCATCGGAGAAAAAATAAGGAATTTTTTTTTTGGATCTTTTCACTTTTCAAAACACTTCACTCTTTATATTAAAAAAAAATTACTTTGGATAATGTGCACTCCAAATACACTAGATTTTTTTTGCTTGTGTAATTTGTATTTGTCTACTATGCAGGCTTATTCTCATGAAGTTGCACAAGCCAAACACCTTTCGTTAAAGAGAGATAGATCATAAAATGAAGTAATTATTTTCTTGATTTACAAGGAAGGTGATGAAGCTCGTGAAAACACAATTTGACAACTTGAAGGTCTTGTGTGCAATGAAAAAAAGAGTTTAGCCATTAAACTTTAAAACAATGTTGGTAGGTTTTCTAGAACAAGGGGGTCATTCGGCTACTTCTACCTTAGGTTCTAAGGACTAGAGGTTCCCAATTTTGCCAAAATTGGAATGGAATCCAAATTTTATTAGTGCCTTCTTATTGAAATTGGAATGGGCACCTAGATTGAATTGATGTCCCAATTTTGAAAAGGTCCAAATTCTCTAGCTAGAAAAGTATAAGTTATTTGAAAGAGCAAAATCTAAACCGTGCATTTCAAGCAAAGTTGTCACTTTGAATTGGTTCTCAATAATGAAGAGTACACAATCCTTCATTTTGAGATTTGTGCATCTATTTGTACAAGAGCATTATTACACAATTGCTTAGTTGGGTGTGTAAGGTAGATGCAGTTGGACTTGATCTTAAACAAGACTAGTAGGCTCCAAATTTTGAGGGTAATCTCAAAATCCAAAAGTTATGTGCATATTGAAAATCTAAATGTTTTAACAAAGGAAAGAAGTTCCAAACTAGAACCAAAGGACATGTAAAAAATGAAGAACCGAACAACATTGGTTTAGAAATAACATATTTGGTAGAAATGTGTCCCTACATGAGCGGGTATCAAATGGGTCTTTGTGGGTTTTTCTACAAAGTTTAATACTAGGGAAGGTAGGGTATGTACTTTGTACATGGTTCTCATTGGATGTGTCAATTGATAGGTCGATTTTTAATACCCTGCCCTAATCCCAGCTGGATACTTCAGTCATTTCTCAATATCCGGCCAATGTTAGTTCTTAATGTTTGTGGATTTTTTTTATGTTGGGCAAGGGCAGATTCACATAATATGTTGAGGTTCAATCATTGGATACGGGCATGTTCAGAAAATTAGGGTTTAGGTTTTTATATTTGACAAGGGTAGGTCCATTTGAGGCTTTCCATTATTCTCAGGCATGGGAATGAGAGCTGGGTCCTTACCTAACTCTTTGTCACATGACTACTACCAAGTCATCCATTAAAGGATACTTGATCATCCACAAAGCATATTAATCATCCATGAACACTACTTAATCATCCATGAATGCAATGCAATCACCCATATGAGTCCATTCGTGCAACCCACATGGGAGAAGGGCAGGTTCATTGAGGGTTCCATTTTTCTCAGGCATGAGAACAAGGATGGGATCCCTTACCTAACACTTTATGAACTTTGTCACACAAAAAAAAGACCTCCAACAACTTAATCATCCATATAAAGTCTAATTTAATCATCCATGAAGGCTCCTTGATCTTCCACATAGCCTTATTAATCATCCATGAATGCTACTTAATCATCCATGAGTCCATTCATGCAACTGACTTTGGAGAAGGGCAGGTCCATTGAAGCTTCCATTGTTCTCAGGCATGGGAACAAGGGTAGAGTCCTTACCTAACACCTTATGGACTTTGTCACATCAAAGTTTTAAAAAACCTCCAACTACTAAAATCATCCATAAAGGCTACTTGATCATCCTTGAATACTTTTTAATCATCCATGAAAGTCACTTAATCATCCATGAACATGACTTAGTCATCCATAAGTCTAGTCATGCAACTGGCATTGGAGGAGGTTCAAGGGGCTTTCAATGGGCTAACTCCTCCAATGCCCAATAATAAATCATCTATAAAAGGTTAACTTAATAATCCACAATGGCTAATTATTCATCCATGAAAGGCGACATAGTCATCTATGAATGCTACTTTATTCATCCATAAATGCTACTTAATCATCCATAAGTCCATTCGTGCAATTGGCAGGTCTATTGAGGCTTCCAATGTTCTCGGGCATGGGATACTTTACCCAACACTTTATGGACTTTGTCACACAAAAGTAATTAGGGGGAAAAAAAATCTCCAGCTACTAAATCATCCATCTAAAGGCTAACTTGACCATCCACAATGCGTTATTAATCATCCATGAAAGCTACTTAATCATCCATGACTGCTACTTATTCATCCACGGGCAGCGGTGACCGTGTCTTCTTCCCCCCTTTCCCCTTGTCTGTCGCTGGCACGCGCTGCGAGCAGGTGTGCAGAAAAACAAAGGAAGAAGTGTTGCAGTGGCGCTTTGCTCCGACCTCCGACGTCCCTGTTTCCTGAGCTTTCGTCTCCGGAACATCGAAGGCTGCTGCTACCTTCGTGTGTCCAAGGTATTGTGCTCATCTTTCACAGAACTTTTTTTTTTTTTTTTTTTTTTTTTTTTGGGTTTTTTGGTAAAGGTTTTTATTTTATTTTTTGTTTGTGTTGTGCACGTCGGTTGGTTTCTAGCCGCTTTTGGTTCTAGTATATAAGTTCCTCTCTGGTAAAGCTTTGCAAAGGCTCCAAGAATAGGCGGAGTGAAGGGAATGTTTTTCTGCTGTCTGTAAGAAAACGGGTTTTGCTTCTGTTTCTCATTGAGCTCTGGTATTATATTGACCTCCTTGTTGGCGTTCATTGTTTTCGGCTGTGCAGCTAGAAGTTAGGGTTTGTAAAGCTGAAAACCCTGGGAGGGTTTTTTTTTCCCTTTTATTCCCCCTCCTTTTTCTATCTGTTTTAGGAGATTGCGGGAAATTTTTGTTGCAAGTTTTTGAGTGTGTTTTTTTCTGTTTCTGGTTGATAATTGTCCAATTCAGGCCTGGTTGTTTGAAGTATGCAGCGTTTTTAGGGTTTGAAGGGGTCGATGCCACTTTCTTTCTTTGAAGAAGCTTCTGCACCGCTGAGTTTTCTTTGATGCTGGATTTACCTGGAAGTTGCTAGCATCCAGAAGCAGCAGACGCCATGTCGGATTTGGATAGGCAGATAGAACAGCTGAAGCGCTGTGAGCCACTCAAAGAATCAGAAGTTAAAGCTCTATGCCTTAAGGCAATAGAGATTCTTGTGGAGGAGAGCAACGTGCAGAGAGTTGATGCACCAGTGACTGTAAGCTTTTTCTTTTTCCTTCCACTCCAGGTCCACCTCTTTCTCTCTGACAGAAGTGGATAGCTCTAGATGTTATTAGATACTGTAATGAAAGGATTTCACTTGATATGCATGGACGCCGGTTACACCTTGCCATGTTCATTGGTGAATACGGAGGTATCCTTTTGGAATCAAGAAAGGGGAATGTGCTTGTTTCCTGTCTTATTGACTGTGATTCGGCAGAGTCTTGTTATCAATGCACTTCCATGCTAGGCAGGCTTCATACATGAATGTTAACAAGGGCTGATCTGACTGATTTTGAGAGGACACGGGTTGTATATAATATTTCTTTTCCTTGTTTTTGGTTTCAATGGGCCTTCTTTCCAGTGTTTTGTTTAGAAAGAAAATATGGAGAGTTGTGATCACTACTGATGGGCATAAAAATTTCTTGTAGAGTATGGAGAAATGTTTGTTTGATTGCAATCACTGGGGGGTCAATCCTGGAGCAATATAGGTTAGAGCTTATGTTTTTTCATGGTTTTCTGCAGTTATGTGGTGATATTCATGGGCAATTCTATGACCTAAAAGAGCTTTTCAGGGTGGGAGGAGATTGCCCTCAAACCAATTACTTGTTTCTAGGTGACTTTGTCGACAGAGGGTTTTATTCAGTGGAGACATTCTTGTTATTGCTTGCCCTCAAGGTACTGCTGTCCTATTTGTTTTTCAGTCTGCCTCACTATTGTCTTCTTATGCTCTTGATCAATGTTTCTGTCAAAGTTTCATTATGGAGTTTCCTCTGCAATCTCAGAGGTTTGTTATTTTTGATCATCTCACTGAACTGCATTACATTCGATGGTAGTGCAATAGTGTGACAGTATTTGGAAGGCAGTGTTACTCCACAATTATGTGACAATATGTTGTTCCATGACCTGCTTCAAAGGTTTTCATTGTCATGTTGTGGGAGATTTGTGGATGAATGTCTGGATCTGAACACATAATGTCCTTGCAGTATGTGCAAATATTTCTCAGTCTTGTTGACAATTGCTTGGGCCATTATTGACTTCTGTGTTGTTGATGCAGGTGCGATATCCAGACCGAATAACACTTATTCGTGGCAATCATGAGAGTCGTCAAATTACTCAGGTATTTCACAATATTGGTTTATAGTGTTTAGCCATCTGGTTGTTGTGGATGGTGTTTCAAGTGTGCTTCTGAAGTTTCAGTTCATGTAATATAAGAGGAATTTTGTAATCTATGAAGAGTGCAGCAGATGTTCAATCAGCAATGCTATTGGTAGATTATTTCAGATTTCCAGTATTGGTAGCACTATTATTTTTTTCTGTAGCTTGTTTAATAGGGATTACTTGCATCAGTTGCTGATGAGAAAACACTCTGGCAGGTGTATGGTTTTTATGATGAGTGCCTACGGAAGTATGGTTCAGTTAATGTGTGGCGGTACTGTACTGACATCTTTGATTATTTAAGGTTCGCAAATTTCCTCTCACATTCTTCAGACTTGTGAATGGTGTTTTCAAGGACAGTCACTTTGCAGATACAACAATAGAAGTTTTGTGCCTTGGTTGTTGGCTGTTATGAGGTTTTTTGGTAATTCATTAAGTTCATTGTAAGGTCAGAAGTTTCAAACTAACCCAATCTACTTGACTTGTGAGTCACATTAATGGGTTTTTTTGTTGCCTGTGTGGGCAGTCTTTCTGCACTGATCGACAACCGCATTTTTAGTGTTCATGGCGGTCTTTCTCCCTCCATAACAACCTTGGATCAGGTGTGATTGTTATTGAGGTTTGGGATGTTGGAGACTGTTTCCATTGCAGTTGCAATATTATTATGTACACTTGTAATTAGATTTCATAATACCTTTGCTTTCATGCTCTCAGCTTGGATTTCACTTCCACCTTTCTGCTCTCTGAAAGATGTGTTGCTGGCTCTTCATGACAGTTGTTACAAGAAACCACATTTGGCTTCTCAATCTCTTGAATCCTCTTTTCTGCAGATGTGTGGGTTGGGAGTTGTGTAGATGATGGTGTATGCAAGTGCCTAGTTTGATAATAGACCTGATAGGTTGATTCATGGCAATCTCCATCACTTTATAGCACTGTCTTACAATACATATATGGATAAATAGTTGAAAAAGAGGCTCCATGTTGGGATGGCAAACGTTTTCACAGAGGTTTTATAGATGTGTGCATAGGCACAGTTAGATTAGAGCACCTTCACCTTGCACCTTCACATGGACTAACTGAAGGTTTTGGTGAAGCAGATCAGGACAATTGATCGAAAGCAAGAAGTGCCCCATGATGGGGCCATGTGTGACCTTTTGTGGTCAGATCCCGAAGAGATAGAGGGTTGGGGGCTGAGTCCACGAGGAGCAGGCTATTTATTTGGGGGCAATGTTGCAACTACATTCAACCACCAGAACAAAATAGAAACAATCTGTCGTGCACACCAACTGGTAATGGAAGGTTATAAGTGGATGTTCAACAATCAAGTTGTTACTGTTTGGTCAGCTCCAAATTATTGCTACAGGTAATATTGCACAGATTCAGGACTCTCACTGAAGATCACCTCTTCAGTTATATCACTCTCTCAGTCAGAGGTGATCCTGATTTTGCTTGTGACATCAAGATTATCACAAATGGAGTATGACATGCTTTCTGAGACCCCTGAAGTTGAGAGATCTGTCTGTACTCAAAAACATAAACATTTGATTCCACAATTGTATCTTTTATGAATGTAGGTGGCACATGTCATCATTGATAGGTGACATGTGTCATTGTGTTCTCCTGTGCATTTGTGAATGCTGTTCCTGAGAATGCTCTAAAGACAAATTCTCAAGACCAACAAGAGTTATTTTAGCAACCTTGTGTTACATGGTTGTCAAAAATGTACCAGCTTGAATGAGGATACAATTGACTTTGTAAATTTTGTCTGCCTCTTGATTGCTAGCCAACATCCTGACTGAGTCCACCTGTCCCATCTGCTCCTCAGATTTTTGTTTTCTATTTGGTTCATTAGGGCTGGGTTTCCTCTTTCTCCTGTTGAAACCCAACCTTTTCCTCCTCAGGTGACTTTAAATATTAAGTATTTTGGAGTTCTCAGTACTTATGAAAGACATATTAAGTTATCTATACCCACTGTCGGAAGCTGACAAAGTTAGCAGGCAGGAATGGCAGCTACTCACTGCCATTCATGATGAAGCTGATGTTCTGGTGCTTTGTGATGACTTACAAGGTTATGACTGCACTCATTATCACCGTCTTTGTTTTCGTTTGGTCAAAACTGACATACCCCAGTTACCCCAAAATGTTATCATGGAGTTTCCTCTCCAGTCTTGTAGATATGCATTATTTCTAAGTACACTGCAGTGATGTTCTTTATTAACTGTTTCTGCAATCTCATATCTGTTCCGCTGATTCTGACAAATGTGGATCTGATTTCTTTGGTTTTCTCTTGTCTTGCCTTTCTACAGTATGCATGACTGCCCCTTCATGCAGTGTGTTGACTGGATGGATCAATCAGTTTCCTTCCTGCTGAGATTGCATATATATAAGCCATAAATGACTAATAACTAATGTTTTATTGAACAGGTGTGGCAATGTTGCAGCCATACTGGAACTAGATGAGAACCTCAATAAGAAGTTCACCGTCTTTGAAGCAGCCCCTCAGGTCAGTATAATGTGGGAATGCTGCAATTTTTGTCATATTTGTATGTGTTTTAGCTGATGTTGGTGTATGATCTCTTTTCTTAGGATCTAATTTGATATTGGTCCTCATTTGATTGATGATGGGTTCTTCTTGGATCAATTGGCTGCTATGTTAGCTGACTGCAAAGCTTTGGTTTGGGCTGGCTTGAAAAGGAGCATAGTATTTGGGCAATCATGTAGTGTTAGTTTGGACCTTAAGGGATAAATATCCTCTGGTTGTTGGTGATGGAACAGGAAGCGAGGGGGGTTCCATCAAAAAAGCCTGCACCTGACTATTTCTTATAACTGGTCAACACATGTAAGATGGCAGGTTCCTCATTTCATGAGGAACCCCACCTTTGTGGCAAGCAGGCTCAATCCTCTGAGCCATCCTCATATGAAGATCGTTTGTGGAGGATAGTAACATGAAACAGTGAGACTTCTCATGAGACTTTAGTGTATGCTCACATGTACTACACATAGGGTTGACTACTCTGAGTGATGGGGTTCCATTCCACATCTTTAAGTTGCAGTAGAGGGAAGAGAGGAGAGGTTAAAATCCAGAAGGTTACACTACTGGACCTTCCAAATCAGGCTCTGTTATCTTGTACCATATTTTAACCAAGTGCTAACAGGTTTGCAGATGCTGGAGCAAATTGCTCATGTTCCTTCAATTTCTGCAGGAGAATCACTTGTCTATGAGGTGTGGCCTGATGATTGAGTGATGTCTATAAGTTGGACCAGTGAGGACTGGACCGGTGAGGATGTACACCCATTTTCCCTGCTGTCAGTATGTGCTGATGCTAGCAAGGCTGTCGTACAAGGATTCATGACTCACCTTTGCATGTAGTTCAGGGTTCAAAGCTTGCTGATTCCTCTACAGTAGGAAAGTTTCTCACCCTGGAGCAGCGCAAATTGACACATAGTTTCCAGAGACTTGGCAATAACACCTTGAAGAAGACCTTTGAAATCCCTCAACAGACCTCATACTGAATAGCATAGAACTTTGTGCACAATTGTTAGTAGCCAATTCACCAAAGGCAGAATGTACTCTTGCTGCCATTTCTGTGCCAGTGCTGGATCTGCTTGTGCCAAGCAGCTGGTCCTCCAGAGTGGATCCTGCGACATCTGTTTCCCAACTTGACCCGGTGACTCCAATGAGGAACACACATGGCATTAAATTGCACTCATATGTTGCTAAATTAATAAAATTGTAAAAGCATATTGACAGAATTAATAACAATAGGATTGTCATTAGTAATCACACTGTATTATGGAGCTTGCTGGATGCAAGCCATTGTGTTGTGTGAGGTCGACTTTTGGGAAAAGAATGTGCCAAAGTTGGCAGATTTTGAGGATTTTTATTTTGTTTTGGGGTTTTGAAATCGCCATATTCAGACAATATGCTCTAGCATGTTGTGAAAATATAGCAGGATTCTTAAAAAATTTCTATTTTCTTCTCTGAACTATAGCCAAATTTGGCTAATTCCTCATGGGAATGATTGCTAGTGTGGTGACATCACAAAACTGGGAAAAAAACCCCTCCTCCCTACCACAGTTTTTACTTTTTATTTTTTAATTGTGATGTTGCTCAAGTGCCGATTAGTCCATAAGTATATTTAGCCAAATTCGGCGATATTCAAAATATGAAATTATAAAATCTTAAGTACCCTTTCATATTGTGGGCAATTGGTGGAGAGTTTTGGCAATTTTTATTTTATTTTTTTGCAAATGTTTTCCAACAAATGGTAATTTGTGATAGAATATTCTTCTTTGGAACTATTTTTCACAAAATGGCAAAAATTCGCCAAAAACAAAATCACTGCACCCTACACCTTAGGTCTTATGGTCACAAGTCACAACCTTAGAACTCCTTGCCAATAGCTATGGGACTCCTATACCCATAGCTCCTACACCTATAGAGGGAGGTGTAGGGAGGTTGCAACCATTTAATGCCCTAAATGGGGAGCCTTCCAGGCTTACTCTACACTAGTGTTCTTTTTAGGAAATTTTTTATGTAAAATGACCATCATCCCTAGGAGTTTTAGCCAAATCTGGCTATAAAACAGATTTGAAGTACAAATCTTTTAATCAACATTCTATGTCTATGGCTACACATTCAGAACCAAATATAGAGATATGGCTATTTCTGCCTTTTTCCCCTCATTTCTGGCTATTGAACCCTACAAGATCACTTCATTTTTTATTTATTTCATTTCTCATTTCTCTTGTTGGCGAAATTTCTCAAGTAAAAAAAAAGGCTGGCGTAAACCTAAAATTACCATACTGGCCAAACTCCGTTCACACGGGTGAATGGAGCTGTGTGGCAAAAGGCCATTGCCGGTATGAATGCGTCCGGGTTCGTTCTTCTCCACTGAGGTTTCGGAAGCTCGCCGACGGAGGGATAGTGTTGTTGAAATTTTGTTGCGAAATTTCTCTGTTTCGGTCCGATCGGGTACTTCGTCTATTCACCATGCAGCACGTACTTCTCGTCTTCCCATTATTCTCTGCTACATTTCCTTCTTTTTGTTGAACTAACCATGAGAGATATAGTAGAGGTACTGCTGCTGGGAAAAACAGGTTTAGGGTTTCGAGTCTCGCATTTTTTGTGGAGAAGTTGTGAACGGTTTTGTTGTAGTCTAGATTTGCGATTGGAATGCATTTCTTTGTACTCTTTTTTCTTGGCTTCTTCTTCTTGTCTACAAAGACGACGACTGGGTCAACAATTCGCTCTATAATAAATGGAAGCAAGATTTAGGGTTTGGTTTTTCTTAACGGGGACGGAGACTTGAATCGTGACACAGTAATCTTGCTTCTGATGGTGTTGATCCTGAAAACTGTCTCTTCTTGATTGTAGATGTTCAAGAATCCTCAAAAATTCAGCAAAGCTTTCTCTTGTGAGTGTGGAGGGATTAGGGTTCATAGGGTTCTAGGGTTTTTCTGCTTGGGACATTGATGTGTTCCAAGTGTTCCTTGTTTTGAGAGTTGTGATTCACACAATGCTAGCTAGTGCCTTCCATTCCTTCACAATTTGTATAGGTCTGGGGATTTGTGATAATTGCTGCAACTCAGGGAAAAAGAGTGATGTGTGGGGAGATATAACTGTGATCTTTTTCTGTGACTTTTTTCTGAGTCAATTGACATTTTCTAATTGATATTTGAAACTATGCTTTTGGTGCCAGGGAGATGGAGTGGAGACAGAAGTGACATGGGAGGATCAACAAAACATTAACTTGTTTGGCCATCTCAACAACAAGTTTCATGAACTTGAAGATGAGATCAAGGCAACAAAGGTACAGTTTTCTGTGATTCCAAACTGAAGTTGTGGGCATTGGACCAGAGGTGAGAACATGTTTTGCATGTCTTAAGCCAGCACACAATGGAATGAAGTTCTCAACCTAGCATTGGAGAGATGTTTTATCAGCATTCTATGTACTTCTTACTCAATGATATTCTTTTTGATACTCCCCAATTCTTCGGAGTTTCTTCCTTCTTCGGGCATGGGTTGACCACTTGCTTGATACATCTAAAAAGTTACAGGAAGCTTGTGAAGACCTTTTGTTTCTTGGCTTTGAACCTGCTGATAATGACCTGCAACATACTGGAAAGGGGGAGAAAGGTTTTTCTTTTCCAGTTGTTTGCTTGCATGTGCAATGTGCAAATGAATGCTTATGGTTGCTTGATATGACCAGGATATGGCAGAGAATCTTGAAGATGCAAGCAATGAGCTCATTCTGGCAGATGAGGAAGAAATGAGGTATCAGGTTGGTGAGGTGTTCAGGCATATGCCCAAAGAGGAGGTGCGATTGTTTTGCAAGCTGAAAAGATTTGAGCAGCTTTCCGTGACTATGGCTGATTTCAATAACTACGTATCTGTTCATAGACATGTGGAGTATCTATTAAAACTTTGCGATAGTTTTTTGGTTGTAGATATGTATTCATTGATCTTTGTGCTCTTATGCATCTGGCAATTGGCAGGTTGAGGAAAGACTAGAAACTTTGAAAGAAGAGAACACCCAAGAGCTTGAGAAACTGTGCAAGGAGAAGGACAGTGTGCTGGGCAAAATGGCAGACCTTAAGAAAATTTTGTATGGCAAGTTCAATGATTCAATTAACCTTGAAGAGGCATAAAGGGATGGGGTGTGTGGCTATTGATTGGTTCAAAACCTGTCTTGCACTAGATCATCTCATCGATGGCCCTCAAGATTTGAGCTGAATTTTTGTCATGAAGAGATGAATTGTTGCTTATGGATGCCCTGGCACAAAAGAGTGTAACTAGTGTTGGGTATAAGCTCCTGCTGGTCAAACTGCAAGAAGCAAGAATGGTCATTTGGAGACCTCTTGCGTTCAATTGAGTAAAGGAAATCTCTACATGATGTTGGAAACTTTCTTCTGGTAGCAAGCTGTTCAATTGATTCGCTTCTTTCTTCTTTGTATTTATTAGCATGTAGTGCAGTCCCCTTTGATGTCTGTCCACCATGGAGAAGCCTCGGAGAGTGTTCAATAAGAGGTCCTGAGTGATGCTTGAAATTGTGAGGTTTTGTGTCACCAGAAATGCAGGTAAGGGAAGAAAGCTGCCTTGGAAATGTTTTTGACAAATGCAGCATTCACAGCTAGAGATACATTTGGAAACGTGAAACTAGAAAATTCAAGCATGCAAATTGCAGCTTGCTTATAAAAACTAATGAAAATATGAAGCACACAAGTGATACGAAGCACACTGGTCCTTAGAGCCTTGATATTTGCAAGGAACCCCACTAGTGAAAAATTCACAAATTGCAAAAAGTGATTGAAAGTTTAAAGAACAAATTGA
This sequence comes from Sphagnum tenellum, assembly GCA_963921925.1. NCBI lineage: Eukaryota > Viridiplantae > Streptophyta > Sphagnopsida > Sphagnales > Sphagnaceae > Sphagnum > Sphagnum tenellum. The sequence goes on from OY998153.1 coordinate 16,346,675, forward strand.
GACACCATGCTAAGAGTCCTAGGCTTGAGAAATATTTTTGGAATGTCATGTTAATCAAGAAGTTTTTGCCCAAAAAATTTCAAAAGGAAAGAGTTCACCCAAAAATCAACAGCCACATTATATTTTTATTGCTTCTTAAGACTTGGGGAACTATCTGGATCTCATGGGAAATCAATTGAAATTGGTGAAAATGAGTGAAGCTTAATTTATTTTAAGATTTTATTGATCAGTTTGAACCAATGTTGGGAGGATATATATATTTTTCAATATCCATCAGTTTTTGGTTATCAATTTGTTATCCTTTGGTTCCAGTTATTATTATTTTTATAAAAAATCAGTTGTAATATCTTTCTAAGCATATCAAAATTAAAAAATAATAAAAATCAAATGCCAAATTTCAATATGATATTTTAACATTCCGGATAACAAAATCAAGATGAAAAGCAACAGCAAGCATGCAAGCATGAAAAGGCAAACAACAGCCAGCACCAAGAGAAGAACAACAGCAAGTGTGACAAGGAGAAGCAACAAACACGAAGAAAAGAAATAACAAGTGAGACGAGGAGAAGCAACAAACACGAAGAGAAGACATAGTGAAGAGAAGAACAGCAGCAAGTGTGACAAGGAGAAGCAACGAACACGAAGAAAAGAAATAACAAGTGAGACGAGGAGAAGCAACAAACACGAAGAGAAGAAATAACAAAGAGGGAAAAAGCAGCAAGTGCAAAAAGAAGAAACAACAAGCGCGCAAAAGGAAAAAAAGCAACAAGTACAAAAAGAAGAAACAGCAAGCATGAAGAAATGAGCAATAACAAGTGTGACGAAAAGAAGTAGTAAGCACGAAGAAGGGAGCAATAACAAGTGCAACAAAAAGTAGCAAGCACGAAAAGAAGAGCGGCAACAAGTGCAACAAAAAGAGGAGGAAGAAGCGTGATTAGATGAGTAGCAGAAAGCACAAAAGGAGCAGCAGGTAGTGGGAAAAGGAGCCAGTTTACAATGTAGGGCCCAAGCTAGAGCTTGGACCCTTTTTTATTCTGGTTTTAGGGTTTTTTTAGGTTTAGGGGCAGTGCCAACTTTTCTTTTCTGCTTCTAATGGCCTACAACCTACACCCTAAATGTAAAACCCCTAATAATATCCATATCCAAGTAGGGATCTGATATCGTACCTGAATATCAAATTTTCAAAATTTTAAAATCATGTCCGAATATTAAATGATCGGATCTCAAGATTGATTAAGAGATCCAAGGATAAGAATATCATTGCAAAGTATCATAATTTTATATTTTCAAAAGATTTTAGAAATAATCTCCTAGGTGATATTTGATAGGATATCCAAACTTTCAAGACATCCACCCAACACTGGTTTAAACCACCTAAAAGTTCCAAAGGAAAAAAAGGAAAAACAAACAAGACTCATCCAAATGGGTCACAACGTTCATTAAATATGTTCTGCTTGCTCATTTTTGTTTTTCATTGGCCAATTGTAATGATTCGTCCAGGTGGTTTGCTATTAGTAGTTCCCACCTATTTGCAGTCCCAGTTTCAGTTTTATCCGTGGGTTGCCAAAAAATACATCATAACTAAACTTGGATGCGAGAAATATTTGTGCAGGGTCACATACTGAGTGCTGGGGATGATGCTCTTATCTGTGTAAAATCTAAGTGGAGATAAAACGAAACCGTAGTACCTTGGTGGTTTTCCCATAAATTATCTGATTTTTAGAATTGTTAAAAAATTTCAAAGATTATTCTTCAAAGATAATTTTCAAAAGAGAAATCGGGATTTTTTATTTTTCAAGTATATATTCTTCAAAGTTAATTAACCATTTTGGGCAGACGTGTGCCGAAGCCGCTAGCCGCCAAGGTACTCATTTCTGCTATGGTTGCCAAGTTTTGTTGTTGTGTTGTGTACAACTTCATTAAAAGGCACTTGCTTTATCCTCATGGCTATTCCCACACAATTAAAAAAATGGTGTGGTTTAGTACCATAGTACAAGGGTAGCTTCAACACATGTCTGCCAAATATTAATTAATTTTGAAGACTCTCTTCTTGAAGATTACCCCATTCTATGGAAAGCTTTTAAATTTCTCTAAGCAGGTTAGTTTCTCACATGCAAAAATCAATTGTACTGTGCATTGTTTTTGTTTTCAATCTTTTGACTCAAAGTTTTGGCATTTTCCTGACCAATCATGGATCGTGATCATGGATCATGGATCATGGTACCATGATTCATCTGTAAACGTGTTGAAATTTTTCACCCCAAAAAATAATTGTGAGGGAGAATAGAGAATCATTTGCAATAGTTAAGCAATAGTTTTGTTTTTCAACACAGAATCTTAAGGTGTTAGGATGGAATTTTGTAATTCTTGTGTTCTCATCATGTTCCCCAATGATGTTCCTCAGGTTTTCAATGCGTTCCCCATGATGTTTTGCAAGTTCGCAATGTGTTCCTCAAGGGTGTTCCCAATAGTAGCTCACATTATATCTCATATCCTTTGCCGAAAGTTCATCCCCCTTCTCACCTATAGAATAGGTGGGCCAAAGGGGAGGCACTCCATCCTCACATAGAAAGTGCTATTTTCAGGAGCCTCCCAGCTTTCAGTTTTTTTTTTGGTGATGGGCCAATCCAAATGGCCCATTGCGAAAGGAAAAAAAGAGAACTTGTGAGTCACCCCTATTTACACCTGAATATTAAAATTGGTATTACCTCAAGTCCCTAATAGGCATGTACTGGTAGCGGGTATTGGGTCAGGTAAACCACTCTGGTTGGTTCTTTGATACGGGGACAAGTACCAGTTTAGATAATAGGGGTTCCAACTTGGTACCCTTCCAACACTAGTCAACCCCGAATCCCCTCAAGGGGATGACAGCTTATAAGTAGACCTCTAGAGGGGAGTCTACACATGTTTTTAAGTCTCTCTTCATGTTTTTGCGTGGTTTGCTTTTATCAGTGGAGAAGTTTTCTCAGGTGAACACACATTTTGTATATCTGATTGAATGTGCATCATTGTTCCTCAACCCTTTTGGATATCTTAGCTATGACCCTATCATGTTCAGCACAAAATAACTCGCAAAAGGTTTAGTTTAGAAGAAGGGAATTTTTTCTACATATTTGTTGAAATCATTGAAAACCGAATTCTTCACTTGTCAAAAATTAATTATTATCCAAACCAGTGGGTTATTATCAAGCTCAGCAGCCCACCTTAAGGGAGCCCTACTGGAGTCTTCCACTTTTGAGTGTATTGGATAGTTATAGCATCCCATAGGCACAAAATGTACTTTACGAAGTAGTCCCCTGGACATAGTTCTTTTGGATAGTGGCTGTTTAGTCCATGGTCCATTGGATGTTTAGTGCAAGATCACAATTTGGCATTGCAAGGACCTCTCATTCCCGCCTTTCACTCTAGGGTCCATCCCTCAATGTGGTCAGTACCAAATACTATGGGCTAGCAAAGCTTGCACTTATTTACTTCTAATGGTTCACCATGGTTTCTTTCTCTGCCTTTTTTTTGTTTGCTTGTAACTCAAAAGCTACCAAACTTCCTACAAAAGGAAAGAGAGTCAACTGAACATCTCAGCCATTGTTGGGAATTTTGCTTGAATCCAATTTTCAAATTTTCAATTGTTGTTCACCTAACATGAAACATGTTTTTTTTTTTTTTGTGTTAGGTGAGCAACAGTGGCTTTGTCACAAGAGTGATTTATAAGCTAACAAATCACACTTTGGCCAAGTATTCTGCAAAAGTATTTCCAAATGCTAAAAAGATTAAGGAATTGTCATGAGAATGTCTTGCTTGAATGAATTTGTCGGTGTTAAAAAGGTTTTAATATTTTTTTTTAAAAATGATAAGAAGTAAAAAAGACGAAGAAACCCCAACCAGAAAGCAAAATTATCACTAATTGTATATTTAGTATAAGTGAGCTCTAAAATAACATCTTTAGAATAAAATTCAACACAAAAAGAGAAACCTATTAAAAATAGGCTGCCTATAAAAATTGTAGCATAAGTGAAAGGTAACATAGAAACAACAAATACGCAACACAAGGTGCACTTTGCATGGTTCTTGATCATAAGTGAAAGGTAACATAGAAACAACAAATACGCAACACAAGGTGCACTTACTTTGCATGGTTCTTGATCATAAGTGAAAGGTAACATAGAAACAACAAATACGCAACACAAGGTGCACTTTGCATGGTTCTTGATCATATGTTGAAATTCTGGATGATTCAATTTGAAACTGACTAACCTCAGTTTTTAAAATGAATAAATATTTGACAAAAAAATGTCAAATATTAGTCATACGTCCATACCCATTTTCCACTTGGTCAGCATTCTCCATTAATGTATGTGTCAAAATCTTGTAAGCTTTGGGAAGGCGGATTGAAAAAGTGTGAATTTCCAGCTAGTTTTTCTTAAGAGGTACTCAAATATGTTTTCAAGCAGTTTTTTTTCGCAAATATTTTCTTTTCAGAATTCAAATTGAAGTAGATCTACATCAAAAAAAGTCAAGGTCTCAATGAGGGTTCCATTTCTCTTGCCGCAAAAATTTCCATTATGTTGCAGGTCCAGCTAGCTGAGCACAAGGTGCTTTGTGTCCCACCAATTCGGTACCAATAATGGTGAGCAATAATGAACAAATTTGATGATATTTGTACTTGTTGGGATTATTTGGGTGCAGATCACTTCTCACTTCTCAGCTTAAAAGCACGTCTGGTAGAGGAAAGCTTCACAGATTCATACAGGCGAGTGCCACACTCACTTGACAACCATCACTTCCATCATCAACTCTTAGACTTTCGCCACCCATTCTTTCATTACTGAAGTAGCTTGTGTATTGCTGATTCTGTCCAATGAATTTATTACCACCAAATTAGAGTTGACTTCTGCAAAATTTTGATTTGATTCTGTTGATTAGAATTCGATTCTTTCACTTTTCTTCCCACCCAAAGTTTTCTAGGGATAATTCAATTATTAGATTTGATTTTGAGCTGCTGTGCTGTGTGAATTATCATGGAAGATTATGGTTAAAGAGTCTAATCTTCATGATAATTTGGCAACAGGATGGCAGTGTCTATCAACATGGCCACCTTCTTCTTCTTCTTGTTGCAGGTATTGTTGTTGTTCTCAGCAAGTCACGTGCGAGCTCTCAAAGATGCTGCACAAACAATTCACAACGATGATGCTCATGTTGGCATCCACCAGCATCCTGATGAGGAGTCTCATATGAAAGCTTCCAGTTTGAGCACCGTAGTTTCTGAGAAAAATTTGTTGCCGAATTTATTCTTTACATGTCCAGAGGCAATTTTCGTATTTGGTGATTCACTTTCAGATACAGGCAATCTGCAAATCGCGTTTCCAGGGAATCCTTTAACCACTCTCAATCCTCCGTATGGGGAATCCTATACTTTCACTAATGAGCCAGGTCGCAACCGCTATTGTGATGGCCGTATTGTTCCTGACTTCATAGGTAAATATCATGAATGACAACCCATATGACCTATCCAGAGTATTTTCTTTCAATTTTGTGTCATTTTCAAGGTTTGGCAAAAAAATTCATTTTTTTAGCAAAATTAGTTGAATTTACACCTTTTTTTTAAAAAATCCCAAAAATTTTCCACCAAAATTTTCCAAAATTTTTTTTTCCACCAAGCAATGAAAGTTGTCAAAAGAAATAAAATCTTTAGTCCTTTTGTTTTAAAATGAAATAACTCTTGTTCGTAGCAATTAGTTCTTGTTCATTATGTGATTGGCTGACCATTTTTCATCCAAATATCAGTGAAATGCATACTGAAATACATCAAATCCTTTTTTTGTTGGGTCAATTTTGTGATGTAATCAAAGTGGTGATGATCCAATAGGAAGATTTCACCAATTTGGCTACAAGCAAAATATGAAAATGAAAATTTGTAAACATCCTTTTATAGTTCTTTTGCTATCTACTTCAACCACATGTGTAGAAATTTAGCAAATTTTCCTAGATTTTGACAAAATTCTGGCTATTGAAAATCTCAAAAAACACTTTATTTTATCACTTTTAATTTTTAATTTCTCATTTTGGCTATATATATATATCCAGCAAAAAAAAAGGCTGAAGTCCACATCCTCTACTAGTTAAAACAGAATGTACAACATTAATTTTCAAGCCAACCCCCACCCCACCAGGCTGCTGCTAAATTAGTTAGCAGTATTTTTTTCTTCCATGTTAAAGATAATTGCAACCCAATTGCAATAGCTTTAAAGACACACAATATTCCTATGTTGTTTGTGTAGACTTATCTCAACCTTTAGTCATGTCCAACAAGCGAAAAAATGACATTTAATGTGCAAGTGATATGTGTTATTGTTGTTGTTGGTTTGTTGGTTGTGTTGTAGCTCAAGCCTTTGGTTTTCCATTCATTGAACCCATTTTACTTAAGAATGTCCCGGGATTCCCAATTAATTTCACTCATGGAGTTAACTTTGCATATGCTGGAGCAACCGCTGAACCCAAAACAACCTTCACCCCTATCTACCTTGAATTTGAGCTTCAACAATTCTTCACCTACAAGGCAGCACTTTCCAACTCTCCACGTAAGGAAAAAAACAACGATACTCTTATATACTCTACTTACACTAATAAACTTGCATCACTCAAGCATTGATAAGTTGCAATGTGGTGACTAATTTTTTCATCATTGCAAATGGCCTTAAATAACTAAATTGTCATAAGTGTCCAATGTCCGCATCCACTTTGGCATGTGAGTGTATGGAGAAAGTATCATTCATCTTATGGTCACTTAGTTTTTGGATTGGGTGGTAGAAGCTTTGTTTTTCTTTGTCCTAAACAAATTGCTTCCTTTTCATCATCGTTGTCAAGTATTTACTGCAGAACATTAGTTTTATATTGTTTGTTATTTATCAGTATAACCCAATTCAACCTTAACAAGGTTTTGATGTTTTTCATGTTTAAGAGATTTATCATGATTTTTTGTGTTTTAAAAATACTCACCTTGCTTCAGTTTATGTCAATTTGTGAGTTTTTCTTGGAAAGTTAACATCTAATTTGAATACCATTTATTGTTTCTTCTCCGCCATTTCAGAGTCATCTACACCACTAAGTTTTGTGTCAAACGCGGCATACTTGATACTAGAGATAGGAGGAGATGACTTCTTCTATGAATATCAGAAAGGAGTCACACCACAAACTGTTCTCCAAAATAATGTGTCCAATGCAGTGGCTGCTTTGGTCTCGACCGTGGAGGTAAAAGAAACTTGTTCAACCACTTGCCCAAACAAAATAGATATCAATTCATCTTTGTTTTTAAATTGAGGCTAAAACAAAGTATTGAATTTGTGTATCTGAAATACGTAAAATATTGTGCAATACATATCAGATTCATACAAATCATAGCTTGAAGTTTTCTAGTAATATTATGTTGTTATTGTCATGAACAGTAAAGTTCTATTCAACTCACATAACAATAAGAGAGAATTGTTTTGCAGACATTGTTTTACTTTATGAAGGTTGGGTTCTGATCATTTTTGTACTTGCACTTTGTTGAAAACCATATATTATTTTTTGTACACTATTTATTTTCTATAAAAAAAACGCTTTGGTTTTGATCCTTGGGTGATGGGTGGGCACTGGGTGTATGTGGAGGAAAAACTAACTTGTAACCTCTCCAAAAAAAAACAAAAACAAAAACCTTTGCAGAATCTTATTCAAAGTGGAGCAAAAACAATCATAGTCGGAAACCAACCACCTCAAGGATGCAATCCAGCAATTCTGACGGCAAACTCAGGGAATCCTGGACTCACAAAAGACAGCAATGGTTGCTTGATTGAGTACAACCAAGTGGACATAGAGTTCAACTCACAACTCCAGTCCCAACTCACACTTCTCCAAGACCTGAACCTCCTTGGCATAACAATTATCCAGTTTGACTTTTACAGTGCTATTCTCGAGCTGATTACCAATCCAGCTAAATATGGTATTTTCCATTACATACATATAATATTTCACTCCATACTCTTCTTCTTCAATAATATTATGATTTAGTATCCTCCAAAATCTTCCAAACCAATTTAGAAATTGTGATACCAACTTATCAACCCTAGAGTTATGATACAAATGCTGGTGTTTATTTAAGGGGTTTTTTGTTGTGGGGATTTGTTTTGTTGAACAAACAGGTTTCAATCCCAGTACTCCATTACAAGTTTGTTGCGGGTTTGGAGGAGAATACAACTTTAATCCATTTGTGACCTGCGGGAATAGTGGCTCTGTACCCTTACCTTCAGGAGGCTCAATATTTGTGAACATCACTACTGCACCTAACCCACAGGAGTACATTCAGTGGGATGGGGTCCATTTTACTCAGGCTGCTTACAAAGCTATTGCCACCTTCCTCCTTGAGGGCAGATTTGTCATACCAGCAATAATACCTGGAGTCAATCTCGCACAAGCTTGCAATCTTAACTTTTCTCAATTCTAGATTCACTGTTCTTGGTGTTACAATTATATAGATTGAAGGTTCTTGTGAGGGTCTGGGTTGAAATTACTTTCCCTTTCTTCTGCATTGCTGGCAGAATTGGAAAAAGAATAAACACTTTGTGATTGAAATTTTGTTGCTTTTATCTGAAATAAATTTCAAGTTTGAGCTTCTGTTTTGATTCCAAGCTCAAATTTTGGGAGTAGGAATTTGGTTGCTTGCTCGAAACAAATTCCAATTTGGATTTGTTCAATTCATCTTTTTGAATGTGGGAAGCAAGTTGGGTTTGAACCAAGTTCAAATCTGGGAGCTGGAAAGTTCTGTGATGGATTGAACAAGTTGGTCAATTGCTGATGCTATTTTACTTGAATTTTTTGTGGGGATTTTTTACAAAACTTTTGCCAACTTTTTTTTCCTATTTGGGTGAAAGATTCAAATATGTTTTCATAATTTCAAGCTAGTGAAGTAGGCCTTAAGGTATGCTATTTTATAATTTAATGAAATGAAATGATGCCAAAGATTACCTTTTCCATCCAAAGAGCCTTCTCAATTTTGAGGTCCCACAAGCTCTGAACTCCTATCTTTGACTTGGGAATTGAAATGTGCATTTAGGGGTCATCTCATACTTGAGTTCAACATCCCTCATACTCTTACCCTTCATCTTGGGGATGTGAAATATGCAAATGCCTTCTATTTCATGTATGTATTTATGTCCCATAACCTTTGGCATAATGGTGGAGTGATGAGGACCCCATGTCAACCATGAAGTCAATCACTACTTTGATTCCAACTATGCCTTCTCCCTATATCATATCAATTGGACATTGAAGGTGGCCAATGTTTGAAATTGGGCACAAAGCACTCCAAGGTTTTTTTCTTTGCATTTGAAAGCATCTTCCCCACACAAAAGATGTTTTCATCAATTGGAGAGACCTTCCACCATTTGCCTACAAACCCAACCCTTTGCCATTCAAATAAAGAAACCTTTCATACTTTTAAGCTTGAGAAAGATTGCTCCCATGGGCCTCCCCCAAAGTTTTGGGCCTACACCTTTAGACCACCACCTTTGAGGCTACAACCCTCACTTTAAGGGATGCCCTTGGGAGCAAGGTTCCTTTATATTTACCTATTGGTTCCCTTATTCACACTTCACAATTTTTGTACATGGCCAATAATAAGTAAACTGCCTTGATAAATCTTGTATTTTAACTTACATTACTATTGGGCAACCATATATAATTACAAATGTTCAATGCTTAATTTCAACCTTCTTTGAGGCTTACATTATCTCTCTACCTAGAAACATGTCTAACCTGACCTAATTTCAAGGACATGCCTTAATTAACCTTACTACGCATTCACTTGGGTCTTTAGCATCTTAATGTTAGGTTGAAATAGCTTGTACCTTTTGTATTTAAATTCATGAGCTTCAAGCACATAGGTGTATAAATTATTCATAAACTCAAAACTAGCTTAGAGGATTAATTATTTTGAACTTAAAGTTGTAGAAGTGGGTAAAGAGAAGCAAATGATTTTAATTTTTAATTTTTTTCAAGGATCCACATTGTTATGCCCCCTCGCTCCCCCCCAATTAAATATCCATAGTTTATTAACTATAATTCATGGCATAATAAAATTATCTTGTGCACCCTAGAAATAGATCTTCCAAGCCTACCTATCTCACTCCCTCCCTTAGTGACACCTACATGGATATGAAAAGGCACATTAGCTTTACTTTCTCATTCTTTCCATTTTAAAACTATTTTCAAATACCCCTTGAAAAATTTTCCCTTCAAAGTGAAGCTGTGTCACCATAAAATAATAATTTATAGATTACTTTAACTATTATAGTGTAGTCCATACGTTTTTTAAAATGATTGTAAAATTTGTAACTTTCCTTTCAAGTGAAACTATTTAATCATGAAATTTAGATTAGATATTAAAAGTAATTAATTGTTATAATTTTTCACATTAAAAATGATCATACATTAAAATTTAAAAAATGACCATAAATTTCTTTTTTTAATAAAATCATCATGAATATAAGATTTGGAGCCATTATATGATTTTGGATTTTTTTTAAAAATGAGACTAAAGATTATTACAACCTTGGATCAATCCAAATTACTTTTCCCAGCCACATGTTTCTACTTCATGTGCAATTTTGGTTCAATTGCATTTTTAATCTTATGTTAAGAAATACAAATTGATACCATAGTTACTAGTAACGTGGCATCTTTGGCACAATTTTATATTTTTTTGGAAATGCTGAAATTTTCAAAAACAAAATTTCTCCAAGCATGAAAATGAAAAATCTTTTGAAATACTCTGGATTATATTATTTTGGAAATGGAGTCTTCAAAATTAGTTTTTCATTTAACAAACATGTGATGCCATTGTACTAGTATGGTATGTATAAAGTAAATGAAGTAGGTTAAGGTGGAATTACATTTTAAAAACTAACTAAAATTAATGCAAATATTACAACATGCACCTCATGTATTTTACACCTTCATTATATTGCCTTGTAAATACCTTACAAAGAGTAATCTTCCTCTTAGCCTCCAAAAAAGTACTTTACAAATCCATAAGGTACTTGTAAGTTAGTAGATTCAAATTAGGTTACCATTCCTACCTACCACTGAATTTTGACATTTGCCAAATACTTATTTATTTTAGAAAATGAATTTAGGCAATTTCAAATCTAATTTTTCAGAATTTTAATGTACAAGGAACAACTATGCAAATAAACAACAAACTTATGCAAAGTACACCCTTTGTTGTTTATTTGCAATAATAATCCATTGATGGTTAGACAATAAATAATTTTTCACACGTTGGAATAGAAATTGGACCAAATAAAGATGAGACTATACACATTCCACCTATGCCCTTCGTACTACTAGTCGATAAAACAAATAAAAAATGTTGAAATGGAGAACAAATTGAATTTAGACAAGCTAAAATTTGTTTCATGCAAAGCAAAGCCCACAATAGTGAGATCCATTCATTAGATGTAACATTTGGGTTGAAGGCCAATTGGGTAGCCAAGGGCACCTTTTTGATATTTTTGTTGAATAATTAATTAGTTTTGAAGATACCATGTTGAAAAATAGAATATTCCCAAAGATTCTCTAATTTCCTACACACAATTTTTTTTTCTTGGAAAATGAATATTTTTATTATAAAAAATCAGCATTTCTGAAAATCACTTATGGGAGGCCTATGAGGATGACTTTCCCTTGAAACCAAGTGAAGAATACCAAGCCAAACCAAAGCTAGGGTGATTATTTTTTAAAGGGCAAGTTGAAGAAATTTTGGGATGAAGTGAAGTAGGGTTTAGGGTTTAGGGACTTGGGGGAAATAGCTGAAGCAGTGCTTTCTTTTTCATTTTTTCCATGTTTTGAAATTTTGGTGAAATTTAACCTGGGAAAAAAAAAAAGCAAAATAAATCAAATTTCACTAGAAGAGAAGAATTCCAAATTGTTCCCAATTTCTTGTTGAAAAATAGCAAAATGTCACCAGAAAAAGAAAAACACTAAGGCAAAGTAAAATAAATAAATATACAAGCAACTTGGCAAAATAGCTGAGCAAACAGCATTACATACAAGGACAAAACCCTAATTTGGAAGGGTACATGGCACCCTAGGAAAACAATCCTAACTCCAAGTGCTCTTGGGAGCTGCCCAACATGACAAGTCAAAAGTGGAGATTCAGCCAAATTTGATTGCTACCAACTTCAGGGCAGAGTTTCTCTTAAGGATTTTGTGATGTACCCAAAGGGATGATCATCCAGAAAGTATTTTAGCCAAATTTGGCTATATACCAGACATTAAACTAGAAAAAAAACCAGAATCCTTTGATATTCTTGGCTACTACTGGAACATATATGATAAAAATCTGGCAAATTAAATTTTTATTTCCTCAAAATCTGGCAAATTTGGGGTTTTTTTTTCTTTTTTAATGAAAAATCCTTTGTATGGGTTGAAAGCGTATTTTTCAGGTCAAAATTTGGTGAAAACTTGCGAGAAAAAACATGGAGGAGACACCAAACACCATCCCCCATTAACCAGAAACAAAATACAAATCTTTAATCATCTTTCTATATTTTTGGCTACACAATGAAAATCCAAGTATATGGAATATGGCAATCTTACTTTCTTTTTCCTCACTTCTGGTCTCTTTTAGGACTTTCCAAAAATCACTTCTTTATTTAATTTTTAATTTCTTTCTCTTTTTGGCAAAAATATTTTTTTAGTCAAAACAATGGCTGGACAAAACTGGAGGAGAGACAAAATGCCAGACACACAGTGTTTATTTCTTCATTTTTGTGATGGAGGTGAAGTGGCAACCACCCATTAAGATAGTTTAGCCAAATTTGGCTATAACTTGCATATGAAACAATTGTTTTAACATCCTTCACATTGTTCATTACATACTAGAAACCAAACTCAAATTCCAGTAGAGAAATCTGGCAATTTTACCATTTTTTTATTAAAAAATGTGAAAGGCATATTTCTTTTTTAAATATATATAATTAGCCATTAAAAAAACAACCACTAACACCCTAAATTTAGACCAAGATTTTAAGCATGGTTAAGCAGTTTTCATTTTGATGGTACAATTAGCCTAAAAGAAAATTTAAGCAGCAAAAGTGCTAAAATTAAGGGTTATTCGAGATCTCCAATAGCCATAAATAGAAAAAAAATAAAGAAAACTTGACAGATTTCTATGCATTGTTCAAGTAGGGGTATCCAAAAATAAGAAGGTTTTTTTTTTTAAAAACCTTTCCTATGGAGCTTGTAGCCAAATTTGGCTAAATATTGCTGTGGATTATCGCCACTTTGGCTACATCACAAAATTGGATCAAAAGCCAAAAAACCATTGGATCACTGATCGTGCGATGTCCGTGTAATGTTACTAAATAGGGGGACAAATGCATTAACTTCGACCGTGGTTCTCACCCTTTGGAATCACGAAAACCCACCATTTTGTGGGGACAGCGCTGTTCCCTCCCTGCCGACAAACTGACTAATATTTTTATGTCTCCCTCGTTTGCGACAACAGAGAACGTGGCGATCCTTTGTCGGGAATCTTCAGCATTCAACATTCCGGCCCTTCCACTTCTGTCTCATTATATACATCCATCCGATGTAGCCACGCGGACGGCTAATAATCCATCACACGTTTTCATAATCGTCTCGCCGTAATTTTCTTCTTGCCGAATTTTCGCCCAAATTCGACCTGTAAAATATGATTTCGATTCTTGTTTTTTTCGCGCGGGCGAAATTTCGCCACTTGGTGACAAGAAAAAGGGGTAACTACTTTGTCAAAGAATTTTTTAAAGAAAAACCCACCAATTCGCCATATTTCCAGGAAAACAGAAGTTGAAATTCCCATGTCTAGACCATCTGTTCTTGCATGTCGCCAAAGTGGTGATCATTCAGAAAATAATTTAGCCAAATTTGGCTACATTCTAGATATGAAAGTCGGAAAAAAAAGAAGAGAGAATCCTTCTATATTCTTGGCTACCTATTAGAACTTATCAAAAAAATCTGGCAACTGGGGGGGGGGGGGAAATAAATCTTTAAAATCTGGCAAATTTGCTCTTTTTTTTCCAAATGAAAAATCCTTTGTATAGGTCAAAATTATATTTCCCAGGTCGAAATTTGGTGTAAAGTCAGGAGTAAAAGAAACACTGCATGCCACAAGAGATTATTTGCTATGAAAATTTAATTTATTCTTTGAGCTGTAGCCAAATCCGGCTAAATTACTACTCCAGCTATCTCACAAATTTGAAAAAGAAAACCCTGATTTTCAACTAGGTATACAAAAGGCTTTTTCAGGGGAAAAAGTGGCCCAAATTCACCAGATTTTTCCAAAAGCCATAATTCTGATCCGCCAGTTTTTAATGATATGTTCCATAAAGTAGCTAAGAATATAGAAGGATCCTTCATTTTTATTTTATTTTACTTATATATATGGTATGTAGCCAAATTTGGCTAAATTGTTTTCTGGACGATCGCCACGTGGCCTCGGCCCAGAAATGGTACAGTCGTGCTCAGAGAGAAAAGGTGGGTGTTTTGGGAAACGGTCAGTTCTTTGCCGCTGGTTGGCGGGACAAATTTGACGGTTTCTGGGAAAACGAAAGCGGGGTTGTGTCAGAATTGCACGCGGCTATGTCAATCCTTACTGCCTGAGTTAAAAAGACTGCCGGAATTTAAGAAGCCTGTCGGGAGTATTATTCCATCGTCTTAATCAGGTTTTTTTTTTTTTTTTCTTCAAAAAACATTTTTTTTGATATTGAAATTTTGGCAAATGTTTTTTTTCCTGATGTAGCCTTATTTAGACAATGAGTTCTTCTTCGAGGTCGCCATAAAAGTTTTCTTTTATTCTTTTTTTTCTCTTTTTGTTTTCTTTTATTTTCCAATTTTTTTTAGCCAAAATGTTGATAATCACAAGACAATTTAGCCAGCTTTGAATGCTATAAACAAAATATGAAAGGAGATTGTTTAAGGATTTTCTGAATTTGTTGGCTATGAACCTAATGTAGAATTTGAGATTTGTTTTCTGAACTATTTTTTCAATGCAATTAAAATTTCCCCAAAACATCATTTTGGAAAAAAATTGTCAACTAATGTATCACACCATTAAAATTATACTTACTTTTTCAACATAAAAAGCCACAACAAGAATCAATTTTAAATGGTGCCTTGTGAGCTTGAATTGTGTTTTCCATTTGAACATTAGAATTGTAGTTATTAGAAAATGTTTTGTACTAAATAATAACCTTTTTCCACAATAGGGATCTTTCCATTAAACTATTGCAATTATATTTATACATAAAATGTCATGAGCATTTTATGTAGGTATGACCACAACAACCTAATGGAAAGCCATTGAAATAGGGCTTCATTTATTGTGACATGGATGCGCATTTCCCATTGGAGAGTTATAATTGGATTCAAAATCTAGGAAATCAGTTTTAAGAACTTTGAGAACATTTCATGTACATATATATCGACCTTTTTGAGAAATTTGCAAAAACAAACATGTTTTCCAATTTTAAAAAATGACAAATGTCATTTTACAATGATTTACAATTTGGTTGACAATTTTCACAACTATTGCATTTGCTCAATTCTTGACCATTATAGTTGTGAAGTGATTGTGATTATAGCTAGTTGGAATAAGCATAATGAAAAGTTGTTTATTGGGGCATAATTTGTGATCACATCAACACTCACACACCTTTGGGCTTGTCGAATGAAATTGGGGGTAAATACTTGGGCCAATTCTTATTGTTGTAATGGAATGCAACTTAAAACACATTTTTTAGTTCCACACTTTTAAAAGGTTAGAAAGGAGTTCTAAAATGGGGTAAAGATGAAAATGCTAAAGCAAGTTCATAACAAGTTGGTTAACACAAGTTGAAGTCAAATGATATTAAAGTTAATCACATGTTACCCAAATTTTTACATATGAACTCTAATTAATAGTTTTGAATTGCAAAATTAGATAACCTTCAATTAGATCTTTCTAATGTTTTATTACACATTTTAATTGGGAATCATTTGACTTATCTTACTTGGGTTTTAATGGTTGACAATTTCATTTTGATCACATTCTTAGCCATAATTAATGTTTAATATTTCCAAATAAAAAATGTTATTTCATTTTTGAAATATAAGTTTCAAGATCTTCCAACCATTTAACACTACAAAGAATCCTATTCATAGTTGCCATATGTTTACAACTTATGTCCAAATATTAAAAAAATCATGAATATTGTTTCAACCATCTTCCATAACATGTGGTAAATTTTACTTCTAATCACATATTCAACTACAAAATGGTTTTAAATTGTAGATGTGACTATAAGTTGTGTCTATTGTTGGTTTGGACAAACACTAAATTAAAACTTGACTTCCTTGATTATGACATTACAATTGTGTTTGAAGTATAGTCATGTAATCATTTGAACCAAGGTGTCTTACTTGGTTAGTCATGATTATGATTACATGATTAGGTACAATATGACTAACTATTTTTAATTATATATTAACACATGACAAAAGGTATAATATGACAACAAAATATATGGTCCTCCCCTTTTCTCACCATTAAAATTTTACCAATTTTAATTTTGGTCATTTACATTAACTATATAAGTAACTAGTAGGTAGATTAAACTAAGTAGCACTTAGCCTAGCTTAGCATACCTATTTAACTTGGTGTAACCACCTAGTCTAAACTATGTTAGACTAGGTGGGTAGCTAGTTAAATTAAGCTAGATTAGGTAAGTGGTTAAACTAACTATATAGGCTAGTTACTTGGGTTAGGTTAAGTAGGTAATTAGGCTAGGCTAGGCATAGGTCAATTTATATAAGTTGGTAGGTAATATTAAATGGGTAAATAGTAGCTACCCACTTACAAGTTCCTTCCTATTTACTTAAATTTCCTATTTACTTAAATTTCCTATTTAACTACCTACCTATAACCTATTTTCCAACATAATAAGTATTGTAAAAGGATGTGAAATAAACAAATGTTCATAATAATAGGTTGAAAAATATTTAACATTTTATGATTGTGTGGTACATTGATTAAAAACTTGATTTTTCATTGTGAAAGTGAAAGGTTCAAATTCTTAAACATGTCTATGGGGCTAGCCTAGGTAGGGTATGTTAAGATAGGATAAGGCAAGATAGGTAAATGGGTGGGTCAATGGGTGGTCATGTAAGTGGGTACGTAGGTCAACACTAGGTAGTTAGGTTAGGCTAATTATAATTATATGTCCATCATGTGTAGTAATGATTTTAATCCTATATGTAATCATGTGTTTAACATGCTACAATTGTAAAAGTCATGGAATGGTGTTTATGACCACATTTGTGACTAGATGGTAAAAATGACAAGCCTAAGTTGACTACATGATCATGAAGCCACATATAATCATTAATAACACATACAACTACAAATGTGGTCATATATAATATAGTCATAAAACCAAGGTTTTGGCATAGTGGAAAACAAAGATGAAAATGTTTTATATCATTCACAAATTGTGGCATCCAATAGTAGATGATATTTTAATTATTTTTGCAATTGATGATGTGGTTCACATGTGGTTAAACAACATTTGACATCTCAGTCAATTTGAATTATGATTACATATCATAATTCCAAATGTACATGTTGTTGAGAATTCAAGCTCAACTAGTTAGGTTTGATTGTTACTGGAGTAGGAAAGTAACTAGGTTACTTTCACAAGGTTGAACTACTTTCTTTACTTATTTTAGTTTGGTTATTTGTGGTTTGGTCTTTTAGTTAAATACCTTGGTGTTGATGGTTTGGTTCTCTTTTCTTCATTGCACAAGTTATGTATTTCATGTAACAAGAACCTTGAAGAGTTCTTGATGTTATGTTTTGTGTTGTGAACATCATGTTTTAGTTTCCTTTCAAAAAAGACTTATGTTTGCACTTGAATAAATCTCCTATTTGTTAACATGGTATCAGAGCTTAGGTTGTTTGATGAGAAAGTTGAAAGAAATCTAGAGCTAGTAAGTCTCTAGAACTAGAGCTTGAAAGTCTCTAGAACTAGAGCTTGAAAGTCTCTAGTAATATCATAGGAGTTTGTCAAGTGCAAAACAGAAACGGGGAAAGGAAAGAATGTGGAAAGAGAAAAGAAAAGAAAAGAGGTGAGAGGAGATCAACACATCAAGGATTCTGGAAGTCAGATCTTTAAATCTATATCTAGATCTACTATGAAAAGATCTTGGAGTGAAACTTGGAGAGATTATAAAAGACTATAAGACGCTTCTACTTTCAAATTTTCAAAGGAAATGAATATGTTTTGTGAGAGTTATGTACTTTTGAAGACTATGTGTCATATTTGGTTTTTTAGTCATATCTCCTTTTTTTGAGCGTTTTTTGATTTGCAACTTTGGGATCTTATAGATCATAAATATATATATATATGTGAAAAAAATTTCAAGTCATTTGGGTATGTATTGAATGAGATTCAAGTATCTAAAGTTTCAGCCTTAGTTTTGAAGTCAATTTCTTTTGAAAGTGATAACTCTTTGTGGTCATCATCAATAAAGCTGAAAATTTGAACACATATAGAAGGCATATATATAATGTGTCTCTCAAAATCTCAAGGAGTTTGGAGTTTCTGAGAACGAGTTGTAAGGCATTTTGTGTTCAGGTCCCAGTTTGAGGTGGTTTCAAAGAAGTAGCAAGATCTCTCATTTTGTGAAGTCAAATGAGCTGTAATTTTGAGAGATGGTAGTAAACATAGGTTTTTATGTTTCATCAAAATTTCAGATCGATCCAAGGTCATATGTGAGCGGTGTAGCTTTACAAAGTTGTTGTGACAAAAGTTTACATTGAGTAGACATCAAAACAACTTTTTGAAGTGGAACAAATACAACTTGGGAGAACTTGAAGGAAGGAGTTTGAAGATTGGGAAGCACAAATACATTATCAAGACCTTCATACAAAAGTTTGGTATGTAATCATGTACTTCATACCATACAAAGTATTATACGAAATAAGTACATATACGTAAAACCTATGTATAGTATAGAATTTTGTATAATACTTAAGACATACATACATATGCAAGGTCCATCTTGTTGAACCCTAACCCTAACTCTAACCCTAGAAACCTAAGGAAGGAAAAACCTAACCTCAATCCTAGAAACCCAAGCAAGGAAATAAAATCATTTGTAAAACCCCAAGAAGACATTGAGTGTTGCCTTGAAAGATGGCGGACGGTCTTTCTCAAATTGCAATTGAGAAATTAGATAAGAACAATTTCCAATTGTGAAAATTTAGGATTATGAATTTTTTGATGGGGAAAGGTTATTAGGAGTTCATAATTGGCGATGAGAATGAACCTCCTCTCCTAAAAAACCCCACACAACAACAAATTCAAGCCAATAAAACTTGGCATGAAAAATCAAGGAAAGTCTTGTATAAGTTTTCTGTGAGTGTGTCCGATTCCATGATTATGCATATTCAAGATGCAAAATCACCCAAGCAAGCTTGGGCTACATTGGTGAAGATGTATAGCACCAATACACAAGCCTGCAAAATGCAGCTCAAACAAGAGTTGCATAATCTACAGAAAAACAAGATGAACATCAGTGACTATTTTACAAACGTGAAAAACCTTGCAGATGCTCTTGCATCTATAGAAGCCCCTGTAAATGATGAAGATTTAGTGGCCGTGACCTTGAATGGACTTGGAAAAGATTATAGCCAGTTTCGTACTTCAATTGTAGTTCGAGAAACATTTCCCGATTTCCAAGACTTAATAACCCTACTTATAAGTGAAGAGATGAGAATTGTTGGTACCTCATTTAATGGAGGATCACAAGAAAGTGCTTTCTACTCAAATACCAATAGAAGTAGAGGTAGAGGTGGTAAAACCTCATCTCGAGGTCGACACGGAAGCTCGCACGGTGGACATCATCAACATGAAAGTCAACCTCATGGAGGTGGACGAGGAAACTTTAGAGGAAAAGGAAGTGGGGGTTGTGGTGGAAGTCATCGAGGTCAATAACCAAATAGCGACTCAAACTGCTACTACTGCGGGAAACATGGGCACATGGCAAAGAATTGTTATCAAAGGGAGCATGATGCATGAAATGGAAAGCTGCAACAAGGGAATTATGCATCAACCAGCAATCAAGGTGATGAGCAACTGTTTGTGATGCAGCACATGGCAAATTCAATGATAGGAGGTGTATCAAACAACAATGTCTGGTATGTGAATTCTTGAGCTTCAAACCACATGACTAGTCATGGAGAATGGTTTAGAGACACAAAGGATTTGAAGACACCAGGGTTTGTGGAAACTGGTGATGACAATACACATCCCATCACACAAATTGGCAAGGTACCATTGTCCATGCAAGATGGGCAAACAAAGTACTTGAAAGATGTACTTCATGTTCCAACCATAACAAAAAATTTGGTCTCCATAGACCAAATGGTGGAAAAAGGATTATAGGTGACATTCAACCCAAATGGATGTTTTGTGGAAGACATGAAAAACCAAGGCAAATTGATTGCCAAAGGGGAGAGGAATGGACGAATGTTCACCTTGGATGTGAACATGCTTGAGGTGAATTCCATGTTATTCACACATGGAAAAGGAGCTAGAGACATTGGAATTTGGCACAAGTGGATTGGCCATGTCAATCTCAAACGTCTTAAGTTGATGGAGAAACAAAATCTTGTTGGAAGTCTTCCCAAATTTGGATCAAAAGAGGCGATGTTAGAAGTTTATGAAGCATGCCAATTGGGGAAGCAAGTTAGGCATCCATTCCTAGCTTAAACAACTCATGTATGTTCCAAACCTTCGGAAATGATCCACTCAGATGTGTGGACCACGAAGACAAAATCCATTGGAGGATGCAAGTACTACATGAGTTTCATTGATGACCACACAAGGAAGGTGTGGGTCTACTTCATGAAACACAAAGGTGAAGTGTTTCAACATTTTTTGAATTTCAAAGCAATGGTGGAGAAGGCGAAGGGTGTGAACATCAAGTGCCTAGGTCCGATGGAGGGGGAGAGTATTTTTCAAATGAATTCAATGAGTATTTGAAGGAGCATGGAATTCAAAGGAAATAGTCATGTAGTTATTCCCCACAGCAGAATGGAGTTGTTAAAAGGAAAAACAGGCACATTGCAAAAATAACACGTGCCATGTTGAATGAGAAGAATTTGCCAAATTGCTTTTGGGCTGAAGTGGTAGCAACTGCAGTTTACATCATGAATCGAACACCCACAGCAGAAGTTCATGGCATGACACCAGAAGAAAAATTCACAGGCAAGAAACTAGATGTTTCACAATTTAGAATGTTTGGTTGCATTGCATATGTGCATGTTCCAGATGAGAAGAAATCAAAACTAGATCCAAAAGTTGAGAAATGTATCTTCATTGGATATTCCTTAGAACAAAAAAAATATAGATGTTTCAACCCTTCCACTTAGAAATTGCAAGTGGGTAGAGTTGTTGTGTTTGATGAAATGGTTAGTTGGTACTCACCACTGAAGATAGCAGAAGATGGAGAGGTTAAAAATGATAATGTTTCATAAAATGTGGAACAAGAATCACAATTGATTAGTGGACCACAAAAGTCTTCAATTAGTGGGTCCAATAGCATTCCATGGAAAGGAATATTAAGACATTTAAACATTGTACATGGTAATTCTCAAACATCATCTAGAAATTCTCATGTAGATGATGAGTCAAGTTATTCAGAGAAAAGTGTGGGTGAAAAATCCAGAATCCCAATGGCCAAGAAAGCTTTGAGAGCAGTTGATAACAACAGTGGAGTATGAAGATCCACACGACTCAAGTACCATGTACAAAGACTCACATATGATGGCTTTGTAGCTCATCATTACGCATACATGGTGAAAGTTATACAGGAGGTTGAACCCACTTGTTTTGAACAAGTGGTTGGAAACCCCAAATGGGACAATGCCATGGATGAGGAGATGGCAGCATTGGATGCTAATGCTACTTGGGAGTTGGTAGGTTTACCAAAGGACAAGAAAGCAATTGGGTGCAAATGGGTGTATAAAATCAAGCACAATGCAGATGGATCTGTGAACAGATACAAAGCAAGATTGGTTGCTAAAGGTTATGCCCAAACTTATAGCATAGACTATGAGGAGACCTATAGTCCAATTGCAAAAATGACAACTATAAGAGCAATCATTGCTATGGCAGCAACAAAAGGATGGTCTTTACATCAAATAGATGTAAAGAACGCTTTTTTTCATGGAGATTTACAGGAAGAAGTGTACATGGAACAACCACCAGGTTATGTGGACCAAACACATCCTAATTTGGTTTGTAGGTTGAAGAAAGCTTTGTACGGTTTGAAACAAGCACCTAGAGCTTGGTCAGACAAGATAGGTCAATATCTTGTCATAAGTGGATTTCAAACATCTAATGCAGATTTTTCACTATATGTGAAAAAGACAGATCGTGGGATTGTAGTCATAGTCATCTATGTTGATGACTTGATTATTACAGGAGATAGTGATGCAGACATTTCTAAGAAGAAACTTTTGAAGCAAAAGTTTGAGATGAAAGATTTAGGGGAGTTGCGTTATTTCCTTGACATTGAGGTAATCCAATCCCCTAAAGAGATATGGTTACTACAAAGGCAATATGCTTTGAAAAAATTGTCTGAATATGGAATGACAGGTTGCAAACCCATTTCAATTCCATTAGAGCAAAATGTGAAGTTAAGTGCAGATGAAGGAGACCTTGTGGAGGATACCACTATGTATAAATGCATAGTGGGGGGTTTGATTTACATGACCATCACAAGGCCAGATTTGAGTTATGCAGTTGGAGTGGTGAGTCAATTCATGCAAACACCACGAAAGCCACATTTGGATTCAGTGAAACGCATACTGAGGTACATAAAACATACTTTGCAATGTGGAATTTTTTATGAAGCCAAGAGCCAACTACAAGTACATGGATACACGGATGCTGATTAGGCTGGCAATGTTTCAGATAGAAAATCAACCAGTGGTTTCGTGTTTTCTTTTGGAAGTGGTGCTGTTAGTTGGAGCAGAAGCAACCAACAGTTGCACTATCAAGCACAGAGGCAGAATACAGAGGCGCAGTAATTGCTGCATGTGAAGTAGTTTGGTTGCAAAAACTACTCTAAGATTCGGGACAGTCAGTGGATGCTCCGGTTGTCATTTATTGTGATAACATCAGTAACATACTACTTGCTAACAACCCAGTCTATCATGCTAGGACAAAGCACATTGAGGTGCACTACCACTTTATTAGAGAAAAAGTTTTAGCAAAAGAAATTGACCTTATTCATGTTAGTACTGAAGATCAAATTGTTGACATTTTCACAACGGCTTTAGGTACAGACAAGTTAAAGAAGTTTCGAAAAATGCTTAGTGTACTAAAAGTGGATTTGAACTTGAGGGGGAGTGTTGAGAATTCAAGCTCAACTAGTTAGGTTTGATTGTTACTGGAGTAGGAAAGTAACTAGGTTACTTTCACAAGGTTGAACTACTTTTTTTACTTATTTTAATTTGGTTATTTGTGGTTTGGTCTTTTAGTTAAATACCTTGGTGTTGATGGTTTGGTTCTCTTTTCTTCATTGCACAAGTTATGTATTTCATGTAACAAGAACTTTGAAGAGTTCTTGATGTTATGTTTCGTGTTGTGAACATCATGTTTTAGTTTCCTTTCAATAAAGACTTATGTTTGCACTTGAATAAATCTCCTATTTGTTAACACATGTGTTAATGGCAAACTAGTGCATGCAACATGTCATGAACATTAGTGTACAACACTTAATAATATGTACCATAAGTAGTTTACACAATCCCTAAGTAGCCCTTAAATATCTAGGTAATGTAATCAACCTTTACATAGCCCTTAGGTACCCTAGTGAGGTAGTTTAAAAAGCCCTTAGGTTAGTTTGTAGGGAGCCCTTAAGTACCCTAGTTAAGTAGCTTTAAAAACCTTTAGGTTGGCCCCTAGGTAACCTACATAACTTAGGGTAGGTTGAATAGATCATTCAAGTAGGTTAGTTTGAATTTTTATTAATATGTGGTTCCATTTCATATTACATAAGAAAAAGTTAGTGCAATGGAAAACAATTTCCCTTTTAATGTGGAAGTGAAGGGATCAAATCCTTACTAGTACAACCTATTTACCTTAGTTTAAGCTAGGTGATTTAAGTGCCTACTTTAAGGTAAGGTGTTTAACTTAAACCACCTAGATTTCGTAGCCCATGTTTTTTAGCTTAGACAATCTAGGCTAAGTGAGTTAAGCCATGTGATGCCATTTGTTCAACTTGGAACTTATCACACATCTACATTGTAATGGTCAAAAACATAGATGTCCCCACATTTTTGTCATAAAATTAATTGTAAATGATTATGCCATGTAAGAATATGCAACTTCAAAATTTAATCATAAATCCAATTGTAATGACCATGCGACGTTGTCTAGGGTGACTATAAGATATTTGCACACACAAAATGAAAAGTGTGTGAGGTCAAGGAGAAAGATTCCCAAAAGTTCAAATTACATTCTCATTTTGGAAGTTGGGATTTTTAAAGAGCTTCGATTCTGAGTAATGAAAAACTTAAAATATTAAAACATGTTCAGATGATGTGATTTTTAGATTTTTCAAAAAGGTCCAATGCAAGTTATAACATAGTGGGTTCATATTATGTAAATTTGTTTATAAAAAATAATTTGCCAAAAGTTATCAAAGTGGGGACAAAACTTGACAAAACAACTATCAACCTTTTGAAAAGTGGTTTGGAATACCAAATGATTGCCAATTTAAAAGCTTGATATGATGTTGAAAAGTCTTTCAATAATAAATACAAGATAATGTCCTCATATGTTCAAAAAAGATATTATTAAAAAATTTGTACCTCTTAAGTTGCATAACAACAAAATGTCATAATTTTAAGAAAGAAAACTTATGAATTTTTGGGAAAATGCCTTGAAAATGGTATTCTATCTAGGGAGGAGGGGTTGGGTACTTTGTATGTTTGTAGGTATTGATTGTAAATTGTGCACCACATGTCCTACATTGAGGTGTGTTTTATTTTCAAACATGATCTATGGTTAATGTATGATCATAACACTTAGTACATTCTTTTTAAATAAAAAAAATTACCAAACATACCCAAACTTCTAAACTTTTTGCATTAGTAGTTAAATTCCTTGCACTTATTAAAATTTGACCTTTCCACTTTCAATCCTAATGGACCCATTATGATGAACGATTTTTCATTTGGTGCCAATGAGACTACCAAAAGCCTATCCTAGGATGTAGTCAATGTAGTAAAAATGTGGTCTACTATTGATTCACACTAATGAATACATACTAAAGTTCCCCTAAAAATCACCTTACCTTCGGCCTACCATTGGGCTTGCTTTTGCCATTTCATGTTAAGTATTGAAACATTCTTAAAGTCACCCATGTAAAGGACAAAAATCAAAACTCAACATGACACTCTTTCTCACTAGTTTCAACAATGTCCATTATAACTTGAATTCTTTTTTAATATCTTGGTTATTTTGTTGTTTGTTGCAATGTCTTGTGCCCTTTTGTTTGTGCTTTTACATTTTTTTGGGTTTGTTTACAAGTTTATTTCTTCATCATCTTCATAGTCACCACCTTCTTTGGGCTTGGAGGTGTTTGGAGCATTATAATTTGGTTGTTTGGAGCATTGCAATCTTCCATTCCCTTTTCAATATTTTCTTTATATTTTTATTGCTTTTTTTTTCTTGCATATTTAAGTTTCTATCATCTTTGTTGTCACCTTCTTCAAGCTCAAAATTGTTTGGACTGCAAACAACTTGATTTTTCTTTTACTTGTTACAACATCTTGTGCCTTTTGTTTCCTTTCATTTTTATTTTTCTTTTGTTTTTCTTCTATGATGTCGGGTCTTGGGTTGTAACTTTTTGCAACAACTCTAACATTGTCTTTGTCATTTCCTTCTTCAAGCTCAAAACTATTCATAGCATCATAATTCAAACATAAAACTTTGTTGCATCAATGTTTTAGTGTTGGAGAAAGCATACAAGTGAAAGGGATGTGGTATTATGGTAATGATGGTGGAGCAGAGCAGCAGGAAAGAGGAAAGAATCTTTGAGAAGCCGAAAACATGATAGGGATTAAGGAACTTTGGTACTCAACACAACATTGAACACCAAAGTCTTATGGGCTCTTATGCAACATTCCCATTTTATTTGGAAATCGAAGTTTTAAGAAAATTTGATGTTAAGTTACCAAGGTCTTAACATTTCCATAACATCAAATTATATCAGCCGCCACACAAGCAACCACATCAAATTTGAAGTTATGTTTTTGAGTGTGAATTTGTCGATTTTGGAAGACTTTTTTTAACACTGAGTTATCAGATACTCACCCTCAGCTCCGAATGCAGCTTTAGAGTAGAAATTTGATCAAAGAATATCTATTGATGACATATAGATTTAAATGGTACTCTTAAGAAGATGATAGCCAGTGGGCACCATTCCTGATCACTTTGCCAGGAGGAAGTGTAGAACTGGATGGTGGGAATATATATCAAGGGAACCAACCAGGCTTAGAAGGACACACTGTGAAGTTCAATAATTGGGAAGGAGAAGAAAACTGATTGACTTGGGCCACAACAATTTGCCATAACTTGCAAAAGCTTAACACTGTAGAAAGCACATGTATCACCATTTTAGTAATCACATGTACAATTGTACTTGTAACAAGCTCTGCCCTCTTAAGAATTCCCATTAGTTTAGGGCTAACTCTGGTGGGCGGTAGTTAGCTTCTTACAAGTTGTCTATTGCAAACCCATTCACGAAGGTGTTATATGGGGGTTTCGAGAAGCAATTGCTGACAAAATATTCAACAAAACTCGTAATGGTTCTAAGCCAAAAGTTGTAGAGAGTCTTCCTACACCACTTTTCACGGCGACTTTAGTATTATAAAGTATGCCAAATGCACGTATCAAATATTATGATGTTTTGCATCATGTCTCTTTTGCTTGTTACCATTGGAGACTAGCACATAGCCACATTACCTCGAATAAACTAAATTGTCAAACTTGTAACCCATTAAACTCTAAACATGGCCATAGCAGCTAGCAGCCAACCCTAAACCCTAAACCCATGGTTTGAAGTCACAATGAAAATTTGCATTTTTTTCCATGTGATAAAATGTCACTTAGGCCTAACAAGAAGCTTTTTAACAAATCTTTACTCCTAACCAGGGTTTTGCTCTCATATTTTGTGATGTTGAAAATTCGATGAATTTCCCCCTCAAAAAAAAATTAAAAAAATAAAATTAGTCAAGTTTACACTAGAAAAAACAAAAAATTGTCAATTTTTTTGGTTGGAAAAATGAAAAAAAAAATCTAGAAGAAAATCATTGCTCCCAACAAACCACATAATAATAAAAGTGTAGAGGAAATTTATATTGTTGCTATTTAGGTGACTTAGATTCTTTTGTTCATGTCATAGATAATGGGGGTGGGTGGTCCAAATATGATGAACGAGTGAATAGATGGATGGATGGATGGATGGATGCCAACTAACTTAACATCACTCATGGTGCAGACTTGTTCATTGGCAAGTTGATTGGGCATGCAGCAGCAGTAACTCAAATAAGGTTCAAGAACTTGCATGATTTTTCAATCCAGTTCTGACTTTGCAGGCTACTTAATTACTACTGGGGGGCCCATTGAGGCCCACCTTCAAAAGCAAGCTGGGAGATGGAACTGTGGACTGTGTGCATTATACAGTTCAGTGAAGTGCTTGCTGATGCTTGCTGTGCTGACAACAAGGGTGCTCTGCAGAGACACTATGACATCAATTCTGACAGACCATGGGCAAAAGGCTTTTTAATTGTATGATGATAGATGTTTGTGTAGATGAACTTGGCAATAGGAAGGAAACCACCACTATATTTCAATAAGGTAGGGATGGGGAACCCATCCATAAGAAGTACAAGGCAAATAAAAGCTCAAAAACACATGTCAGGAAAGCACAATCAGCACATCACTAATACATTAATAAAATAGAAGATTCGTAAACTAAGAAGGCGTCATCTATCACAAATCAGCTAACAATGAAGGAACATTCGTTGTGATGTGTGGAAGAAATGAGGAATGCCTCTGAAGTGCAGGAGCACACTGAAAAATCATCATTATGGCTTTGCTCATGCTCAAGAGCTATGGACACACATTGTCAATAATAAGAAATAAGCATCACAGGAGTTAATAGTGGGAGCTTTACTTTGAAGTATTGAAGAAGAATAGCCCTTTCATGTTTTGAGGTGGCTAGGCACGCGGGTCATAGGTTGAGTGTTAAGCATAGAAAAGCATGAAAGGGTCAAGGGGGTCTACCTCCTCTTAAGTAACGGATTGGATGTTTTATTCCTTTTTTTTTTCTTCCTATATTCAATTCTTTTCTAGTCTGTCTATCTATCCATTCCCCACCACTGTCAATCATTTTGGTTCATTTCCTTGTAGCTTTAAAAGTTGTTGTTAAAGATTAAAAGATAATTTAACTAAAAAGAAATGTCGGAAAGAAAAACAAGGTTGATAATAGCGTTGTTAGGTTTTGGGATGAAGGGAAGTTTAGGTCAAGATTATAGGTCAAATTTTAAGGTCTTTGAACTAAAGGTTTTTAATTTTGTTGGAATGACCATTGGAACCTAACAAAATAATTAACCATTATTTTTTAAAAGTATACGATGGGCCTTACATTTTTAAAGGAAGTTATTTCATTTGATTGATCATATAAAACTGTATTTTAAAACCTCCATTTTGAATTGTGTGCATTAATTGAACTAACTAGTATATTTTTTTTAATTGCTTAGTTGGGTGCAGTGGAGACGAAACTAGACCTAATGTTAAATTGGATTGGTTCTAATTCTCTTGTGAAAATGATCAAAAATTAAAAGGTTTAAAAGTTAAGGAATCAATCTCAAGATTGAATCAAAGATTCCATCCAAAACCTATTAAAAATATATGATTGAGATTGAAGGTTCCTTTTGAAATCAAGAATTGGACAACATTAATTAGAAGGATGGTTGAGAAAGTGGAAAAAATCTTCCAACTTCTTCAAGAGCCCTCAAAAATATTCTCCTTGACTATTGTTATCAAATTAAAAAAGAAAAAACACACCAATGATTTACACATCTTGTGAATCCTCAAAGTTGTCCAAGCAATTGTCTCCTCCCCTACACACACATATTAAATGTCAATGTCCTCATCAATTCATTAGCACTAACCATATTAGGTTCAACAAGTTGACATTGGGGAACCTTGAGGAATGTGGAGGATTCACACTTGAAGAACCTTGAGCCCATGTAAGAAAGTTATCCTTTTTTATCCTCAAGTGGTAAGAATCATCAAGTTTCCCCAAGTGCTTTTACATTAGCTTTTACATTTCCTTTGAAAGGATAAAAGAGACCCCCTAAGATCTTGATTGGCAAGCTAATAAGTGCAATACCAAATATTAATT
Source organism: Sphagnum tenellum (assembly GCA_963921925.1). Lineage (NCBI taxonomy): Eukaryota > Viridiplantae > Streptophyta > Sphagnopsida > Sphagnales > Sphagnaceae > Sphagnum > Sphagnum tenellum. Next base: position 16,376,213 of record OY998153.1, read on the forward strand.
TTACTTCAATAAGACCGGTAACAAACCAATCATGGATCCAAGGCCTTAAACTAAGACCTCCTCCATGAGAATCAAAAATTTGGGTAAGGAAAATAATTTGTCATCTCAACCTATCTTAACTATACTACCAAGATCCCAATTTTGACATTGTAGACTTTATTTTGATGTTCTTTGGGTGGGGGTTTGCGCCCAATTTCTAAACCCTTTGGTTCTAATTGTACCAAATGAATTTAAACTGAATAACCTTAAACCCTAGTTCAAAAATCAGGTCTAGTTTCGTGAACACACTACACATTCCCCAATGCTAGAGATTGTATAGGCACAAAAATTTACAACAAATTAAATAGGGGTTTATGCAAGTACTTTATTCAACAATTAATTAAAGTTAAAACTTAGTCATAATGTTTAGTTAATTTATTAACTTTTGAAAAAATCAACCTTCCTCCTTTAAATCCTCACTTTTTTTCATGAATTTTTTTCATTATTTTGGTTCCAGTTTCAAATCTAATAAAAGATTAGTTCCATGATCCAATTCTTGTGCTAATTCTAATAAAATGAAATCCACTTGGGTTTGGGTCACAAGAACTTGAACCTGAACCCCCTAATTTTTAAGTCTTCCAAATCGGATACCCTCACAACATTGGAATATATCAATTTTGGGCAAATACCAGGAAACAATTGTTGGTTCTAATTCCAATGCATAAGAACCATATTGGAATTGAGATCAGGTTTCATAAATAAAATTAGATTTTCAAATGGATATACATAGATAATTTTAGAATTAAAATGAATATGTTCTTGTTCTTTTATTATGTGGAACCAAAATGAAAATACATGTTTTTGAAAAAAATGATTATATTAAAGAGGTTAATTGACAATTGATTGTCAATTCTAATTTGAAGAAGTAAAACTTAGAGTAGAACCAAGTTTGATTTCCAAAAACCAAAATTAAATTGTTTTTTTTTTTTGAAAAGCTGAACCAAGAACCAAATTCTTGATTGCATTTTTGTGTGAAACTAAAATCAAGATGATCATAATATATGTTTTAGAATCAAAATTGGAACCAAGATACTTTTAATTTATTTCTTAGAATATTAAACAAAGTTTTTCGTAAAAGTAAAGAACTAGCCAACAATGGAAATATACCAATGGTGTGAGGTTCTTTTATTTCCCATAAAACTAGCAATTTTGGGTAATTGAATTTTCAAAATTTAAAGAATTGGGTGGTTCCAATTTTTAGAAATTTTAGATTTTTAAAGAACTACTTGATTATGGGGGTTTCGAAATTTCAATGGGTGTTTCCTTAGGCTAGATTTTTTATAGAAACCTAACCAATGTATAATAAGGTTTTCAAAGGTTTTCAAATAAAGCCCTCGACCTAGATGTAATCCATTAGTAAGTAGAGTTGAAAACGTAGTTTTTAAGGCTGAGTTTTTGGGAGAAACATGATTTGCTACATGAACTAGTTTTGAAGCAAAGCCCTTAACTAATTACATTTTATTGGTTATTAAATTAGGGAATGTTGGTTATTTTAATAAACAATAAAAGTTTAGAATGAACAATGAACTTCTTTTTATTGAAGGAAAATCCTTTTGAAATCACCCATCTTTCAATGAATCATTCTAAAAGGAACAAATATTCTAAAATCTTTTTTTAATCATGAGTGCACGAATTACAAATCCATCCATGAAGCTTCTATAAGACCATTTAAAGAAATGATTTAGTGGAACATATCAAAATGCTAGTTTAAATTGAATTTGAAATATTTGAAAAACAAATATATGTAAAGATTTTATAAGAAAAGAAGTACAATTGTTAATTATTAAGCTATATAATTTCAAATAAAATTTTAAAATGCATGGCTCAATTGGCCTCTACCAAATTAGTTTGGTAGATAATGAAAAACATTCACAACTTTAGATTAAATAAAAATTCAATATTGACTTTACCACATATTTCAACATACAAAGGAAAAAAAATTGTTGTAGGATAACAACAACATTAATTGCAAGAAAAAAACATTGAACTATAGAAAATAATCAAATTTGCAAATGAAAAATCATATTATAAAATCATATTTCATAATTTTTTTATCCTTTCTAGTTTGTGATTAATTCTTAGACTAAGAAAAAGAAAAAACATCAATTCATGTTGTTTCAAATATTCTTTCAATGGTGGTGCTTGCCTTTTCAAAAAGTTATCAAAGGAGTTTAGTAAGGGCAATGCCAACCACAAATGGTACCCCATACCAATCTTGTTACCGATTCATTTAAAGGTCATTGTCCTATAACTATTAGGATATGTTGAATAATGTTTCTCTGAAAGTTGTCAATTCAATATGCCAATGGCTATTGAAGGCACAAAATTCAAATTTTAAGATTCTTTTTGGTAATTTAATGGCTTCTACTTTAGAAGGAGCGGATAGAGAACCATGAAGAGGTAGTAGTAAGGAATTGGGGTCAAAGAGTAAAAAGTGCAAGTAATAATTTGAAAGAGTGGTGATTTGAGATTGCAAACCAACATGCACATGTGGCAATTAAAATGAAGCACATAAAAGAAACATGTAGTTGCAAATCACACTTTGAGCTTTTTGGGAAAAAAAAGAAAAACTAAATAACAAAACACAAGACATATGATGCACAAAAGATGAAAAACAAATACAACAAAACATGAAACACACACATTGAATATTTTTCACCTTCATATAAGCACTTGCAATATTTGAGTAAAAGCCTATGTAAAATCATAGAAGGAAGCATCAATGGACATGGCATTCATTCTTGTTGTTTCAAAGTCAAATTCAAAAACAAATCCAAATGCAAATTTATCTTTGCCAATTACACACACTCTTTCCATTGCACTTAAAAGCTCAAAGTTCAAACTTGAAAACTTAAAACAACCCCTTAAACCTTTTTTTTCTAAATCAATGGATTTCAAATGCCATGCAAGTTGGGTTTCATTCAAAGAACCTTAGTCGTTTTTTATGTCAAGATGAAGGTGGGCTTGAATCTTTCAATTTTCAAATAGTCTTATCAGAATAATGAAAGCTATGAGGTTTTTGGGATTGGTTAGGTCAGAGCCAAGGGTGGTAGTTTGGATGCAAATCAAATATGCACACAACATTGAAACATATTAGTGTTGTTCAAATTTTACTTTCAAAAGGAACCTTTTGCCTTGATTTTGACTACTTTTTGTTCTTGATGCAAACTTTATTCCAATCTTGAGAATGATTTTTTAGATTTAAAAAGTCTTTGGGTCCAATAAATTTTGGTTTAATACAAGGTCTAGTTTTATCTCCATTGAACACAACTATACAATAATAATAAAATAATTAGTTTGTTCAACTAGTGCAAACACTTGAAAACTAAAGGTTATATAATGTTAATTATGTACAATCAATCAAATGCAATAACATGTTTAAAATATATGGTCAAGTTTTTACTTTTCTTCAATAAAATTGTAGTAATGTCCTTAGAGAACTTGAACCTATTTAAAACAAACATTATTACAAACTGTGGATGCAATTCACTACATCCCCACTATATTTTGAATGAGTTCACCTTCAATTTAAAGAACTTAGAACCTAATTGTTACCCATATTTTATTGTAATAGATGATAGAATTTGACAAGCGACAAGTCAATAGGTGGATTAGTAAAACATGTAGTTGACTTATGAGATAGTTGACAAGAAACAGTTTTTGAAAATTTTGGACTACTATTATTTATACTAGCTAATTATTGTTTAAATGGTCTAATCAGCTATTTATTTTGAAATTAACATGCATATAAATAGGACAAGAAGAAGAGGAAAAGAAAACTTCTATTTTGTTTTTATTTATAAAAAGAACTTGAATGGAAAACTTTTACATTTCAAACTTGCATTCTATATGTGCAACTTGTGAATATATTTCGCTTTAGGACTTTGATTCATACTAAGAATTTGAATTTTTTTTGTTGCACATACATGTTGTTGTTGTAGATTAGAACTTGTTCAAGAAATATAAATTATAAAAAACTTTGATGGGAGTCACCAAAAATCCCATTAACACTCAGTCAACCTAATGAAATTCAAAAATCTTTTAACAATGGAATATACCAATGTTGAGCATGTATTAAAAATCTACTAAGTTTCAAGCTAATTCTTAATCTAGTTTTCAATTTGAAACTCAATTGTTCACATTTAGAGTGAAACCTGGCACTTTGAAAACCCATCAAGTTTGGTGCCAATCTCAATAATATAAAAATGAATTTAGAATTTAGTTTTTTAGTTTTATAGCTTCTAAATAGTACATCAATATCTAACCACAACTTTCTAGAAAGGTGAACCCCACAATTTATTTGTTTCAAACTTTCAACCACCCACATAATTAACTTCTACCAAGAAATGTAATAAATGAGTAGGGTAAGGAAGTTGGTGTCCGAAGACCCTTACCAAAGTAGACGAAGCCCCCATTGGCATACTCCCATTTCATGACCAATGTTTAACAAGGGACCTATCACCAAATGTTCAGTGTTGAGGTTTTGTGTTTGGAAATTATGGATTTTATGTTTGGTGATGGGTGTGAATTACAACCCAAATAAAATATTGTTGTCTTACCTTGCATGTGTTATGTTTGGTCAGGGGTGTTAACTAACATTCTTTAATGCACACAATTGAAGGGTAGAGGGGCGAATTGGAGGGAATGAAGTTTTGGGTGTTTCATTATGGGATTTTTTAGACCATTTAAAAAAATTGTTCAAAAGAGGCCAAACAAATATTTGATCATAGGAATTTTTTTAGCCAATTCAAGAATGGCAATGTTTGGTTATAAGGTGATTTTGGTCAAATCTTGAAGAAAGTTTAAAGGTAAGGGCTAAGGCACCGTGTGGTTATAAGGGGTTTTTAGTTTAGTATTTAAAAAATGGTCTAGGAAAAATAAACTTAGCATTTGGCTAGGGCAACCTTGTTCAAAACATAACATCAACACATAATGTATATTTTGGTTATGGGGGATGGTGTGTCACATTTAAAGGCATGCAACAATCCATTAATGTGCAAAAGCCCTTCCAACATTCCAATGCACATAAATGCCAGTAAGTATTAAACCTAGAAGTAAGGAATCTTAACAAAATATGGCCTTTGGATCCCACATCATCAATTATAGAATTACTCATCATTGCAAGAATAATTGGACCATCAACCACTGAATATAACCATGTGGAGCAAGAGAATCAATATTATGTTGAAATGCATCATAGCCTTGTTTGATAAAGGATGCTAAAATAACACAACTACTAATCAATCTAGCTTATTCAAGTCCTAACCTACAAGAAGAAATCTAGAGCTCATCGAATTTAACCTAGAAATCAATGAGGTTTCACAACCTTTTTTCCTTGCCACATTTGCTTGCAAGACAAACAACTATGCGAAAACCATTAATATATTACTCACAATCTCACATTGTCATTTTACCTAAATATTTAGCTATCCTATAGCAAAAAAAACTAGACATGGTAACAATAGATAAATTCAAAAAAAATTCAAAAGGAGCGAGAGGAAAAGCAGGCTAAGAAGGCAACAAAACTTGTGGCAACACCAATATAAATAGCACAAAGATCAGTTGAAAACATGTTAAGGCATAATATGATTTTGTTTAGTTTATAACAAGTGAAAAGGAAGTAAGTGAACAATTACAACAAAGGATTTGTGCTAACTTGCTTGCAAACCCATACCAAATTATAAATGTTGAGAACACACGTGCAATGGCTTGGCCAAAAGCTAGAGAGGCTAAATAGCAGGCAAGGTGTGGAATGCGAGTATGCAGGCATGTTGCGGTGAGGCTCAACTTGCTAGACTAAATCCCAATGGAAAGGGGGGAGAAAGGGGGAGGGGGGGCTTGATCTAGCAGCAACAAGAAGGCTAAAAGAGGATTAGTCTTGAAAGAACAACAACATCACAAGGGTGAGAACTAGTGGACAACCTTGAAGAGTAGCATCAAGAATGTGAGCTTGGAGAGTATTAAAAACATGAGCTTGGAAGAGCAACAAGAACGTGATCGAGAATATGATCGGCCTCCTTACCCTGGGAGGGAGAGACCAAGTAGCCACATCAAATGTATGCTCAATTGGAACTCACAATGAGGGCAGTGGCAATAGCTAAGTTGGAAAGGAGCTCCTAGTTTGGTCACCAACCATCTAAACTTTCCAACATGAGAAAGCTGGAACTTGCTATAATGCAAATACCAAGCTATCTTTCGCACTGGGGGTTACCATTGGGGGTGCGCACAATTGAGGCTGCAAGGTTTTTGTCAAACAGGGATGTCGAACAATGGGTGTTGGATGCCTCAGTAGTCTTTTTTTCTTGCTAAAGTTTGCTAAATGGTGAGTTTTTTTAAAATATAAAAAAAGAGTTAAAAAAATTGCACTCCACAAATTCACCAAACAAAATAATTCCACCTGATTCTATGTTAAGTTCCAGTAGATAGTAAACAATAATTTACTTTCATATTTCTGTTCATATTTAGATTTGGCTAAATTGTCTTTTGGATGATGGCTAGTGATTCCTCTAAGTGAGAATTAAATACACTTCCTGACACAGCAACTTCAACTAAGGCATAAGAACATCTCCAAGGGTGCTCAGTATGTGACCTTGCGAAAATATTTTTCACATCCAAGTTTAGTTATGTACTCTTTTGCAACCCCACCGATAAAACTGAAACTGGGACAGCAAATAGGTGGGGGACTACTAATAGCAAACCACCTAGACCAATCATTATGATGGGCCAATCAGAAACACTGAGTAGCAGTTAGATCATATTTTATTACACTCTTTTTTGCAACTACACAGCACTGTTGCGCCTTTCACCAGCCATGGCAACATGAGCAATTATGCGGAGCCTAAACCATTTTCTTGAGCCAAATGGGCATACATTGGACTTTCTTCATTGAATTTTACTGTGCAGATCACATACCCAGCACTGTTGGAGATGCTCTAAATAAATCACCTGCTTATGAACATTGTTACATTGAGGTGGGAGAGTAGTAGCCACAACAAATGTGTGCCTTGATTGGAACCATCACTGAGCGAGTTGTACAATTGCAGCTCCAGCTAATTTGGTTAGATTAAGAGCCGGCTGCTGGTTTGGTCACCGACCAACTAAACTTTCCAACAAAAGAAAGCTTGAAGTTGGAAACTTGCTATAAGTTAGAAACACACAAAGCTGTTGTCAGTGAACTTTGAATTCTGCCCTACAATCGCTTCCCATAACCATTCCAATATGCTTATGAATTGGGGGTGACTGCAGCAGCTCTTGGTTATTTTAAAAGTGGTTTATGATTGTAGTCCAACCCATTTCTAATATTTTCAAATCCTGTCCATCCCATGGCTTACTATGGGCACATGTGTCCTTGGTTTTAGGAATCTGTGTTTGATCACATTAAAAGAACTTTTTTTAAGAATTTGAGGTGCTACACCCACCATCCATACACTGGAGGCTCCTGACAAGACAACTTATCCCTATCATAATTGTGTTCAAAATCATATGTGATTTGTAAAAAAAAATCAGCTTCAACTTGGGTTGGGTTTTAAATCCTCTTGTCTTTAAGGGGAAAATGAGTGTAAAAAAAAATTAATAAAAACAAAAAGTCTGATTCCTCAACATGCTTATTATGAGAGTTTGGGGGCTGTTTCTACCTTAATTTCAAAATATGAAGATAATCTGTGGCCAGCACTTGTTTGTCTAAGCGGGAATTAGGAAGACTTTTTTTTTCTGGCACACAAATCTCCACTTTGGCCACTCTCGAGGAAATTCAGATCCTAGTTAACAAACTCAGCAAAATTGTGAATAGTCAATACCGGAGTTGAAATACAGCAGGATGTGTACGGCCAGAGTAAATGAGCACAAGTAGTAGTAGTGTGCACCATGAAGGATGGATGGATAAGTGGTGAGGAAACAGTTTTCTGTTGAGTTTCAGTTCCCTAGCTAACCAATGGTGGTTAGCTAAGTTGCATTTTATTGCTACTTACATACGAACACACCACACCTACAGGTTGTTAGTAGGTACGCAATAAAAACAGCCTATAGTTATGTATAAACCATCTACTTACTTAGTAGTTGCCTACTTTTCCTACCTATCTATACAGAATGAAGGTGAAGAAACCCGATATTAACTCAATTGTGAGTCATCCACGTCTGAGACATAAACAAATATCCAGTGGATGGATGGTGAACTCGGAGGTATGGGTTCACTCTGACCAATGTGTGTACTATTATTCCCTTCCATTTTAGGTGACTGAGAACTATCTTCAAGGTTGGTCACACTCCAGGAAAACACTTGAAATTGACACAACATTGACATCCGAACAGACAGAGCTTGTTCGCATATTTCAATTTTGACTTCTGACACCCAAACAAAGCAAAGCTTGTTAGGGGGGTATTTAACATCTTTGTGCTTTGAGGTCTGATGTTTAGCTTTGGTCCTCAAGTGTGATCTATATTTAAACACTTGGGTTTTGTAGTGACCCAAACTCCTTTCAGGATCTGATGGTGCAAAGAAAGATCTGGCCACAATTACTTGATCAGTTTAGAGTTGAGTGTCAGAATTGCACGCGGCTGCAAAGATGTCAATCATTATTATTGCAGAAAGATCAGGGGTGAAAAAATAGACAACGCAACAAAGATCGAGTTGGGCTTGTTGCGAGTTGCAGAACCATGGACAGATGGACTGACTCCCATCAACAGACTAAACTTTGTGACAGAAAGCTAAATATGTAGACAGCTAGCTTGCTTGGTAGCTTAGCTTTTATTAATCGATCACTCAGCCAACAATATTAATTCACAAGAAACTTTTTTTAGGATTCCCTGTGGGACCATGAAGAACAACTTGAATTTCCCTTATGCAAATATGAAATGGTATCTTTGACAATGGAGAAAGGTTACCCAATTTGGCTGGTTAGAATCATTGCTGAATAGTAAAAATCGAATTGGAACTGGGTCTGATTTCTGGAATTGAAATTGGGTTTAAAACCAGATCCGATTCTGGAACAGTTTTTTTTTGGTGGGGGAGAGAAAAGTTCAGAACTGAGGGTTAATTGGCAGTTAACCAACAGTTACAGACCCCCAGTTAACTGCCGGTTAGCCCCCAGCTCCAGACCAGGTTACCCAAAACCTGGATTTTCTTTTGTCAAGAACTAAGTCCGAGCTTCCCTTTTTTTTTTTTGTGAAACTGAAACTGAAACTGAAACCATTCCAATAAAAATTTAAAGAAGGAGAACAGGAGATTCTTTGTAAAAGTCAAGAACCACCCAAACTTGAAAATACAATGATCACTCTGTTTCACAATGGGAAAACTAGAATAAAATATCGAACCAACCATTGATCCCATGAGGTCCTTGAGAGTTTTCCCTCTGTTTTGTTAATTCCTAAACTTTAATTTGTCAAGATGTTTCCACTCTTTTCCCTACTTACAGGGAATGCCAAAAAAGTTACTTGTGATTTCAAACAAACATACCAGCTACTGACAAAAAACTATTAGGTACTGTTGCAGGCAGGCATTCATGGGCAAGTGAGATTGTTTAAATTTATCTTTCCTCGTGCACAACAAAATCAGGAAAGATGCAACTAATAAGTTGTAACAGGAGCTTGCTCTCTAGTTAAGTTCGCATCTGCAGCTGCTTTTGTCCGGCTGATCTTTATTATATTTTGGTACCATGCTTAATCTGGGGATGGCGTCTACAGAATTGTGCGCTTGGTATACTTTACCAAAATCTCGCTCTCCCCCTCTCTCTTTTTGTGCTTCTAGCATCATCAATCAATACTATTGTGGCTCTAGAATCAGTCGAGATTTGTAACAGCTTAAAATTAGCGCAACCCATCAGCAGCTCTGGGATCTGGGTTTGTCCAAACTCTGGGTTGCATTTAATGCCACTTTCGCTCCATTATAGGGGCAATGGGCTCTTGTTGGTTGCATTATTAAGCGTCTTCTTAGTAGTAGTAGTAATAGTAGTAAGTACTTAATACATATACTCCCAGTTTCCTCTTTGAATGCAACAAAACACTGTTTGTTTTTGAAATTTTTATTAGAATAGCATGGTTTCTGTTTTCATCAAAATCTACTCTTGACGTCGTGTGTCATCATATCATGTGTTGTTTTTGGTTTCCTGCTACAAAGCTGTGCTGTGTCATGCAGCTACTTGTCTCTCTGCTCTGTTCAAGGGTCATCCTGTCCAGTGAACACAGTGAACCAACAAACTCACACCAGCCAGTGCACATGGATGGATGGATGAATAAATGAATGAATGAATGAATGGATGGATGGATGAATGGATGAATGAATTTTGTGACCCTGCAGCCACCAGTGCACCATCCATTGATTTTGGTTTCTTGCTACATTGCTGCTGGATCATGTGGATAGTTGTCTCTCTGCTGTGTTCAAGGGTCAGCTTGTGATGAATTATGTGACTCAACACCCACCAGTTCACCACTTATCGGAAGCTCATTATGTTTCAGTTGTGGATGAACCAGAACAGAGTGGGTAACTCATAATCCTGTAGACCCTACCATCCTACCCAGGTAGCTACTAGTATTGGGCAGATGTCACAATTCATATGTATTGGATGTGACAAACTATAATATCCAAGCTGATATTCTGACTGTTGGATCTCTAGATTATGATGAAATCTTGGAACAGCAAAAGTTCCAAACCCAAGAAACTGAAGAAAACTCAAGTTTGCAAAATGAAGAAAGTAGAGTTCCAAAAAATGATCAGAAAAACTAAGCAAATTTTGGAACTATTGCATTTCCAAAGGAGAAAGTGAAGGCCTCATAATAAGAATGCCTTATGTTGATCATTTTTTATGTGCGAGTGATAATGTAAAAAGGATATTTGATACATCTCAAATCATGCATTATATGTTGTGTTATTCCAATTTTGTGTTTTTCTTCAACACAAGAATAAAATTAAGAGTCTAATATCTTATTATAAGAAATGGAATAACATGTTTAGGAAACATGTTGATGTAGGCCATTTAAAAATTTTGAATTTTCGTAAAAGAGGAAGTCAATCTTGTAGTGAGAGAAAGTTTATGTTTTGCCTCTCCTTGAAAAGTTTCATTTTGCCTTTATTAGTTTTGGTCTTCGGATGTCCAAAGGTGCTTATGATGTTTATGCCTTGGTTATAATTTTTTTGAAACCTAATTGGAAGCCAAAGTATGTAATTATTCTTGGTTTGTTTGAAGCTTCTTCGACTCCAAGACAAGCATTGGCAAAAAAATTGACCTATTTTTTGGATGAATATGGCTTGAGAAATAAGATTACATACAAACTAACAATATCACAAAATGTCAATAGAATTCATGCAAAGATTGTATAGCAATATGTTTGTGCAAAATCTATGGGCTTCAATAGGTAAAACTAGCATGAAAGTTGTACATATTAATTCTATGTAAATGATTTTTTTTCATACTTACGATGTTTTGATATGAAGTGTGTACGATTTCATTTTAACTAAATCTATGCAATTATCATGGTGTAATTTTGCATAAAACTATGCAATTTTTGTGCATTAAACATGAACATTCACATATATCATTAAAAAGAAAATCTCATTTACTTGAATATTTAAGATATTGAATATGTACAAATATTGTTCATATAATTAACCATAGCATGAAATTTAAGCAATTTTTGTATGAACCTATGAAAACCAGATTTCACATGAAATATTTACGAACCTATGAATGATCGTAAGTTTGTGATATATAACATATAACTAAAGATGAGGGTTCAAATTTGAACGCAATGATAAGTGTTTTCAAATATGTTATGAACTATGAAATTTTAAGTTTGGAGGAGAACTTCCAAGGAACTATTTTCGACATGTTTTTTCCAAAGCTTGCCAATGTGCCACTAGGAATGAAAAGTTTGTATGGACGTTAAATACATTTCCATAAAGTCTATTCAAATAGATCTATAGATATGCATCATTTGGCCAAAAAATTCTAGTAAAAGCTAATAAGAATTGGAACAAAGCTTGTATTAAAGATCATTTGAAGCCAAGAAAATTAAACACTATAATGAAAACGAGGTCAATTTTGTCTTTGGACATTGTGCTTTTTTGTTTCTATTTATGTAAGGTTTTTTATTTGCAAAATTTGCAAGTTTTTTTTTGTTAATACTTGATTTATAGGAGATGCACAATTGAGTGTCTCATAATTGTGAAATAATAATGTTCTTTTCATGGGTTCCCTTTATTCAAATGCATATGGTGATTAATATATTTTTAGATTTACTAATTGGGACTTGGATCTAAGCTAACAATTTCATTATGAAGAGAATTGTGTGATTATTTATTGATAGAAAATTCATTTGTTAATAGTAATGCACTTTGAAATCAAAAAATATGAATTGGTCATCTGATTAAACCAGCAAAGAATGAAAAATTTTATATTGATTCACATTCCAAATTTGTTATTGAGATTCGATATATGATGTAATACAAGATGATAAATTAATATGAGGAATCTTTTATTTGAAAACCTTATTTGTTTGATAGTTAGATACTTCTCAATGGTTGAAAATTGATCATATTTTCATAAGTCCATATGAGTTACAATTTTTGTTTTTTTTTCAATTTCTTTGTCCCAAAAGCATATTTTTTGAAAGCTTTACATGGGTCATTATTCATTTAAACTTGTTGGTTTTCCTTTTAAGACTTTCAAATTAAAAAATGACATCAATTACATTAAATTCAAGTTTTCACATAGATTTGGGAAGGTTTGTAGGTGATTGAACATGTATTAACATATAATAATAATAATAATAATAATATTTAAAGTATCAACCATGTCCATTTGAATCATTAAAAAAAAATCTTATATGGACTTATGGGGAATGTAATTTCTATCAATATTGAGATAATCAATCTTGAATTCACCTTTATAACTATAAGTTTGCAAATGAATTCATATTGTTTCAAGAAGCATTATAATATAAAGTAGTAATTATCTTATATTATAGTTGTTAAACATCAATGAAAATTATTGGCCATGTGCTTCCACCACTAATTTGGGATGTCTATCAAATGATTGTGAATTTATTTGTTTTTAGTTGTCAATGGTTGTGTGTATAAGAAATTTTGTGGGAATTGGTTAATTTCTAATTTCTTGCACGTAGCAATTACTATGGCCTTGAAATTTTTAAAAAAGTTTGGAATATATAGCACCTTCTATGCCTAATATTATGGAAAATGATATGGTTATGGTTTTGGAATTGTTGATATTTCTTTCAATATTAAAAACAAGTATGTGGCATTTTTATTTTTAGTTTTCATTTTTATTGAATTATGAATAAAAGAAAACTCATAACATGTTCTTTTTAATGTTAGACCTAAGATTTAAAAACCTTAGGTTGGTATTCTTTTATTGATAAAAAATAATTTATTTTATGGTGGATGATTATCATGAATAATGTTTGTTTCTAATGCTATTGAAATGCCACCATGTATTTTCACCTTGTGTTGGAATATAAAACTATAGTAGATTAATTGAATGATGAAGATTCTTGTTTAAACATTTTTTAAATGACTATTGAGACCAATGAGCCAATCAAGGAAATGACAAATGTTACAAAGGTACCAAGTTGATGGAAAGGAGATTAAATGTCTTTTGGAATGGTGAAGAAAACATAAATCCTTGTTTTCAATTGTTGTTTCCCTTGCCAGTCGGATCTTTAAGATTGTGGGATCCCAAATTGAAATTGAGAAAGTTTTTTCCTTAGCTAAAATTTTGATGAATTTGAAGAGATGTGAGTTATAGACAAAGAATTTAAATAGGTTAATATTTATATTGAACAAGAATTAGCCAAATGATTTTAAGGTGGGTTTTCTTTCATTTATTATCTTGATAAAATTGATTAAAGTTGAATCATTCTTCAAAATAAAAATAAAAATATGAGGGTGAATTTGAAAATAATGAGTTTATGGACATGTAATTTGTAATTTATAATCTTATCCAAGCTTCATCTATAGGTTCTGTAATAAATTCTTGAGCCTTGTTATGTGGGTTGTAATAATTGCCTTAAAGATTTGATAAATATTATTTTTTAAGATGATACCAAGAGTGTGAAATCCTAATTTTGAATTTTAAAGAAAAAGTTTCATATCCTTAATGCATATTATAATTTTAAATTTAAATTTAAAATCCGACTTAGTTTTTAAAAATCATTTAAAAAAATTGAAATTGATGAATGTAATTCAATATATACAACAAAAGGTGTCCTTGTACACCAAGTGATTTCATTAGGTTTTAAGTGAATTCACTACTCTTAGTAAACATGGACTATTGGAAAGTAGTGAAGTCACTAATCTAGTGAACATGGATGAATGAACTGCAAGCACATTTTGTTGTAATAATATCCACCCAACATTAATAATACATGCATGAATGGGTGGGTAAAGTGAACCAATACCTTTCACATTTTTGAATGATGTTTCCTTATGACAATGTTAAACCCAAAAAATGTTAGATTTGGATTCAAAGACCTTAATTTAGTGCAAACATGGGATATTTGTCATATTTAAAATTAATTCAAATGAATTTTGGGATTTTTTCCTTAGTATCAATTGGTTGTTAGTTCACCCAAGGTGAGTATCATACAAGAAGGTTGGGAATGATTAAATGCCAAGAAATTACTATGTGAATAGGTAACTAGCTAAACCAATAGGTGGTTAATAAGTAGGTAAATATCAATTTCTTGTCCATTAATTGACTTTTAGACCTAACCTATGGATCTTTCTCTCTCTCTCTCTCTCTCTCTCTCTCTCTCTCTCTCTTACACACACACATATTGCAAGGAAGGATATGTATCCAAAAATAAAATAAAATAAAATGAATTTTGACAACTAGTTACACATTTGTTTTTCTTTGCTAGTTACAAATAGTCTAGTTTTCAATTTTTGAAACATTATGGATATGCAGAAAGGTTATGCATACCAAAATTTCAATTCTTGTTTTTTAAAACATTACAAGAGTACAACATAACCTCCTAGAACAAAAACAACATGACCTTGACATCAAGAGTTGGAGCTCAAGAATAAAACAAAAAAAACCACCAAACAAGTAGTTTAGAAATTATCAAAACAAAAATCAATGAGAAAAACCAAGGAGCTTAAATTGCAAATGTGTATTTTGAATTGACCCCCTTTGGACATATATGGTAACACATAAGGATAAAACTTAAGTTGACATCTGATGGATGTGTATCACAATGGATATGAAAGGAGAAAAAGAAACTCAAATGTGGTTTTATCCATATTCAACAACTATGCCTCTAATACCCAAATTTTCTTCGATATCTAGAAAACACTAATAAATGCTAATGTTGGGTAGTTTTTTTCTTCTATGAAGAACCTTTTATTCCAATTTGAAATTTGAGATTAGAATAATTGTAGTTTCAATTATGGTTCCACACGACATGAATTGAATTGGGAATCTAGTTATGGGTCCAATTCTTCAAAACTATTTTGGTTTTAATTTTAATATATATCGAAACTTAGACTTGGGTCCAAGTAACCCATATTGTAACTAGTGATTAGTTTTTTATAAACCTTTGGTTAGCCCTAAATTCAAATCTTTTAGAAAAAAATCTCAATCTTAATTTTAGAACAAGTTTCACACATAACTAGAACTAAGATCTAGTTCTTCAAAAATACAAATTTTGATTATAATTCCAAAAATCAGACTTGGTTCTGGTTCAATTTTTTCTAATTGAAACCAAATTGATGGTTCTAATTCTCCAAACCGTGTAACCACCCAATACGGGTAAATACATGGATACAAATGGATGGTCAATACATAATTAACTACTATGGTTCACTTTGGGTAGTAAATCATTCTTACCATAATTTTAAATTGTTGCACATTGTTTGTAAAGTGTCTTCACAGCTCGGGTGAAATGACAATAACATTGAGAAGTTATTTGAACAAAAGATGGTTGATGTGAATGATTACTTTGTTCCTTGTTCCCATGAGCCTTAGAATGTTTTTGGTGAAGAATTTTGCAATACTTATGTTAGTGGTGTTGGTGCTGCAATACCCATTTTCAAGGTCTCTTACCATGACCAAAAATGGGCACCCAATTGTGATCTTAGGATATTTCTATTATAGGCAATATTTTTATCTTGACCTACTACTCCCTTAAAGTCTAATCAATGGCATCAAAGTTCCAATTTTGAAAATCCAATTTGACATGGAGAGATTTTGACATCAAGTTTGAACTAACTTGACATCTTGTAATTCTCCCTTTTCTTTATTTTATTCCTTTGTACATTTTCCAAATCTTCAATGTGTTTATAAATAAAGTTGTGCAAGGTTGCATCAATTTAAATTGAATTAATTAGAATCTAAACTTGAAGTTCTCACTTACCAAAGTGGATTACCTTCACAACCGGTGTTGGTACCACGGTGTGTTTTCTAAGTACCATATCTAGTGGTGATTTTTTTTGTGGTGAATTTTCATTACTTTGTGATTAAAGACAAACTTGTAATTCAATTGATGTGTTAATATGGAATGGATGGCAAAGGGCACCAGAAGCCCTCCCTTTGGGTGAACCCATCCTTGGGTGGTACTAGTAGGAACCACTTCAAAGAATGGTCAAGGAATAAAAAAAAACCAAATTATTTTCCTAGGCCCTTTTTTAAAAAAATTTCACAATTATAATTTATTTTTTTTCATGTTTATCCATTGTAATCACTAATATATGGCATGATGTTTATTTGGGAAAAAACATTAAAATTAAAAAAAATTATTCCTAATTAAAATGGCCCCTTTATAATTCATTAGAGTTTATTTATGAATTTCGAAAGTTTATTTAAATGTTTCCTATGATTTTTCAAAGTTCGATGGGTCCAAGAAAATCAAATGTAACATTCCTAGTGCAACCACCCGAGGATGGGCTTGCCTTATCAGTGTTGTTTTCTTTTTATAAATAGCAAATGTCGATGGCATTGCAAAGAACATAGGTGCCTCCATTTCGAGATAGAGGCTTACTATAAGGGACGGTTTTTCTAAGTTAAAATTTTTATCAAGTTTACCTCCCCTTTTTCTAGTTGATTCGCTTCATGCAATTGGTGGAAGGTTCAGTTTTTAGTGGCCCATTTCCTCCTTATGGCCCACCTTTGTTGGGTTGTTTATTTGTTGAGCCTTCCGTCTTAGCCCCTTGTTTCCTTTTCTCTCTCTTTCTTAGGTGCTTTCTTTCTATAAAATTTTGGAGGGTTTCATCAATGTAATTTAAACATGAATTTTTAAAAAATACTTGTTGAAAGCTAAATTGTACAAAAAATTTAGTTTTAAATTTTAAAATATATACCAATGTCACATGTGGTTTTGTTATTGTTGCTACATATCCTTGGTTGGGGTATGATTATGTTAAAAGAAAAATTTATGATAAATGGGTGTAATCACAATAACACGTACCATAACAAGTATAATGTTTGTTTGGTTTTTTCATGTTTTAAAGTTGTAATTTAATTTGATGTTAAAACTGTAAAATTTGTTTATATGGTTATATTTTTAATATATCATGGGAACATGTGAATTAATTTGAAATTAATCCAATGAATAAAAACTTAACAAAAACACTCATTAAGTAGTAAAGTAGTACTTGCTTTTAAATAGTAAAACGATTCATAAATGGATTTCTTTTTTTTTGAAAATGATATTTTTTTCCAAATTTTTAACATGAACGTTAATAAAATAGTGTGAAGAAAATTTTAAAATTTTAAAAAGATATTTCCCCTAAAGTAGTCATGAAAGTAATTGAAAAGTAGGTGGGTGTGGCTTGTGTTATCCCATTTGCATGCAAATGAGTAAGGTTTAAGCACCCTTTATCATATACCTTTTTTTATGGTAAGAAAAGGATATGTAATTAAAAAAATTACATGATTAAAAATGAAGAGAATGTTCACATTTGAAGGAATGCACTATATAGTCACTCAATATTGGCAAAAACTACATTCCTTATAAGTCCATACAAGATTTTTTTAAATGATTCAAATGGACATGGTTAATACTCTTTAAAAAATTATTATTTTAATCTTTGAATAATACATGTTCAATCACCTGCAAACCTTCCCAAATCTATGTGAAACCTTGTATTTAATGTAGCTGATGTCATTTTCAAATCTGGAAGTCCTAAAAGGAAAACCCACAAAATCCATCTAAATAATTCCCTATGTAAAGCTTTTAAAAACATTTGCTTTTGGGACAAAAAATTGAAAAACAAACAAAATTTGCAACTCATATGGACTTATGAAAATATGGTCAAATTTTAACCATTCAAAAGTCCTTAATTATTAAATGGTTAAGGTTTTCAAATAAAAGATTCCTCATATGAATTTTATCATCTTGTATTACATTATTATTGAGTTTCAATAACAAATTTGGAATGTGAATCAATATAATTTTTTACTTCAAAAGTCCATTACTATTAACATGAATTTTTTATCAATAAATAACTAGATATTTCTCTTCATAATAAAATAGTTACTCTAGATGCAAGTCCTAATTAGTAGATCTAAGGATATATTAATCACCATATGCATTTGATTAAAGGGTACCTAGGGAAAAAACACCATTATGTCACAAAAGTGAACCATCGTAACTTGCATCTACCCAATTTGAAAATTTAAATACAATTTTTAAAGGTCAAATCCCATTGTGCAATTTGGACTTCAAACATAAACATTATTGGCTTTGAAAGGTTTCAACCTCATTGCCCAAAAAGAAGAGTCATTAAACATTAAGCCTACCTATGTTCAAACATTGCATATCCTATCAACGAATATTATAGCACTGACACTTGTCACAAATCTTGCTTATCACAAACATTAACATGAGCAAATTGATCATACATTGTCATAGTCTTCAATTTTTGGCGCTCTCTCATTATGATGGTCTTCAACTCTTGGCCTTCTTGCATTGCACTATTATTTTGTTCTTGGCCTTCTTACGTTTTTCCTCAACTTTTGGCCCTCTTGCATTGCATTGCATTGCTCCTCTATTCTTGGCCTTCTTGTGTTGCTCTTTAGCTTTTAGCCTTTTTGCATTACATTGCTCCTCTATTCTTGGCCTTCTTGCGTTCTTTAGGTCAACTTTTGGCCCTTTTGCATTACATCACTTTTCAACTCTTGGCCTAGTTCTTGCATTGTGTTGCTCCTTAGTTCTTGACCTTGTCTTTCTTGCACTACCCCTCAATTCATCCTCAACAATAGTTATTGTTTTTCTCTCTCTTTGTTCATTCTTAATAATAACAACTATTCCTCTCCTCTCTCCTTTGTTCATTCTCTGTAGCTTTTCGACCTCTTCTTCTTTGTTCTTAATTTGTTCATTCTCATTAGCAATTGTTAGTGCTCATCTTCTTTTTCTTTTATTTATTGTTAATAATAGCTACTTGTGCTCCTCTATTATTTCCTTTGTTCATTCTTAGCCGTAGTTATTGGTGTTCTTCTTCTATGTCCTTTGTTCATTTTTAAACAAAAAGTTCTTCTATGTACCTTATTCATTTTCAACAATTGCTTTACTATTTTTTTCTGTCCTTTGTACATTTTAAATAGACACTACTGTTGCTCCTCTTTTCTACCCTTTATTCATTCACAATTATTGTTCCTCTTTTCTATCCTTTGTTCATTCATAGTTGTTGTTCCTCTTCTTTGTCTTTTGTTCATTTTCAGCAATAGCTATTATTGTTGTTTTCTTTTGTCCTTTGTACATTCTCACCAATAGTTGTTGCCATTCATCTTCTATTTTATTTTTTCAAATCACCAACAACTATTGCTCCCCTTTTCTCTCCTCTTATCCATCTTTAGTAGTAGTTGTTGGTCTTTTTTTATTCATCTTTAGTAATGTTGCAACTCCTCTTGACACTTGTTCATTTTCAATTTAACATCATGTTTTTTTTTGTCATCATATTCTATCTCATTGAACATCAAACCTCCCACACCCACCTTTCTAACTTCAATTATATGTTTGAAGTTGTTGTAAGGATGTTCCAACTTCCCTTTTAGCTTGCATTTGAGCCATGGTTCATTGTTGGGCTTGGTTTTGTATGTTTATTGTTGAACCAAGGTTCACACCCCTATATCAAAGAGGGTCAACTTGCATACCCGCTTTAAATCATGATGAAATTTGTCTCCTACCTCTTTAACTGTTGAGGATGACTAAGTAAGAATGAAATTGGCTTATTGTTGTTTTGGAAGTTCCTTTTTAACTTGTCTTTCAACTATGATCAATGTTATATATGTTTTATTCTTGCTTGCTTATCTTGCCTTTCTTTCCTTCTACTTTTTCTAATTTGTTTTGTTGCCTCTTTATCCAATGCTTGTCATTACTTAATGTGTAAATACTCTTCTAAAGTCACACCATGGCTTTGAGAATAATCCATTAATGGTTCTCTTCCTTTTTGTAGGTAGATGTGGCAATGATAACAAATTGTGATAACAATGTGCCAATGCTTCTTGATTTGAATTTTATGAAATTCTAAATTTTATAGCTTCATTTAATGAAGATTGTTCCAAACTCTCAACCATGTTTTTTGATTCTATTACAAATGCATGGTTAATGATTGTAAGAATCATAAGCATGTTCACATAATACCTAAGACATTGATCCTTAGATAGACCATTAGTTGCAATTTCTATTGTCAAGCTTATGTTGATGAACTCTTTTGCAATTGCATGTTCTATCCATTCCTACTCACCATCCTCTTCATTTGAATGGTAGTCATCATCATCTTTTTCCCCGGTTTGATTCACCAATGTGTATAAAGTATTAGGATTAGTTTTTTCCTACATGGCCTTAGGGTTAAATGGCCAAATCCTTGTCCTTTGAACCCTAACATTATATTTTTTCTTGTAAGTGCTTGGTCCAAAGCTTTGTCTACCCATCCAACCAAGGCTATTTTATTTAATTCAATGTAATTCCTACTAAACATTGTTGTGTTTCTTTCCCTTTTAAAAATATTCTTGAAAGGCTTGAAGCAAGCCACAATATTTACAAGCTAAAGTGCATGTGATGTATGTAAAGGTAAAGTGATCATATCCAACCCAAAATTTTTAGCTTGTTCAATTATTTCAAAGGTGCCATGGGATCCATGCCCATCCAAGATGTGCAAATGCCAATTTGTTAAGGTTATTTCACTTGGTATTGAGTTCTTGAAAAATGATAAAAATTCCTTAAAAAGGTAGGTTAGTCATCCATGTTTTTGATTGCATAGCAATACAAGTTTTTGGTTTGTAGGGTTGAATGTAGTCATCACATATCCTCTCTTTTCTAAATATGTAGAACCCTGGTATTGTTGTCCCAGTTGCATTAACATAATTAATAATCAACCATTCCATGGACTTTAGCATAATGTTGTACAACTAGTGTGAACCTCATTTTGTTAAAACTTTTATTCCTGATTATCTTCTTGCTTGGATGCTTATTTCATTATAATTTTAGATGTGATTTACAACATAGTTATGTTTGTTGTAAAAGGTTTGTAAGTTTTGGTAGAGAATTTGGTAGGATTAGGTTGTTAAATCCTTGTGCTTGGCTAATATCCAAACCCTTAGCTTAACGAATGTTGATTTCAAGATGTCTTTGATTGAACTAGTACCACCAAAAGGTCCTTAATATTTTCCTTGAAAAGGTGTTGGCCTTGTTTAAATGAATTCTACCACTTTCATTTTAAACTATTGCATGCTAATTAATAGCCCAACTTCTTGTAAAAACAAAACCCAAGCAACCATAGCTTAATTTTATTTTAATATTAACAACCTATTGGTCCAAGTTTCCTAGATTTTGTTTTCCCATACAAGTGATCAAACAATAAGGTGAGATTTATGTTCCAATGCCTATTTGCCTTCTTCAATGAAGTTGTCCCATTTTCAATTGCATCCATGGCCTCCTTCAATGCTTCATTCCAATCCATTTGCCTCTAATGATATAATGATTACATCTATTAACCTTTTTTTGGTTTTTTTATTAGTCCTTATCCAAAAGATAGTGGGACATTCTCCTTGTTTTGACTTTGTTAGTCCTATAATTTCCACTTCACCTCCTACAAGGCACATTCAACATGATGATTTGATCCCTTTAGCCCCAACCTCCAACATGTCGGGGGTGTGTTATCTTGCCCTACAAGAGGTACAAACTTGAATATTTTGTATTTTGCCCATTTCTCAAGAAAGTATGATAGGTTAAGGTATGTTTGAAATGCATGTTTTTAGTTGCTAGGAAGATGTGTAAAACTATTCAAAGTCATCCCAAACTAAATTCAAGTCTATTGTTTCTGTGTAGGCAGTAGGTGTGTATAACAAATTAGGATTCCTTTGAGCTAAATGATATTTGCCTTGCTTATGACTATTTAGATTATATCTACAAATTATAAAGGTTTACATCTAGTAGTAATATAAAAACTTCTTGAACTTTTGGTTGTAAAGTTAATCAATTGCAACCTATCCTAGCTGCCATTTTACATCCACCTTGGAATCTTGACTTTCTATATCATCTTTGATAGCATTAGGTTTGATGTTCAAGCTCTTATAGCTCTTCTTTGGCTAATCTAATGTCTGGATTTTGCTTATCTATCCCTTGTGGCTCCTCTTTGGATACTCTAAGATGCCTTTTTTATTCTTGTTGATATGTTAGGACTTGTGTTTTTGATTTACAACTCTCTACAACTCCTATGTTGCTTGGCCTTTGTTGGTTTAACCCATATGCTTTCAAAATGTTGATGAAAGATTTGAGACTATTTTTCTCACAATTCGGAAACTCTAACATGCTAAAAGTGTTTTGCTTATGAATTTGAAAGATAGACTTGTGTATCCAAACTTGCATCATATAGCCTTGTGAATTTGGGCATGTTAATTTTGGCTGAATGGGATGTGCTTGGACTTGGGGGGAAATTGGAAACATTTCCCCAAATAATGTGTAGATGTTATTTTTCCTTTGGATTCTTGTAAATCTTAACCTTGTTTATGGTAAGTTGTGTGCTATTTAACATGATCTATGCACCCCATCACCAAACTTGTTATCATCATTTTCCTGTTCAATCCAATTGCTTATCACCAAACACTCATTTTCACCCCAAACTTGAGGCCCTTGTAAAATTGAACCATTTTTTTCATAACCAAACATTAAAAGACCCCCCCATGTTTGACCCTTGCACAATGAAAATCAACTCATGACCCCTCACCAAACTAGTCCCTTTTAAAATTATTCAAAACTTTTACAAATCTGCCCACCTAAACCTTTAATACCAAACACTAAAATTTGATGGCTGGTCACAAATATGAAAAACCCAGAACAATTTTTGTCTCAGCCAAGTGTTTGGTAATGGGCTAAAGAGACAATGCCCATAAGATTTTTTGCGTTCTAACATAGGCCAGCTGTTGCACGACATGGGTGCTTGATGACTACCCTCGTTTGGTGATGGGCCAGTTTAACCTACTAATTTTTGAGAAATAAGTTAAGATAAAATTTAGTACAACTTATTTGTACTTGGCAGGTATATTCAGGTAAAGGATATACCCACACAACACTGGTACATACCCACTTACCTCCATTACTATCCCTAGAGTAAATAGATTTTGCATCATATGGACTGTATACAGAATATGATACCCTCTGCAACAGAGACAGGAAAATGAAGAACTCATGGATTGCATGCATGAGTTCTGAAGACGGAGAGCTACAGAAAATTTAATAAGAAAACACTATTTGAAATGACATTCTAGCGATTGGTGTGGATCCACAGCTCTGCATGCACTCAGTCGAGACATGTCTATGTTTCAAAGTGATCAGGAAAGTTGTCATCTCAATTGTCCAGTTATGAGTGATCAGTTATCCTTCAATGTGAAGGAATGGGTTTGTCCATTATGAATTTACATAGCCTGCGAGTAGATTAATTATGAGCAACATTTTTCTGACAGGATGCAAGAATAACTTTGTGCAACAATTGTTTTTACACAAAGTTATTTTATGTGTCAAAGCCCAAAATGATTAATGGGAAAAAAAAGACGGAAAATATCCCAAATTGGAGAATTTAGATAGTCACTTTGACACTATTATCACGAAATAGTTTATTAAAAATGATTTAAAGCTTCCAACCAACTTCAAAAGGAGGCATGCTCTTTTCTAGGATTCATCTTTCAACTTCCTAAACCTTAAGCAGCACAAGAGTTTGGGCGTAGAGGAGTAGTGAGACACATAAATTACGAGGTACATAGTACATATCATCGTGATTCTAAAGGACTTTCACTATATTGTGAGTCTTTGATGAAAATTCTGAGAGGTCATTAGTTTATAGCTACATAAGTAATATTCAAGGACACAATAGAGACTTCGAGGGTGGCACCAAATCATGCTTGCATAGCCCCATCAGCTAACATTGGAAATGGGTCTTCAAGTGTGAAATTGTGTACATATCGTTGATGGGTTTGTTTATAAATTATTAAAATTGTTGCCTTGCATTTTGAATTTGAATTTTTTTGATACATGCATAATGTAGAAATGTCATTTTAACCTCAATCTAATGTTTTGAGGTGTAAGAGGGTTGTTTAGGAAATTAGTATTGCTATGATGTTTTGAGCGTCTCCCACTGCTTAGAACATTGAAACAAGTTCTATTCAATAGAAAATTGCTAAACCTATTCTAGATCATTCAACTCAATGGTATGAGTTTATGTTGTTTTCAGCTTGATTTTCTTAGTGTGATATAAGAACATGATAGATCTCAAATAATTGTGTACCTATGATATATATTTGGATCAAATGCTGAATGTCTCGCAAACAAATCCCTACATATTTTTACACAACCCAAAACTGAAGTTTTTCAAATGGGCATGTCCCACATACTTGGATTTTTTGGGGGGCACATGCCCAAAAATGAAGGATTTAGGTGTTTGTGTAAAAACAACACAGATATAGGTTTTTATGTACAACTACAACACAATGCAGATCAGTAGATCTGTAGATTTCAAAATTGACAAAACATGGTGAAGAATACTTGCTGCTCCATTGGGGTAAATTCAAAAGAGAAACATGTTACAGAAAATATTGCTCTCAACTTATTTGCCACATGTTGTATCAAATAATTACAAGCAAATTTTAGAATCAAAATTTGAATTTAGGATCAATTGTGGATTGACAGTTTTTAGAATATACAGGACATTGAACAAAATATAAAAATGCTTCTTTTATTTCGTGGAGGCTGAATCCACCTTCCCAGACCAATATTGTAGCAGGACCTCAATTATGCAGCATTCCCATGAGTTCCCAAGAGTTCACTGGCCAAAATGAACCAACAACACCGACCAGGGATACCTCATCCAAGATTTCGAGTGTAGGGTACACCATCTTGAGCACCTCTGAAGATGTTCTTTTAGTTCTCATGAACCTCTCAACTGAGTCACTATCCGGTTTCACCTTAGTAAGGTGATGGACATTAGCCAACATGTAGTACATATTCTTCAGAGGGCAATGGGAAGGGCCAAGGGAGCACTCACTTTTGTGTAGGATAAGGGCTGGTCTTCAGGCCATTCCCGGTTTAGAGGTGCTGGGAACAAGGCCAGGAGCCAAAGCTCCATGGCACCCAGAAACTGTACTGAATGGCTGAAAGTCTGGCCCTTGTCCTGGACAAAAATTATGGAGTTTTTTTTTTTTTTGGCTTCTTTTTGCCATTTCTTCAAGATCTTTTTTCTTTCCGTGATTTCAAATTGAAGAGGGGACGACGACTTCTTTCAAAGCACAAGATTTGTCTTCTGTGGCGGAATCTAATTTCTCAAAAATATTCTCTCTGACAATAGACGTCAAGGAAAAAATAAATCCCAGGTCTTTCCGAAAATGTTTGGTTTTCAACTCTTTTAGTGAAACCCAATTGTTAGCAGCAGTACACACATATTCCCCCTTTGACGCACGCTCTTAAAAGAAGACCAAAAAGAATCTGAAACTTCAAGCCTGACAACAAAGGTGTCAAGTCGCAACCCAAAACAAAAGAAAAGATTAATGTTCTGAAGCACAGGAATATTAATCAAATTTAACTTTCTAGTTAGCTAGACAAGCTCACCATTTATTAAAGGACCTCTTTGTCTCTTTCCATTAGATAGCCTCCTCTGATCACAGCAACCTAATGGAAAGCCATTGAAATGGAGCCCTACTCCTTGCTGCATGGAGAGGCACAAGTTCCATTGGAATGTTGCAATTGGGCTGGAAATAGTTAGGTAATTAGTGTTAGGAACATTTCATATATAGAGAACTTTCTAAAGAACCTAAAGAAAACAGATTGTTTCTATGAAAAATGTCACATCTAGTGATTCGCAGCTCACACGGCTCTAGACATTTGGTCAATGCTTGAGTTGTAGAAGTGGTGACTCTGAGTGAGTTACTAGATGGAACAAATGTAATGAAAAGCTATTGTTGAGGAAAAATCTGTGATCCCAGTGACCTAATGGAAAGAGGCCCTAATTGATGGATTGGGGCTAAAAGTGACATAAACCTAGTACTAGTCAGAGTTTGTCCTGAAGGACCACCATGGCGGCACCACTGGTCCACCCGGGACCCTGATGGGCTTTCAACAGGAACGCAAATCTTACTGCTCGTGTTGGGCTGCCACTAGGCACAGATGTGAAGATTCATATAAATTTAATACAAAAAATTCTGTACTATATTTGCAAAATTTTACAACTTCAGTAAAAGTATTAAAAAGGTTAGGTTTCCAAATTGATGACAAAAGGATCGATGCCATTTTGAAGAAGAAGAAGAAGAAGCAGCAGAAAGCCGAAGAAGAAGAAGAAGAAGAAGCATGGGCTTGGCGGGCGAGGATTGCAGCAGGAGCAGCAGCCAGTGGGGCCCACAGTACAGGCGCGCTTTGCCCTGTCGCCAAGCCCTTTGACCCTGCAGTTGTGTGCTGCTCAGTACTGTCTGTGGACATTCTTCTTCCATATTTCAAGTCCCCAGTCACTCGAAGCTTTGCAAACATACATGCTCATGTCGATTCCTGCAATAATCAGCAGCAGCAGCTCCTATGACCAGTCGAGAGCGGCATTTGGATCACTCCAGTTTTGTTAAGGTCGGTGGAGAAAACAGCAGCACTAGTAGCTAGCTAGCTAGCTGTAGAACTGGAGATTGATCAGTCGCTAGAGGGCACATTGAGAATCCATATTTCACAATGGTCGCTAGATTTGGAGAGATTCATCATCATGTGGCATTAAGCACTGACGCTCGAGCACACTTATATAGTCCAATAATTGCAGAGACCCAACAGCGAGAGACTGTGATGAGCTCTAGTACTGATCATCATCAGTTGACGTTGTTGCAGCAGCCGCCCGCGTGGATGTGGAATCATCACTTGGGTAGTAGTACTTTTTGGAGCTCTAGAGCACTAGATGCACCAGGGAGCTGCAGGCTGCAAGCCGCGAGTGATGATGATCGGAATCCAGACTATTTGGACATGGAATGGAAGAAGCAGCTGGAGTTTAGCGCCGACGTGCAGCAAGTAACAGCAGCAGCTCCTCGGCCTCCTGCAGCTCAGCCTGTTCTGCAATTATATGGTAACGACCCACCAGACGATGGCGTCTGTAACTTGACATCGTTGGTGAAGAGTTGCAGTAAGGCGGCGGTAGTAGCAGCGGATCAGAACTGGTGTGGTGATCATGATCTGCGAATTGCAGCAGCTTCGAGGAGCTTCGTCCCTAGGTGCGCTGAGTCGATTCATGGCAGCTCGGCCCTAGGCGTGACGTTCTCGTCGATTACAGCAGCGGCATCAGCTACAGCTGTACCAACACCCAAGTCCAGCAGCTTGTTTGA
This sequence comes from Sphagnum tenellum, assembly GCA_963921925.1. Taxonomy (NCBI): domain Eukaryota; kingdom Viridiplantae; phylum Streptophyta; class Sphagnopsida; order Sphagnales; family Sphagnaceae; genus Sphagnum; species Sphagnum tenellum. The sequence continues at coordinate 16,404,034 of OY998153.1, forward strand.
GTTCGGCATCACTACCACCGGCTCGACATGCAGTACTCCAAGTTTTTGTGTTGCAGGATCACGGCCGGTAACGGTCGTCGTCCCTGCGATGCCACCACCAAGGCATGATGACCGTGAGGTCGAAGCGGTCTCGACTGATCATGATCATAGGTTAGACTTAGTGTCGTTGTTCGACGGAGGACAACTGCATGACGCTAGCTGTCTCGACTCCGGCCCAGCGCCGGGCGTGGTCCAGGAATCCGATCAGTCCAATCGCAGTGAATGCTTAAGCTTTGACGACAGCAGCAGCTTGTCAGAGCACGTCGATGGACCAGCTGCTGCTTACGTCGTGCACTCAGTCGATCCTGGCAACATGTGGTCGACGATGCAACAAGCTCATGCTGCTCATGGCCGGAACGTCAGCTTCCTCGATTCTGGCAACTTCTGGATCATGCCACAAGCAGCTGCGACAATGATGTCCGATTATGATCATGAATCCATGCAGCACAGCCCGATTCCTACATCGACTAGTTCTAACTCGCATTTCTCAGAACTGCTTGTGCCGTTTCGCGGGATGCAGCATCCGGCCGCCAGCCAGGAAAATTTACCTTCTGCCGAACTTGGCAAAGAGCAATTGCGTCTCGCCAACTCCATGCCAAAACTGCATACTGCATTCGTCGGGAACGGTGACTCGTCGCATACACAAGCTGCTAGTCATACTCCGCGCTGGTGCAGTACTCAGCAAGTCGCATGGATAGATCGAACCATGCAGCAGCAGCAGTGTTCCGCACGTGAAGGTATGGATTACAAAGCTCGAGCTGCTCTCTCATCATCTGCAGATCTCGAGGTAGCTAGCATCATCACCATCTGCATCTGATGACTTCTTTCCAGAGAACCGGCCGGCGCCATGATAAATCCTTCAGAAAAAGAATACAGAGAAAAAAATATTTCTTACGTCTTTTGTTGCAGCATGCAGGACTCGCACCACCGCCAGATCAGGGACATGCTCTTCTGCAGTACGCGAAATCCCGGGGCCACGATATTGCAGCAGGGGTCGAGATTCTGGTGGGTGCTCCCGGATCGACTGTCTCCTCGACCAGAAGCAGAAAACGGCCGAATGATGAAGAACTAGTGGAGCAGATCACCTCTGGTGAAAGCTGCACCTTAGTCGATGAACCAGCTGGAGGCACTAGACTTACAGCAGCCAGATTCATGGCGACTAGTCCGATGAATCCTCAGCTATCCAAGCTCGTTGGAGCTGGTCTCGAGATGTTTGAAAGTGGTGCAGGAAGCTCATGTGTCAACGGATTTGGAAGGAAGTTTTTCGATGATCAAAGTACAGCAGTGACGACTGCGGCGCTACTCTACGGAGCACAGATGGCTAGTCTACAACAAGGAGGGCAGCTGCAGTATACCAACAACAGCTGCAACTCCCAAACCACCACCACCTCAGACTCTGCGTCTGATCCGCATCTGAGTCCACTAGTAATTCGTGGAAACAAGATCCGGCGTACTAGTACTACTCGTCATGGGACTGCATCCGATCCGCAGAGCATAGCGGCACGGACTAGAAGGGAGAAATTCAGCGATCGGATTCGCATACTGCAGACGCTTGTGCCCAATGGAGAGCGTCTGGACACGGTCTCCACGCTGGGTCAGACGTTGGAATACGTCCGGTTCCTGCAACACCAAGTGTGGGAGTTTTACAACGGGGGAGGAAGTAATCCAGCTGCTGTCGATGCATATGATGATGATCATGAACGACCAGAAGCTGCTGCTGCTGCTGCTGATCAGTCGTCCAAGAATATCATGCCTGAGAAATGGAAACAATTCAAGGAACACATCATAGCTGCACAGATTGTCGCTTAATCCTCGTGTTGCAGGTAACCCAAACCAAAAAAAAAAAGGTCGGTCTTCTGAATTCCTCTGAATCTTATGTTTTATTTCCAACAAAAAACTTGGCGTTTATATGGATTAACTAGCAGCAGCTTCAAAGTTCAGTATTCCAGCTTCAATATTGTGCCATGCAGATCAAGTTGATCAGCTCAGGTTGGATTAAGAATGTTCAGATCCAGCTCAGGCCGTGGAGGCGAGAATCTAGTTTCCAGCTACTTACAAATGACTACTCATGAAGTACCCACCTGCATCTAGCTCCTGCAGATCTATCGTATTTCTTAGGCATACATTTTCTGGATTTTGTTCTTTTTTTCCTCGCAAGATGCTAAGTGTGTGACACATATATATATAGTTAGAGTACATGCGTATAATATAATTTACACTACGTTTGTGAACCAATGTGTGGAAGTGTTTCATAATTTTCACCTCACGAATTGAGATGGTTTCAAGTGTTTGATAATTTTCATATATTATGTACAAGTGGAGTGTTTTCTTGGAGGCGCTTATGTATGTATTGAATTGAAGTTTGGATGAACAATCATTTTCAAATGCAAGGCGAGAAGAAAGGTAATTAGATCTTGTCCAGAAGGTGATATATCTGCATCTATCAACAACAAAGTGCCGTGAACTTGTTGGATTAGCCGTCTAGAGTTTCGACTGGTCTGTGCTTCTGAGAAAGACCGCCATGAATTATATCACTCAGCTAAAAACAACAATTACCTAACATTAGGTGTGACCCAGCTGTAAGCTTCTAGAATTTAGAATGCTCAAGAGATATCGTGAGTACTCAGGATTTTTTTCCATTACATTCCTTCTCACAGATTCTAACCCAATAGCACTTTTTCATTACATTTGTTCCATGTAGTTGTGCTCACAATCACCTCATAGTCCTACAGGTCAAGCTTTGACCAAAAGCAAAGGTGCGTGGGCTGTGAGTTAACCTTTGAATCATCACAAGTTGACGCTTGCCATCCTCTTTTTTGGGATCATATGTTCCTGTTAGTAGCTCTCTATAAAGTACCTCACATATGAAATGTTTCCAACTTTCCTAACACTTATACCCTAAAGGTTTCCCACCAGTTGCAGCTCTCCAATGGAAAGAGAATGTCTATGCAGTAAGAAATACAGCTCCATTTCAATGGCTTTCAATAGGCTAGTTGGAAAGTGCATGTGTATGCAATAAGAAATAGAGCTCCATTTCAGTGCCTTTCCATCAGGCTGCTAGTATCATGTAGTATTTTCTGCGTAACTGTGATCACAACAGCCTAATGGAAGGAGAACTTAAGTCCAAACTACCAACAGGTGGTTGGAAATTCACCCTCTAAAGCTTTGACTGCACTAGCTATGCTTTGAGAAAATCCTCGATACCACTCAGCTAGTACCGAACAACAATCACCTAACATAGAGGGTGACCCAATTGCATATGCTTGTAGAAAGAATGATCAGGAGAGAAATTCGGTCACCATCTTCACTGTCTGATTCTTTTGTTCTGTTGAGTGTGCAGTCACGAGCAGGGGTGCAGCTTGCAGATCATTCATTAATCATCCTTCTTCTTGGAGTTTCTAAGCACTTGTATCATGTATGCAGCAGCCGCCCAGCACCAGCTGCTGTTGAATTACAAGATGAATTATCACTACCACTGTTCTAGTATTGTGCTGCTCTGCTTTGATTGTAAGCTCCCACACTTCTAAATTGCATAGTTTGCACTTCAAATGGGGGGACTTAAAATTAATCTTGGAGCTCTGGAAATTTCTTTTAACACACAAAAAGCAGCTGCTGTCACAACAAGAAGCTCATGCATGGCAGTGTGTAAAACAGTGTATATATGAAAATGTGCAACATACAAATCAATCAATGCACATACCTAACACATTACATTACATTTTGTAGAATACTGTTCTACATGACCATCTGATATTCTTCTTGTAGGAGAACCTGGGCTCCAGTTTGGGAGCCCTTCTAAAGGCTCCAATTGGGTCCCTTCCTAAGGGCTCCAATTGGATCTGTTCCCATTGCCTCCAAATGGGTCTTAGTTGGTCTGACACTTAGACAAAGTTTTCCATGAACCACTTCTAAGGGCTCCAATTGGGTCCCTTCCTAAGGGCTCCAATTGGATCTGTTCCCATTGCCTCCAAATGGGTCTTAGTTGGTCTGACACTTAGACAAAGTTTTCCATGAACCACTTCTAAGGGCTCCAATTGGGTCCCTTCCTAAGGGCTCCAATTGGATCTGTTCCCATTGACTCCAAATGGGTCTAAGTCGGTCTGACACATAGACAAAGTTTTCCATGAACCACTTCTAAGGGCTCCAATTGGGTCCCTTCCTAAGGGCTCCAATTGGATCTATTCCCATTGACTCCAAATGGGTCTAAGTTGGTCTGACACTTCGACAAAGTTTTCCATGAACCACTTCTAAGGGCTCCAATTGGGTCCCTTCCTAAGGGCTCCAATTGGATCTGTTCCCATTGACTCCAAATGGGTCTAAGTCGGTCCAACACTTAGACAAAGTTTTCCATGAACCACTTCTAAGGGCTCCAATTGGGTCCCTTCCTAAGGGCTCCAATTGGATCTATTCCCATTGACTCCAAATGGGTTTAAGTTGGTCTGACACTTAGACAAAGTTTTCCATGAACCACTTCTAAGGGCTCCAATTGGGTCCCTTCCTAAGGGCTCCAATTGGATCTGTTCCCATTGACTCCAAATGAGTCTAAGTCGGTCCAACACTTAGACAAAGTTTTCCATGAACCAATTTACTAAATATCGAATTCCACATCCGGATCTAGAGCACTAGATTTTAATGGAGATGACTTTGACAATGTTAGTAGTATTTTTATTTTAAAAAAATTTCCTCTTCCCCCATTTCTAACCCTAACAAGATCTTTCTTGCAAGTGAATGCAAGAAGATAATGCAAGAAGACTTGACCTCCTTTGATTTCTTTTAAGTGTTTGCCCACCGGCCTATCTACCCTAGTTTCAACAAGGATATGTTTTAGATATTTTAAAGATCTATCTAGGGTGTTTAATGCATCATGAATGCGGTATCCTTTGCCAAACACTCTAACAAACTTGAAGCAGCGCTTATGATGTACTTGTTTATTTTATGTCTATTCCTAAACCCTAAGATATATATAGGTAGTATAATAGGCACTTTTCAAGGTGGGTATTGGAAAACCAACTCTTAAATGCATAATAGGTGACAAATAACCAAGCAAAATTGATAATTAAAAATATTAGTTAACAAGGAAATTGATATTGAGTTGAAACATTTTGCTATTATATCTTTTGCATGGTATTTGCAAATTTTAAAAATGCGATAACCTTGCCCCATGGCATTAAAAAAATCTTGTCCTTTGCAACCAAGAACTTAATGATTAAATGTTTTAAACAACTAATAATTGACTTTAATAATAAAATCTTATTTTAAATTTTATGTGTAAAATTTTTTAATCATATATTAGTGGTGCCTTTGATTAGTAGACGATGAAGTGGTAACAAGAAGGCTGATGTTGTTTTTTCAATCCAAATTTCATCCATATGACATACATAATTGATAACAAAATGATATGAATGTACAAAATGTCATATGAAAATGTGAATAAGATAGAATCATTTCAAATATAATCAAAGAATGACTATGCAAATGATGTGTTAAAAATGATGTGTCATTATATACATAATGTGATCATAAAATTATTTTACAATGATTCAAAAATGACTATTAATATAGATTTACATATAAATAATTACAACATGTAAGGAATTGATTTCAATTTAATATACTTGATATATGATCCATTTTAAAATATTTTATATGAGTATATTAATTATCACACATTGAAATAAATTAAACTGATAGAAAATGAAATACTAAAAATTATTAACATAAAAACATTTATTATATATAAATTTAGATATTATAATTGATTTATGATCCATTTATAAATTTACATAATGATTAAACTAAGACCTTATATATGAAATGTGCCACATCATGTCGTAAATAACTATTGTCCTCAACAATTCGTCCATATTGACTTTATGGCTATTAATCATTTTTGTTTTTTATGATTAGAATATTAATCATAAACTCGGTCATTTTTTACCAAAAAATTTGTAATGTAATCTTTGGGGGAAAAAAAAAAGGTTTCGCTAACTTTAAAAAGAACCAACATCCACTGATTTGAGCTCTAAGTTGAGTCCATGTCCAAATTCAAGTTTTAATAACTAACCTAAAGGTTTTTTATGTGAAGTTTGTTAAAAGTGCCACCTTAGGAACATACAATTTTCTTTCAATCCCAAATGTGATCCAAGAAAAACAAGGATCAAATATATCTAGCCTTTAAATGAGTTAACAATTATTATGCTCCACTTCATAAGGTCCAATTCTTAAAATTATAACACTCAATAATTGTAAAATTAACTTGGTTCATTTTGCACCTCTCAAACTACCATAATTGAACAATATGGTTGCAAACAAATGAGAATATCACATCTCCCACTATTAATAATTATTATGGTTTGCAAACAAATGAATCTATGTTTTAAAACCTAAAGTAGAAAGTAGGGTTTTACTCAATGTTTGACCAATACTAAAGATCATGGTTTTTACTCTATTCTTTTTACTAAATGGATGTAAGCAAGATAAAGTGAACAACTTGATTACCTTGTTAAAACTAAATTAAAACAAGTAGATTTAAAATAGTAACAAAACCCATTATAGAATTGTGGAACATGAAATGTTTTCATTTCAATGATTAAATATGATATATGTTTCCATTAATGTGCATTGATTTTCATATTTCAAATTGTAAACCTAGGTTTTAAATAGGTTTCTCAAAATACAAGTAGCTTTTAACGTTTACTTTTCAATGTGGGTTTTTGGTCTTAAATAGTTGTCAAGAAGGTTTTTACAAAAAGAAAATAGATTTTAAATTGTGAGGATTTGCTAAAACATATGTTGATCTTCATTTCCTAACTTATTACATATCAATTTCATTTTTTTATATAACCAACAAGTAGGTTTGAGCATGTATTTTTCTATCAATTTCAAATGTAATTTTTATTTGTTTTAAAAATTGATTTAAAAAATTAAAATTAAATTCGTATAAACTCATATTGACACATATTTTTACCTAATTTGATGCTACTTTATGGTAGTTATATGAACAGTAAAGGGTTGAAGTGGAGACATCTACTTTATCTTGCTTTGACCCAAATTTATGAATAAATTTTAAGTCATAACAAATTGTTGAAAATGTTGACTTCAATCAAAACAAATGAATTGTTTATGCTAAAGATTTGAGTAAATACACATGCAAACTCATCTACAATGATGAAAATGATTGTGCTAAGTTGATGTGTTGGGATTATTTTTTAAAAGTTTTGAATTAATTTTATTATATCAATTTAATCCTTAATGTTAATTACTACACATGGTAGTTAATAATTTGATCTTGTGATTTACATACCTAACTACCTATTTAATAATTAAAACATTCAAAATAACATGTGCATGCGTACTTTGGTAGAAGCATAGTAAAGTAGACACAAAATATCAATGTCTCTAACTTTAATTATCATGCATATAAAAGCAAATAAGTAACATAAGTAGTCAAAATACAATCGAAAATTTTTTCATCACTTTTATTATTGTTATAAGATTTTATATTTCTGGGAAAATTAAAAGAATTTTCTTAAAAAATAGACCAAAAATATCCTTATTTGCTAGGTGATAAATTTATGAATGGGGATACTTTTCAATTACTTTTGAAACTTAGTTGTTCAAATACTCTTGTACACATAAACATCATTATATTTTAGAGGTGTGATTATAATGAAAAGAAGAAATCTATTTGTTAAAACCTACTTACCACATATTTTATAGGAATCCTTCATTACAAACCATAAACTTTGAACCTACTTGCATTTCAAACAAGCAAAAAATAGTAATTAAAACATTTTGAAAATTGAAAATAAATGCACAATATATTTTTAAAGCATTTAATCCAATGTACATTATTTTTTATAAATTTTATTATTATTTTATATTTACTTTCATGTAACCTTAAATAAAAAGTTCCTAAAATTTATTGTATTTATGCCCACCTAACCTACCTACTTAACCTGAAGCTAATATATGGCACGTGAGTTTATCATGACATGTGTCATGTCAATTTTGATGTTAATGCACATCAATGCCAGGTCTACATTCAAATTAATAAAATCCTTCACCAAAACCCTAAATACCTAAACCTTAAACCTAAACATTCACAAAAAAATCTTTGGAAATTTTAATTAATTTAAAAAATATCATTGTAATATTATATGTAAATACATTCTCAAAATAGGGTTGTGTGCATTCATCACAATGTGACAAACACATCTAGACACACATGCAACCCTGCATAACGTCAATATAAAGTCAACGTAAGTCAACCTATATCAAAGGCCATTTCAAGTTACTTGAAGCAAGATTAGAAGCAATCGAAATTGGAAACATTTTTTTTGCAATCAACCTTGTGGAGATTTAAATGTCTTTCAATCGCCATAAGAATTTGGTTACCAGATTTTTGGTCACCATAGGAATTTAATAGCCAAAATTTTGATTGTCACACATTTTTTACCACCATGTTTTAAGTTGTCATAACTTTTGATCGCCAACTTTTGATTACTAACTTTCAATCACCATAATTTTAGGTCACCACATTTTAACATATTTAATTAATTTAAGATTTTAGCCAACCAAATGGATGGTATGAACTTTGCCTAGTGGCCACCAAATTTAACAAATGTAACCTTATATTCAAGTAAAACAACAATCATTCAAAAATATAACACCCATGTAGAAAAACAAATTGTCTCAAAAGATTTTTTTGCCTTGTGCCCAACAAGTGAAAATTATTAAAGTCAGAAGTCGATGGTCCTATCCATGCAAAACAAAAATTGAATTTACTAAAATACAAAAAAATTAAACATGGCATGAAACAATTTATCAATCACAATAATGCTTATTGATCCAAACTTGTTTCTCATACAATAACAAAATCATTAATAATTTCAAGCGGTTCAATGGCATAAAATAACAAAGCAAACACCTATGGCCACCAAAGATTAGGGTTAAGGTCAAAAACATAAAATATTGATAGCGAGTATCCAATTTTCTACAATAAAAAAAAAAATCAATATTTTTTGGACTTTATGCCATGAAAGAAAAAACTAGATAACTAGTGGCCACCAAGAATGAAAGTTAAGGTAAAACAAAAAAGACCATCAACCATTCACAATACATTTGAATTCAATGCCATGAAAGTTAACAATATAGTGGTGGTGACAACTAAGGATTAAACATGAGTAGTAACAACAAATATCATTGATTATGATTGTCCAAGAATGTACACAAAATTTTCTATGATGAAAAAATTGATTAAACAATACATTTTATCAAACACAAAAACATAAGACGATCATTAATAAATTCCAAGTTCTATGCCAAGAATCAGAAAAGAGGACGCCTAGTGGCCACCAAGGATTAGGGCTAAAATGCAACAAAATTTTATATTGATCAATAGTGTCCAAAAATATACACAAATAATGTGTACCATGAATAAATTGATTAAACACCATTGAGACCAATTTAATCATATAAAAGGTTTTGAAAAATCAAAAACATATTTTTTTCCATCTTCAAAACATCTTTCATACATTGTTATATGCATTAATGACATCAAGATTTACTTTAGTCCTACTAACACAAGTAGCAATAATAGAAATTTGACAATTGTTTGATTTGTTTTTGGCCTAAAAATGAAAAATGAATAGATGAAATACCAAGGCACTATTTTGGATCTGAAAAATTACATTTCCACTTGCCATTTTAGTAATTTTCATTTAGATGTCATTCATCCAAATTTTTGTCCTTCTTCATAGGAACCCACCATTGAACCCTCACCATTTTGAAAAATGCACTCTCTTCATCACCTTGTGTAATTCCAATCCAAATAGAAAAAAGACTAGGATGATGCAACCTAACAAGAACAAAATCCCCATCATTAAGATTTCTAAATAGGGTGTACACACTTGAAGGCCTCATATTCTTTGGCCCACAATAAAGGCATTGAATTGGGTCTTCTATATCAACACCAACAATAGTGGTTGCCAATGAAGCCCTAGAATAGTTGAATCTCTAATTGCTTGACAACTAGAACCCCTCCAAAAGAATTTTGGGGAAAATTTAATTCTTTCTTTCTTTTTTTCTTTTCGCTTTTTTTAACAACCTACTTTCAATCCATTTCTTCTTCTCCTTCACAACCTCTCAACTTTAAGGTATTAGGCTCAAATTGAAGTTTAATCCCTTAAGGGTATGAACAAGAAAATCAAGAACATAATGGGAATCCAAGAAAAGTGAAAACAACTGCCTCCAAATTTCTCACTTCAACAAAACAAAATAGTATTGCAACAAAAAAAGAAAATCAAGAAACTCAAGAAAATTGTCTCTAGAGCTTTTCAAGTTCAACCAAAATCAAAATAAGAAAGTGTTTTCATGCATCTCTCCATGTTCCAACAAACAAAGCAAACTACAATTGTAACTTTCATGCAATTGACAAAAAAAAATTAAACACAATGTTAAAAATCAAAATCTTTCAAAAAATAATAATAATAAATTATCTCAAGCTCCACATTGTAGCTTAGATTGATCTTGATTGACATCTTTTGTGAAGTAAAAAGCATTATGCACTTTGTAATAAAAAAATCCAAGTCTTACATCATTTTAACATCATGTATTGAAACCAAAATTTGAACGAAACATCAAACACATAATGAAAGATTAAAAGATTTAACTTCACAAAGGATGAGTGTCTTGTTAAATGCAATCTTAGTCAAACAAACCAAAAACTATGTTGAATGATAAAAAAACTATCAATTTTCTCAAACACATCTATATAGTCCCATTTTAATGTCATGTTGACCAAGCAAATGTGTGATAAATGATTTATATGAATGTTCAAGAATTCAAGAAAATCATTAAATTAATTAATTCAATTTTGGTTTTAGTAAAGGATTTTTTAAACACTAAAAAATCAATTTTATAAAGCATTAAGTTAAAGACTCTTTTAATATAAAAATTTTGATGGGAAAATAATTGAAATGATGATAAACTACCATTCACATCCAAAAAGAACTCATAATTTTAAAATTAAGGTATTTGCAATTTTTAGAAATTCACAATATAACTTCAAAACATTTGCCATAGGTAAATGAGTCATAATTTGTATGACATATGAACAAAGTTGTGACTTATGATACAAAAACTTAAAGTTTAACATAATTAAAAATTAAATTTTTTAAAAGAACATGTTGCAAAAAAGTCTTTCAAAAATTCATTTCTATGAAAAAGTCAATTTGTGATTGAATCCTTTGTCACCATTCGCTCACCTCATTATGCTTGCAACCTACTTCTCCCAAGAACCAAATGTTTTTAACCATGTTCAAACTAAGATTATGCTAGAACTTGCTTACAAATATTTTGAACTAAATGATGTTCATACTAATCTTGACATATATAAGAATCAAATTTCAAAAAAGTTTTATAATATCTACCAATGGAACCACAAGATCCCTTGAAACCTTGGATTTATATTTTTAATTTAAGCTCAATATATATATATATATATATATATATATCCTAATTTTTGTCACCTTGTTATTATTCAATTTCCAACAACTTGCACAAGCTCCATAGTATATCCTAAAGGATTGTGAAAAAACAACCTTTTTCATGATCCCTTACAAGGAGCTCCATCCTATACATATCATAAGAATCATAAGATACAATCATTAGTTGAATGATTTGGACATTGAATGGTGAACATAACTCCTTTCAACAACCTTCAACTTTAACAAATTACAATGAATCACTCAAGAAATCACACAAAATCACAATGAATCAATGTGCAATGTTGGAAGGCTTAAAGGTCAACAAAGAAAAGGGTAAACAAGTATTGACAATAGCATATGGGAAGTTACTCTATGTACATTTTATGGAACATGTGAAATAAAGGGGTATCTTTTGATATGCTCTGAAATGATAGAATATTTTATTAAAATGGAGGATATTTGAAATATATTCTAAATATATTTTTAAGCACCAATTCTAAGCACCTTTTTCATATTTAAATAAATTTTCAATTTTCAATAGGTTGCACCAGGTTCTTATGCATGTCATTCGAAAAAAATGATAGTAATTTCCCCAAGGGTACCTCACAAAAGTACTCCCTTAGGGCAACAAGCTTGTACAATGTGTGAATCATGATTGAGCCAAGATGATCATTGAAGCATTGACAATTGACCCCACAAGTTATTACAATGTGCATTGTGAATTGTGCACAATGAAAAACATTTTGCATTCAAGGCTCAAGCATTGGTGGTGAATAAAGAGTGATCCCAATGGAACTACACAACAAATTGGCAATACACCATCACATGAAATAGTCCGGTCCAGTGAAAGGAATGGACAAGCATGAGTAGACCATTGGGAAGTCTCACACATAGTCAGGGAATGATGTTGAAAACAATGTTTTTCATGGTTTCATGAAAGGCCTTTTTTTTTTACAACAATTATGCGACTATTTGGCGAAATCAACAAGTTACAATGTTGCCAATTGACAACACCCATTGAATCATAAGGGTTTAGGGTGGCAAATTTAGGTTTTCGTGATGACAATATGTAACCCATCCTAAGCTGTAAAGTGAAAGTATTTGAGTCTTGGTGCACCTTGCAACTACTTGTGAACTTGATCATAAGAATATCAATGACACATCCACCACAACCACTCATACCAAGATGCTAAATAGTCCCCCAACCAACGAGCACTATCCAAACAATATGTGGAACTCTATGCCAAAACCGTGTGGTTTTAGTGTAGGGTTTGACTAATGTTAGCTTAGTTCTAGGTTCAAAAAAACACTACACTAATTATATTCATCATTCAAATGTAAGCTAATCATATATATCCTCACATTTTCTCTTAAAAGATGGTGGGTTTGAGATTGATTTCAGACCAAAAAAATGAGCAAAACCATGCAAAAGCCATGAACTATACATAAAACCACTCAAGGCACAAAATGACAAACCTGGAGAGAGCTTGTTATAATACTATAAGAAAGAAAAAGCCTACAAAAGTACAAGAACAAAGACCCAAAACTTAGTTACATTTATGAAATCTAACATTCACCAAGGCTTAACAAGGTGCCCATAGACCATCACAACTCACTCACTCTGTGTCACTAATTACAATAATGTCTCACACCATGCACGGGGATGATTATGTACCACGGAATGTGCCCCGCTTGGCTGATTCTTGTAAGCAAAGGGTTCCTAGGCAAGCCCAACAGGGTGGTGAGCCTGGTCACCATGAGCCTAGCAGAATCAGCCACCAAGGGCACATACCGAGGCATAAATGGCAGGTTTCTTGGCATAAATGTCAAGGGAAAACTCACTATTCTTGAGTTATGGTTCATTGAGTTACAAAGGTTTCACAACTCTAATCATCCATTCTGCACGGTGTGCTGGTGGGTGCTTGTTCACACTGGCCCCCACATTGGGTGGTAGCCAGGTTTTTTTGCTTGTCCATGGTCTGGAGTGTGGATCCTCTCTTATTAATAAAAATATGCTGCAAAAAATTAGTGGAGTTGGAACTTGGGTCGGTGGTGTGGATGATTGTAAGTAAGTGTTTCAAAGGGTTGGAATATTCACCACACTTAGTGGATGGAAAGGTGAGTAGGTACTGGGGCAACAACAAAGGCTGCCTCCTCCCCTTTAGAAAAAAGAAAAAGGCTGTCTAAAAGTAAGTGTCCAGTTCTGAGGGTAGTAGCTATGGCAGATCATATGATACAAGGACTAGGGTGGGGAGGGGGGGGCAAATGGGTGGGGCACTGAATAGGTGGGTTGTCGAAAAACAAAGCTCCAATGAAATTAGCCCATATGGAAAAAGCCTGATCTCCATACACCATCATGTCTATGGAGCTTGGGTTTTGAAAGCTTGACCAAGCACCACCCATGGTGTACCATACCTTGGAAACCTACTTCAACTTGGTTGTGAATGAACCATAATTGAATTTCACCTAGGTAAGTGGAACCCCGGTAACCTATGTTGTAAACCCTCCGACATCCACAAACATTACCTACATAAGAGCGCAAGTATCATATGTAAGTTGGTTGCTTTAAGGTGGGTAAGTAAGGTAAGGCATTTGGTATGTATTGGGTGCCTAGATACATGTCGATGGTTAGTACATAGCTACCCATCCATCACGGGGAGCTATAGGACATGAATACAATGAAAAAAAGTGTTTTCATTGTAATAGAGTCATCAGGAAAGTCACCCTGTCTTTGGACCTGCTTTCACCCACTATCCCCTCTTTCAGTGGTATCTGCAAAGTAAGGAAATTTTATTAAATCTCAGATGGTTCGAGAGTAATTATAGTAATTAAAGGACGAGTGAAAATATATGTAGCAACAGTGGAGGCGCTCAGGAAAAACAGGATGAAACTCAATTTACCACCAAAATTGCAGAGAAAACTAGTCTGGTTCCAGTCCCACTTTGTTTTGTAAAATTTTCATTCCCAGTTCCTCCCCTTTGATGCTCTATTATGCTGAAACTACGGTTCTTGCCCCCCTAGTCGTCAGGAAAAACAGGATGAAACTCAATTTACCACCAAAATTGCAGAGAAAACTAGTGTGGTTCCAGACACTTTGTTTTGTAAAATTTTCATTCCGAGTTCCGCCTTTGATGCTCTATTATGCTGAAGCTACGGTTCTTGCCCCCCTAGTCATAGGACTTTACATGGATAACTCTATCACTATTCAATTTTCCATGTGAGATAGGTCTGTATTAAGGCCACTTTTGTGTTCACCAAATTGAGTAGAAAACTAATTATTTAAATAATCAACTCATTGTCTAGTTGCTAATATACTCAACTGCTATTGTCGGCACATTTTCTTGATTGATTCCTTGCATTTTACAAGCACTTTGTAATTGCAATGAATTGTCCAAGGGGTCCCATGACGATATAGATAACCATTTCTTGAACTACTTTAAGCCCCATTTGGAAAGTCCAACTGATGACTTTTGAGCCCAATTGTGAAGTCATCAATACGACTCTACACACGCTAACTAGGCATTGTCCAAAGTTTGCCGAGTTCACCAAGTTTCTCATGGCCACATCCTGACATCAGAAAGTTCTATTTTGCCAAGCCATCAAAGTCCATGGTTTCAGACTTCCAAATCACCATGTCATTTCCATATCCTTGACTCCCAAAGTTCCCATTTTGTCAATTCACAATCCACTTTTTTGTAAACTTCCCAATTGTGCCCAAGAACTACTACTAAAACTTTCTTCTCCTCTACCCAAACTTCAATTTGGGTGTAAATCTAAAACTTAAGAGAGCTTAAATGAGAGGTATTAATGAAAATCAGGTGACAATGGTTTCAGATGTATAATTGCTTATAGAACATAGTAAGAGAAAGATTGCCAAAAAAAATAGACGAGGTGAGAGTGTGTGTTCCTTTTTTTTCTTGCTTGTAAAAATACAGAAAGCCAAAGCTGGGCATTCAGAGCCTCAATCTATCAAGGCAGATAGATAGATTACCAAGAGCTTTGTACACTACCAACAATAACAACAACAACAACAACCCACCAACAACTATCCTGAAGTTCAAGCCCCTGCAAAAGAACTGAATGGGAAGGTAGGAAACAACAAGACCTAGAGAGACAAATGGGGGGCAATTTTTCCAAATCAGGCAGAAGAAGAGGAACACACACACACACACCTCAGGTGGTGGAGTAACAAATGATGAATCATTTTGTTTTCTTGAAGTGTTCTTTTTCCTGCTTGATGAAGGCAAAAAAGAAATTATTTCACAAAGTGATGACACAAATGGATAAAAAATCGATCTTCACAAACCCCAAAAAAAATTACACTGCCCATGCATGTGCATGTGTGTGTGTTTGTGTGCATGCTTCCACTTTTGATGAAACAAAAGCACGAGTATGCTCAGAAATTTCTGGAAGAGGGACACAAAACTCAATTTGCCCCTTATTGAATCTTCATGTGAATGTAGGAGTAACATGAATCCAGCAAGAAAAACACAAACCTCTTCCTCCTCCTCCTTCCCATTTCTCAAGAGGGACAAGCGAAACCAAATGCGCATTCGTTGTTGATCTTTCAATCTGCAACAACCCAAAAACAATCAAAACTTAAATCACCAATTCAATCTCTTCTATGTGAATGCTCAATCTTCTTCCCAAGTTCACAGCAATGCAAAAAGCACCAAGAAAAACAAACTGAAAAACCAGAGACAAAAAATTCGCCAATTCAATCTCTTCGACATGAAAGCTTGGTCTTCTCTTCCCAAGTTCACAATAATGCCAAAAACACCAGAAAAAATCCAAGAAACTGCTTCTTCCAAGTTTCACAACAATGCAGGAAAAAAAAACATAGAGAAAAACAAACAAGCTCTAAAACCCACAAGAGAAACACAAGAAAAGCATTGTGCGTCTTCTTCCAACGAACTTCACAACAATGCCACCAAATAATTTAAATAAAACTCATGGAAAAGAAAAAACCCAAGAAAAACAAGCTGCAAAAACCACAAGAGAAAGACAAGAAGAAAGCTTAATCCTCTTCCAAGGTCCACAACAATGCAAAAGCAAACACTGCCAAAACGAAACAAAACAAAAGCTCTGAAACCAACAAAATCAGGAAGGAAAAAAAATGAAGCAAGCATTCAGATTCTCTGAAGATCGAGCTTTCCTTCCAGGTTCTCCTCTTGTTGAACTTCTTCTTAGTCTTCTTTTTCATGGTTTTCCAAACAAACTCAGACATTGAGGAAGTTCTTGTTGCAAGTACCTTCAAATCTCATTCAAGGCACTCCTCCTCAAGAATCAAGCAAGCAACGAATTGAATTGAGAGCTCGAAAGAAGGCCAGGAGGGAATGAAAAAAATTCTCCAAATACCTAAAATAATGTCAACCAGCTTGATCAATGTCTCATTCATTCTAGCTTCTCGAGAGTGGGTCGCGTTCGCGTGCTTCCAGCAACAGGAGCTCGGCTCTGTCCGATGGGAGATTCTTGCAAGGTCTCACCAGCTTCCGAATTCCGATGCATTCTGTCCAACCGTCGCTTCTCCGCGTACCGATACGCGAGCAAACCCAAGAGAGCCAACAGCGCCAAACCTCCCACAACACCCAAAACCACTCCCAAAACAATCTTCCAAGTATTGGACTTCTTGTGATTATTAATCACAGCCGGTGTTCCAGGAGATGGCGCGGAAGCTGGAGTTACCGGTGCCGGCGCGGGTGCAAGAACCACGGTGGGACCAACAAGCGCAATGGGTCCAAGCTCCCGCAAGCTACAAACAAAAGGACCGGTTCCAGACGGCAAGGTCCCGTTCTCCGTTGCGTTTCCAGTCGAGGACGAGAACGTCACGCACCGAGGAGAAGAACCGGAGGCGAGGACGAGCGCCGTCAACGTGGTGCTTGCAAACGTGACCGTGAAGTTGCCACTGCTGGCGGTGGTGTTGACAGCGAATTGGGTTGGATCCGTAGACGTCATGTTGCTGGCGTCGTAAACCGCCATGCCCGAAACGGGAGTGAGAAGCTCTAGACCCGGCGGCACTTGGAAGAGCGTGGAGCTCAAGCTGCCGTAGTGTTGGTACACGATAATCAGCCTCTTCACTCTCGCCAGGATTTGTGTGCCGTTGGGTATTTGATATCCATTGAGATCGGTAATACCTCGCACCTTGAAGGAATGTCGCACCACTCGCACTGCTTGCGCCGTCACTCCAGCGTCCGAAAGATTTCCCGGAAGCGTTACGTTGTGTGGTATGTACTCTGCGACATTTCCGTGCTGCGCTATCGCTTGGAATGCCGCTTGCTGTAGCACTTGATCCACTGCAACCAGACTGAATGTTGCACTGCTCGTCGTCGCAGCACCCACAGGTTTTACTGAGGACTCGGAACCCAAAAACAGAAGCCAAAAGATGAGAGGATGCAGGATCCAAAACCAGTTGCAACAGGAAGTTGCCATATGATGCTGGACCCGGAAGAAAAATTCTCGAGGAGCATGCTGACATGAGGATGATGGTGATGGTGGCGATGAGCTTGTTCTCCTTCTTCTTCTTTTACTGCTTGGTTGTTGATCTGCAACCCTAAGCTTGTTAATCTGCTCTTGCTCCGACATTAGACATGATATATTTCTGTCTTCAGGCCGGAAGTTGTCGCTATTGCTGTGGATTTTCGATGTGTTTGTTGTGGATCCAGCTGCTAGTTGCGGCAAAGATGTGGAGCAAGACCTCGGCATGGATGCAGCTGCTAGGCCCCACGGCACTTGTGCCCAATAACCATATCTAGAAGTAGTATTAATTCTTCTATCACTACAAGTTTCTGTCATGATATCCGTCGTCATCCTCGTCGTCATGATCTCGCCGCAAGTGATATTTTCTGGTTGAATCCCTGCTTCATTTCCGAGACCCCGGCTCTTGCTAGCTAATGTCGAGGAAGACGCGAAACCTGCTGCAGCTGTACCCGTTGTTTCCTGGAGTTGCGAAAAGAACCTAGGTGTTCCCTACTTCTCCGGCGCATTACACAAGTACATGTGATGATCATCTCTCTCTCTTTCCAGTCGGGATCTTCTTCTGCCGCAATAGTCCTCGACGCTCTGATGCTTCCAGAACTAGTACTGTGGACCTACTTTTTTGCTTGAAAAGTGGATTGCAATCTCTACAGACACGAAGCCCATCGACTACCTTGCAGAGAGCTTACCTCCAAACCTGAACGAATTTGTGAAACCTGAATCTGCTGGCTGCTCTTTGCGGCGTACTAGTTAGATCCCACCAGCTCCTCGCCCTCCAACTCTACTCACGGAGTAAAGACCCAATAATGCAGAAAATAAGCGCAATCGAGGACCTGCAGCCGGATCAGATGACAAGGTTGCAGCTGCTGTGTCCCTGGACTCCCCAGATGATACTAGATAGAACTACAGCCCCCCGCGACGATATATAGCTCTCTCGATGCGAACTTGATCCTGCAATTCGTATGAAGCAGCCGCTTCAGAGCGGGGCCCAACCCAAGAGCCAACCTAAGGGAGCTTGGATTGTTTTACAACTGTGAGGAACCTCGGACAAAAGAACTGTTGAGGAACACAAGCCCTCATCAAACAAGAGGCCCGCGGAAAACCAGAAACTAAATAGCAAAAGCCGGACTCCACGACACTAGAAACTACAGCTCATTGAAGCCGCGACAACGACGACGCAGCAAAAACTTCCGAACACACCTACCCCAGCCCCTAAAAACAGAAACTCGGCGATCTCGGAAACCTCAAACCCACCACCAGATTCGAGGAAAGAAGGAAGGGAAGAAGAAGAAGAAAAACCGAACCCACGACTTTTTTGTCGCCACTAAGGCGCCAGCTTCAGACACAAAAACAAAAATAGAGATAAAAACCTTGAGACCCAAGCTTCCTCTCTTCAGCTGGTCTCCAAGAATGCTGCAACAGCCAAATCCCACAGTGCCTGCACACATTTCCTTCCTTACAAACTCTTTCTCTCTGTTTTGGTTTCTCTTCTGACTATTTTCTTTCTTTCTTTCTGACTTTTTCTCTTTTTTCCCAATCTCTATCTCTATCTCTATCTATATCTCTCTGTCTTGTATTTCCAGCGAAGATTTCACAAACGCAACAGACAATCCGCAGCCGACAATTCTTGCAGCAGCGGAAAACAGAGGAAGGGAAGGGAAGGAGCAAGACGACGGCGATGGCGCTCACGCTTGGTTGCCAAGCGCAGGGTTCAGGTCCTCAACGGATCTAAGAACCTCGATTCAGGTCCCCAACGGTTTCAGGTCCTCAACGGTTCGTTTTAGAGCCTCATTCCAGGTCCTCAACGACGGGGCGGGTTTTCTCTGAGAACCTCGTTCCCGGTCCTGAATCGACAACGGCTTCTATCTGAGAACCTTGTTCCAGGTCCTCAAAAGACGACTGGTTCTGTCTGAGAACCTCGTTTCGGGTCCTCAATGACCGCGGGACCTTTCTAAGGACCTCGTTTCAGGTCCCCAACGACGGGTTTTCTTTCTGAGAACCTTGTTTCAGGTCCGTCTCGAGGTCTGGACCGGGTACTGAGAATGTCGATTCAGGTCCTTAACCGAGGATTCTGGCCACCTTGATTCTGGTCCTCGAAGGTTTTGAGGACCTCGTCTTGTTCTTCTTCTAATAATTTATTTTTTTTAATATAAAATGGACTGCTTTCATAAAAGCCAGGGGCAATAAATAAGTGAGGTCCTGAAAACGCAGTTTATTTGGTTGGGCAAGTGGCTAATAATCTAAGTTCTATTCCAGATCCTAAATGAGATCCTGAAACCCGAAACTGCACTTGGAAAGGTCAATCAAGAATAAGGGGCCCCCACCCGAAGTCAATGATTTTTTTGTCTTGTTCAAATTATCCAGCCTCTCATTGCCGGACGGATGAAAGGTACGGAGTTTCGATGGAAATGGTCTTTTGTCCGAATCTCATCCACGGAGTAATTCCTCATCCATTAAACCCCCGCCCCCCAATCCTTTCGGGGATAATAGAAATTCCGCAAAACCCGGAAAACCAAGAATTTCTGATCACCCCGTATTTTCCTTTTGTAAAGATTACCCAATCAAGGGGTTACACGTGGCCAGTTTTAGCCAATACCATGACCCCAATATTGAGAGGCCAATTTTTTTGGCATCTGATTTATTGGAAATGTGGGGCCCTACTTTCCATAAATTAAAGGAGAATTTTTTATTTTATTATTGTTATTTTATTTTATTTTAAAAACTATTAAGAAATTAGTGTTTTTTTTTTCCTCTCTCTCTCTCTCTCCAAAAACATAGCTTATTTTCCAGCAAATATGACCGTGAAAATAATTTTGCAATCCGGAAATATAACATGACCCCTTCAAAACTCGGAAGCCCCTAGGTTTCAACATTTTAATTTATGTTTTACCAACCTTATACTTGATTTTTCATCTATAATGAAACCATCAAGTATAATTTTAAATGTAATTATTAAGATGGAATCCCTCATAAATTTATCTTAACATATTTAGATCATGTTTATTTATTTATTTTTTAAATATTATCTTGATTTTACAATGAATTTTTTTAACCATACCATTTACCTAAAAGGATGGTAAGAAGCTTTATCTAGTGGGAAATAAATTTTCATCATTGATTGGAGGGATTTTCATTATTTAAAAATGTGGACTTTGGGACATAGATAATATTTTTGGGAGTTTGGTCTTTTTACATTGGAAGAAAGCATGTCAATGGATGGTTATTATTTGGTAATTTTTTTTCATTTTTTTAAGAGGCAAATGACACCTTATCAAAACATTAAAAATGTGATTTATTTGGTAGTTAAAATAGAAGAATTTAAAATTTGAAACATAAATTGTATTGTTAAGTTACTTAATTTCATAATACTCTTCCAACCTTTCCTTCCATTTGTCACATTGTTCATTTGACAACCTCAAATAAGCTAGTTTTGATTTTTCCCTTTTACGTTTAAGTTGTTCAAAAACTATTTTATTTGAGATTTCAATATGCATATATTCATTATTTTCTTCGTTTTTGCTATCCAATTGGTTTGGATTTCAAAAATTCAAAAAAATTAAAAATCCTATGGGTATTTTTTATGTACATTGTCTAAAAACAAACTCATTAGAAAATATTGCCTTGTGAATATATAGAATCAATATAAACATGTTTCATATAAGAAGCACATGTAACATTCTCAATTCTAAAAAAATATCAAGATTTTTAAGACATAGATAACCATTATTTAAATTCATACCAACACTATGGATAATGGAACTAAGTGCAAGGTGAAACTTTGGCCATTTCTAAGAATTTCCAACCCCAGTTGCATTCTCCTTTTCCTTGGCTCATGAAACTTTTTTTTCCTTTCAAAAAAATCTTAAAGACTTAAGAGGAACTTGAAGTATGCTAATTTGTGCCAATTTTTTTCCATCTATGTAGTTTTGAACAACCAAAGGATTACTAATAACCCATTTCCCATTCATGAATGAGACTTCTTCACTTGACATTTCAATTAGGGTTTGAGATTCTTAAGTTTTGTTGTTTAAATGGCGAAGTTGGGTGTGTAGCCCACATTGCTACAAGTGAGTACATCATGTGACCTTTCCAAACCAAGACACTACTAGCTACACACAAGGTTACAAGACTTTGAAAGTAAGCTTCTTATAACCAATTTAATGAAACCTTAAACCCTAATTGCAAAAGTCGTCTTTGATGAAAGTTTGGAAGGAAAAACAACGTCCATCATTTTGATGGTATCACAATGTGGATCTTTGCAAACACATGTATGTGCATGTGGTCATGCATCTTTGTAAAGGGTCATACATTTAAACAGTTTTTTCAACTTCAACATAGGGTGCTTAGCTTTCAAGTTTGTATAGAACTCAATGCCTCCATCCTAGTGAATTTGCATCATGTTTTTCCCAACCCTCTTGCATTTGACCCTTAATTATAATCCATCAAATAAAGGCAATTATTTTAGCAATATCTTCAATGAAGTTTTTTTTTTTGGTATTTTTTAATTTTCTAACTATTTATGATACTTTCTAGAGCATGTGAGCTAGAACATCAAGCCAACATGTGCAACATTAATAATTTTTCATCAAAAATATTCTCTTTGTGAATGGGAAAAACTTTATTGTCATAGCCATCTAATTGGGAGTGATCTTAAGTTTTAAGTCACTTTAGAATTGTTGTGCCTTACGATATCTAGCAACCTACATCAATCCTTCAATTTGAAAGGCAAGTTGACACTAGCCCTTGGGGGTGAAGTGTGAACCTTAAGTTCTAACTTCTAACCTTGGCTTTGGTATTTTAGGCATGGTATGAATGAGCAACTCATGCGGAAGTACATTATCCCTCTATGAAAGGTAGCTTGTTTGTTTTGTTTGTCATGTTGAGATCCTTCAAACCACAATGGCCCCCACTATGCTCTTGCTAATGTTGAAAAGCCATCGATGAATAGGGTTGCACCAAGATGCTTTTGGAATGTTTAGACTTGTGATCAATAGACTTGAGGCTATGAACTCCTACAATGATTTTCTTAAAGAATTTTTAAATAAAAATTCCACCCAAGACATAGGGTTTTTTTATCAAGTTTGCCAAATTTAGAATGCATACTCTTGCAAGTTGTCAAATGTCAACAAAATTACCTAAAAAAAATTGTTCCACCAATCCTATAGCCAAATCTAGCAAGATCCTCCTATGATAGTTGCCAAAGTGGCTACATCACAAAAGTGAGGGGGGGGAGGAAAACATGCCTACAAAATAGGAGTCATTGAATATTTTTTAATTAAATTTTTAATTAAAGAAAAAATCTAAAATTTAATGAAATTGGTGTGAGCTCTTAAACTATTGAAAGAGCCCTTGATGAGTGGCATTTGTTGAAGGTGGTTTTGTAACTTTTTGATCTAAAGTGGGGAGGAGATGTTGAATTTTGAGGAGTTTTCATGATTGGAAATTAAATCTAAAATTTAAAATAATGCTCACATAATTGAGCTCTATAGTTAGGGTCCTATTCACAATTGGAACAATTATACACTCCTATACCCACTCACACATGCCCACACTAGTTGCAATAATTTCTTATGACAATATTCAGGTAGATAACTGATGAATGAGCCTTTTAAAGCTGAAAAGTCCAATGAGTAGGGTCAAGCCCCATGGTCAGGTGCGGTCCCAAAATGAGGGCCCTACGATGAGGCCATAGCTGAGTCCACCCCTGCCATTTTGAGGAACTAGTGAGTACCCATGACCTTCGGGCACTGTGAAGTCCCCCGGTTTCTTTAAACTTGGTTCATGTTTTTATTTTTTTACAAAGTTTGAAGGTTGGAGAAAGAAGACACACCTCATTCTTTTTCAAGTAGGGTTTTTCTTCAATATTTATAAGTTTTATTTTTTTTATTTTTTACTCTTTATTTGGTTTTTTCATTTTTGAAAATAAAATTCTCTTAAAATTATTTTATTTTATTTCCCTTTCCTTGTTTCATTTGTTTCCATTTTTTTTTAATAGTTTTTGCGTTTTTACTTTTTTTTTGGTTTATGTTTGTTTCATGTTTTTTTTTTCTATTTTTATTTTGTCTATCTTCATTTTTTTCTATTTTTATGTATTTATGTATTTATTTATTTTGTTTCCATTTTCTTTTTCAAAAGAATTCTAGTTTTTCTAATATGTCCTATAATGAAAATAATTTTTTTTTAAAATTGTATTTTTGTTTGATTAGATGCAGGTCCCCCGGTTTTCCCAAGGATTTTTTTAATAGAAATGGCACCTCGCCCGACCCCCCGCAACGGTTGCCCTGGCCGCCCTACCCCGCCCTGGCCGCCCTACCCCGCCCCTGCCCTGTTTGGCTCCACATGGAACGGGCAGTGAGTGGAAGAATCTTCCAGGCATCGCCCAATTTTGGTCCACACAGACAGACAGACGAACACCATGTTTGCTTTAATATATAAGATGGCTCACACCCATGGACTTTACCCATCATAAAGCACAAAGCAAAGGTCATCACAAGCGTAAGCACATGTAGATTATCTTATATATAAATTCACTACGTCTGTCCGTGACGGAGCTCGGGTTCGTCACGAACAGACGACCAGGCCCGGCCCGGCAAAAACGGGAGAGGGGCTGACTAACTGTGACAGTGGCCAGCAAGGGTGGGCTAGGCACGGGAGAGTCCCTGCAGGTCCTGTGCGTGCTGGGCACGTGAGAAGGGCTGACTGGTTGTGACGGTGGCCAGCACGGGCAGGCTGGGCACGGGAGAGTCCCTGCAGGTCCGTCGAAGCCAGACGGACAGTATAATTTCGACCAATGGGAAGGCCCCAAGTGCCTTGCTTTTATTCCTTTTAAGTTTGGGGGGGCGGGAAGGATTTTTTTTCCATTTTTCCCTTTTTCCCAACGTGTTCTCACGATTGTTCCCTCTAAGTTCCTAATGGGTTCCCAATATGTTCCCCAAGTTCACAATGCGTTCCTCAACATGTCCTACATATAAGCACCTCACTTTTATCCCATATGCTTTGGCAAATGTTGTGGAGGATGAAGGGGACTTCACAGTGGCCGAAGGTCATGGGCACCCACTAGCCATAAGAAGGGAGTGTTCTTATGAGTGGAGAGTCTTTATGGCTACTTACTCCTGTAGAGTAGGAGGGATCTTATGCTTAGATCGAAGATCACTCCCACTCTTGAGTATTAAGTAGGCCTAAGATCCCTCCCACTCTTAATGATTAAGTAGGCCTAAGATCTCTCCTACTCTTTAGGATTAAGTAGGTGTAAGATCCCTCCCACTCTTAAGGATTAAGTAAGCCTAAGATCTCTCCCACTCTTGAGGATTAAGTAGGCATAAGATCCCTCTCCCTCTTAAGGATTAAGTAGGCTTAAGAGTAAGTAGGCATAAGACCCCTCCCACTCTTAAGGATTAAGTAGGCCTAAAGATCCCTCCCACTCATGAGGATTAAGTAGGCCTAAAGATCCCTCCCACTCTTCAGGATTGAATGTATCCACTAAATGAGGTCTCACTCAAGGAGCTGACTCTTCTGTGTTTTATTGTTGAAGACATAAGTAATGTCAGAGTGCAGACCAATGCAGAAGAAGCTCCAGTTCACACACACTCACCCAAAAAAAAAACAAAAAAAAAACACAGAATTTAACACACTAGAGACAAAATTTTATGAAGGGATTGCAATTGGGTCCCATTTCTTGAACACTTTTTTGTTACCCTTTCCTCTTCTTCCTCGCCTGCCAAAAGCAATTAGAGAGCTGGCAGCTTGCAAATGGACAACTGGTGTGCATGTACATTGTCCCCAATGGGAGTAAGAATCATGAGCCATCTAATAAAAAGCCCAGCTACTTTGGGGGGGTGAAGGGAAGGGGGGGGGGGGGGCCAGGGGAAAAGGGGTCTGGATGAGAAAGAAGACCTATAAATGATTCTCACTATATAATGTTGTGTAGGGTTTAAGGTTTCACAACCTATCTCATGTTGTGTAGGGTTTAAGGTTTCACAATCTATCGCATGTTGTGTAGGGTTTAAGGTTTCACAACCTATGTCATGTTGTGTAGGGTTTAAGGATTCACAACCTATCTCATGTTGTGTAGGATTTAAGGTTTTGCAACCTATATAATGTTGTGTAGGGTTTAAGTTTTTATGTAGGTTTAACATTTTACAACCTATGTAAGCTTGTGTAGGGTTTAAGGTTTTACAACCTATGTAAATGTTGTGTAGGGTTTAAGGTTTTACAACCTATGTAATGTTGTGTAACGTTTAAGGTGTGTAGGGTATAAGGTTTCACAACATTAGAATAGTAGTTAGAATAGATAGGAACACAAGTATTGTCATGTTCTTAACTTTTTAAATAACTAGTGCAAAAGAAAAAGGGTGCCCACATGTAGGTCCCAATAGCCAGAAATAAGATATTATTTTATAGCTGGTTGGATTTTGGTGGGTACAATTTTGGACTTGGAACCAAAAGTTGTGGGGTGAGAGCTGGAGACCTAAACTTGTACTCTTTTAGGCAGCTAGATTTCAAAATTAAAAATTCAAGAAAAGAATTGATTTTTTAGGTTTTCATTCGCCAAAAGTGAAACCCAAAAATAAATTAAATTAAATTAAAATCGCTAGATTCGTATATTTGGTTTTCTATGTGTAGCCAAAAACATAGAAGGATGATTAAAGATTTGAACTTTATCTCTCATCAATAGCCATATTTGGCTAAATCTTGCTAAAGATGAACACCATTTCTTCTACATCTTCTGATGGATGATTGCCACCACTTTGGCTACAAATGAAAATTCCTTAAAAAACAAACCCTCAAAATTTTTGAGGTTTGTAGTTTTAGCCATGGTACTACTACCAATGTAAGTGCCAGTTGACTCACCCAAGGTTAAATGGTACCTTACCATGGTATCTGTCTGGTTTCATCATTTCTCATGATTTTGTTTGAACTTGCCATAAAGGAGAAAAACCATTACACAATGAAATCCCCCTCCTCTTCCCCCCTCCCTGACACTTAGTACCAGATTGCCCCCTTCTAGTGGAACTGGAAAGGTTAGGGGAAAAACACACACACATAAATACACTCTATCTGCTCCCCTCATCAATATTAGCAAATGATCTTGTTTTTGGGTTGCTTTGTGCATCAACAATAGAAGAGAATTGAATTGATGTTGTTCCATTGTTGGGGTTGCAAAAGAGTGTGTCCATTGATTGATGGTGTTTCCAAATAGGTTATGGAAGAAAAATTTACCAATCACTAAAGACCTACTCCCATCATTTTAGTGTGTAATTGGAGGTCATGGCAAAACCCTACACCCTAATTAGTCAAAGGTCATGGCAAAACCCTACACCTTAATTAGTCAAAGGTCATGGCAAAACCCTACACCCTAATTAGTCAAACACCATGGCAAAACCTTACACCCTAATTAGACAAAGGTCATGGCAAAACCCTACACCTTAATTAGTCAAACACCATGGCAAAACCTTACACCCTAATTAGTCAAACACCATAGCAAAACCCTACACCCTAATTAGTCAAAGGTCATGGCAAAACCCTACACTCTAATTAGTCAAACACCATGGCAAAACCCTATACCCTAATTAGTAAAACACCATGGCAAAACCCTAAACCCTAATTATGTAGTGAAGTTGTACAACTACACTTTCTTGTGATTATGTGTAACCAAAACATTGCAAATTGAGGTTCACAAAACTGGTTTTCTTAAGAGACTACTTAAGTTTTATTCTAAGGTGCATTTAAAACTTTGTTTGGCAAATCTCACTTGAATGCATGGTAAACAAAACCAAAGAAAAAAGGTTGTCTTGAAATCTTCTAGTTGATT